>CAUYUJ010014416.1:572500-772500 GCA_963575745.1 Prorocentrum cordatum
CTAGCCCCGCGCATGCAGTATCTGCTAGCCCTATGGAGGGACGGGCTGTGTCAGTAATGCTTCGTTACCGCTGTATTAAGTAGATCTCTTTAGCTCATACCTGAATGACTGTATGCCTGCTACTACGTGCAATAGTACCTCACGATCATTAGAGCTTTGGCATGACCGTCGGCTGTCATATCACGTGTATCACACCAAGGTACGCTATGAACGATTCCTCGATCCATCACTTGTCGGTTTCATCTGGTTTGTCCTAACAAGGTACATTCGGTTGGCTTCTTCGATTTTTTGCTCGATGGGGACTGAAACTCCGGCTCGGGATCTACGGTGGTGATAGATTGTATGCTTGGCCAACCTCTCCCTAGGATGATTTTGAGTTGCGCAGGCGTAAGTCGTCCAGCCTTACGCTCGCGTAGCGTCGCAAATGGTACCTTGGCGGTCTTTCAAAGTACGGGCTGCTGTTAGGGTGTAAGCTGAATGGCCGGAACGCGCCTGCAATCGGCGCGACTTGCAGCGCGCGTCGATCGGCGTATCTCCGCGCTGTGAAAGGTTCCCCCCCCGATGCCACGCCCCTGGGCTTCGTCGTCGGCCTCGCCGTTGAAGCGACGAGAACTGGAGTCTCTCTGTAGGTGCACTTCTCATGTCAGGATCATGAGTTGATATATTACCATATTTGGACCCTGTCGTATTTCGCGTCTCGCGGCATTGCGTCTCCGCAATTCTAAGTCGGCGGCTTCTTAGACGCGTTGTAGCGAGACCACAGATATCATCAACCACACTTGCGTGATCAATACATATGCTAACGCACCGCGCAGGCTGAAGAACACACCAAATGCCGCGTTCGTAGACTTGCCAGGGAGCCCCGGGTGCTGCACGGGGCGAAGTTGTCTGACCAAGTCATCCTGATCTGGTTGGGCGTGGCAGTCCTCGGTCTCGGCGTAGCGTGCGCGCGCCAAACTGTCTTCTACGCACTTGACGCATTTGCCAATCGCGTCCTCGACTCCTGCTATATTCATGTCGTCGACGTGTTGGCTGCTAGGAGGTTCGGGATTCTCAGTTTCCTCATCATGCGAAGTAGGGTTGAGAACAAAACCTCTCGTCATGGCCCTGAGATCCAGCGAGAATGTCCTGGGGGCATCTTTGGCGCCCGTGCCTGGCGCCAAATCGGGGCTGTCCGTCACTGGGGGGGGGGGGCTGCGCCTACGTCGCAAGTTTTTTTGTGTTTTGTTTACCCGCGCGGCGTTCCGCAAATCGCATCGCAGGGTTTGCCAGAACGCATTGCGTGCCGCTTTGTTGTTTTACCCGCGCGTCGTTCTGCAGCCTCAAACTTCGATTTCCCACGTCGCTGCAAATTCGCATAGCGCGATTTTTCCTTTGGTCAAATCGTATCGGAAATTTTAGGCATCAAACACTTCCACTGCACGAATGCGCGCCCTGGCTGCGTCGTGGCCCGCGGCCCGTGGCCCAGTTGCCTCGCGGAGGATAGAGGAAGACAAAAGGTGGGGCCCAATAGGAGCCATCTCGTCTTGCAGGGGTAGGCGCCCCCCCGCAGTGGACAGACAGTTTGGGGGCCTACGAGGAGGGGGGTTAAGACAGGAGGGTGCGTTGCAACATCGGTGATGCATCCTGGCCTGGTCAATGGTAATCTCATCAACCGCCGCGAGGCCGATTGGTCTTGTCGCGGGTGGGCCTCCATGGGGGCAATGGCCCCCGAGTTCCCCATTGGGCCCCGCCACGGGACGCGGGATCACTCCTCCTCCTCCTCCTCCTCCTCCTCCTCATTCTCACCCCCCTGTGTTCCTTGGCCTTTTTGGCTCGAACTTTCATGGGCCCAGCCGCGCTGCACCTGCCGACTGCGTGATGCATGCCTGACGATTTCGGCCGAGCGCCGGGGCAGGTTGGCGCCGACGACGGCCACAGCAGCGACGAGCTGGGCCGGGTGCTGGGCCGGATCGGCATCGGCGGCGAGCTCGCCGTCACCGACGCCGACGAGCTGGGCGCTGCGCTTGCAAGCGTCGTTGACGAGGCACATGCTGAAGGGGCCCCAGGACACACACACATAAAGACACACAAACATAAGAATTCCCCATATTTTCCCATATTTTCTGGCTCTTTGTCTTCCCCCCCACTTCCCATACTTTCCCACATTTTCTGTGTCTGTGTGTTTCTTCCCCCCCTGACATGCATCGAAAGCTGGCGATCCGTGCGCCGCCGGAGGCCGGCCACCTGCAGCTCCTATTCCGAGCTCCAGGGCGGCCGACCGCCGACGGACAGCGCAAAACGCTGGCGCCCGGTTGTGTCTCTTTAGGGCCTGGACGTCGGCGACGGCACCTCGGACGGCGGCGTCGACGAAAACGGGCTCCGCCAGAGGCAACCCTCCTCCTCCTGCTCCTCCTCCTCCTCCTGCTCCTCCTCCTGCTCCTCCTCCTCCTCCTGCTCCTCCTCCTCCTCCTCCTCCTCCTCCTCCTCCTCCTCCTCCTCCTCCTGCATCGCGCGACGCTCCTCTCAGAGGAGCAGATCGCGCCCAAATAGAGGAGGAAGGTCGCGCGGGCGAGCGGCCCCCCCCCCAGCGTCTGCCGTCGGGCCAACTGCGCCCGCGGCCGCCGCCGAGCTCCCTGCTGGAACGTTGTCATCAGATCGCGGCAGAGGTTGCAGCGCTAGCTAGCACGGCCCGACTCCAGAGTCGGCCAGCACGGAGACGTCGTCGCGACCACCCTGTTGGGAGAAGGTGCGCAGCACATCGCGTCTCTGGCGGCGAAGGCCACTGAGGCGGGCCTCGACCGCAAGCACTTGCGAACGACTATCACGGCCGCCGCTGGCAGACGTTGGCATATGGAGCGGGCGTGTTGGCACAAAATTGAGTCGTCCATTGTTGATGCGTCGTCCTCTGGAATCGAGCTCATCGCGCATGTGGACTACGGCACTTACGGCGTGGACTCGCGGCTTCTCGCTCGGAGGTTTTGGAGCACGGTGGCGAATTCAGCCCCCGCGTCGGATGGCACCGGCAGCCCCGACGCAGAAGCCATCGTGAGCCAATTGAGTACGGAGTGGAATGCACACGTGAGGCCAAAAATCGCATGCGGAGCAACGAAGGCGCAGCATTCCGCTAATGTGGTGGGCATATTTTTCCAAATGGGTGGTGTTGTGAATTATTTGGTCGGTCGCGTGTCGTCGCTGCTCGGATCGGTCTACGGACGAAGCCCTGCCTGGCTTCGTCCCTAGGACAACCCGACTGGCTGAGACCGATGGCGCCACGTACAATGACAGAACCGAGAGGGGATTGATGTCTGGACGCGAAGGCTGGTAACATTTGCACTCTCACTGCGAGTTTCACTTCACCGCCAACATGTACGGACAAATGTTGTCTACGGAGCGAGTTCCAGCATACATTACAGGCCTTGTGAACACGACCCTCGCGTTGAACCAGTTCTGCATGATGGTTCGTTTCAGGGAGTCGGCGAGGACACGCATCAGGAACAAGCTGGTTATGCATGGCACCATCTACTTGGATGTGGGCGCCCAGCACAACAGAAAGTTCGTTCTGGACACGTTCATTGGCGTCGGCCCTGGCATCAACGAGAAACGCGCATCCTTTTTGAAATTGGCCCCTGGCGACCGGCGAGTTCGAGGCAAATGCAGATGGCCTGCAATAGTTATAGCAGACACGTTGCTCCCGCTAGCGTACTCCCACGCGCCGTTCGAGTTCCCGGGGAACCGATGGACTGGGCCTGATAAAACAATGGCCGACCATGGGATCCCCTCCTGTATCCACGCCTTGCACATACACGTTTTCCTTCGGTTTCGGCTGGACGTGGGCGAAACGTTGAATCTGCATGGCGTGCCGCCTCGGTTCGAGCAGCCCGGCGCGCCGGGCGACGCCGACGGCGCCGGCGCTCTCGCGGACCTCCGCGACGACGGCGACCCAGGTGGCTAAGACCAAGCAGCGCCTGATGGGGGCCATCCAGACGACCATCTGCCCATGGGCAAACCACAGGAGGCGGCCACCAACGTGCAGAAGCAGAACCTAGGCCACAGGGACAAAGCTCATAGATGGATGTTGACCGATGAGAGAACGCGTTTCACGGGCGCTTGCCTGGGGAACATTCGGCGGCGCGTTTCGGACCAGGGGGTGGGCCCCCCCAGCAGCCCCCCACCCCCCCCCTGGCGCCGGCGCCGGCGCTGGCGGCCGCCAGCAGCGCCCGTGGCGGGGACGCAGCGAAGATGACCAGAGGCAACCCAGGGGGTGAGGGTTCAACCCCCCCCTCGCGCCGGCGCCGGCGCTGGCGGCGGCCAGCCGCGCCGGCGCAGGCGCCGGCGACGGTGGGGACGCAGCGACATTTACCACCACTACCACCACCGCCACCACTACCACCACCACCACCGCCTCAACCCACCACCACCACCGCCACCACCAACAGCACCACACAACCACCACCACCACCACAGCCACCACCACCACCAGAACCACCACCACAACTCACCATCACCACCACCACCACAACAAAAACCCACCACCATTACCACCACCACCACCACAGCCACCACCACCACCACCACCGCCACAACCACCACCACTACCAGCAGCACAACCCACCACCACAACCACAAACCACCACACCACCATCACCACCAACACCACAAACCACCGTCGTCCTCGTCGACGCCCCCCGCCACCGCCGCCCGCCGCCGCAGGCGCAGGCGCCGGTGCAGAAATGGAAATCGTCGCCCCCGCCACCGTCGCCAGCCGCCGCCGACGCAAGCGCCGGCCCGAGGAGAGGGGGCGCAGAGGAGGGGGGGGGGGGGGGAGGGAGGGGGAGGGGTTCGAAGTGCCCCCCCGTCACGGGAGGGGGGGGGCCAGGGGTTCGAAGCCCCCCCCCTCCATCCAGGGGGGGGGGGGTTCCCCCCCCCGTCAAGCGACCACAGAACGCGCTCTTTCTGACCGATCCAGCCGATAAGGCCCTGGGCATCAGGTCCGCCGCTGACCCCGTTGTGCACTGCATGCGCGCGCGGCCGCAGCAGTGCGGCGACGAGTGGGAGACCATCATGTCGCTGAAGGCCGCCAGCTCCAAGGATGACTCGTGCGTTGCTCGCGTTCGCGAGTGGCCCTTGGTAGTAGGTGCGCTGGGCGCGCTGGAGAGCAGGGCGGTTCAGGACATCAGCGCCAAGCACGACGATGCGGCATCATTCGGCAGCCTGCAGCCGTCGCAGAGGACACTTTCGCTTTCGAATATGAGATTCATGACTATTTCAAGACAGGGTGCACTCTTGTCTGAGCTCGCGATGGTGCATTCGACGTGCCATTTCAGCTTGTTCATGTTGTTTGGTGATGCAGGCGATGCAAAGCGCAAGTTGAGAACGTCGTGCGCCAGCAGCCTGGACGACTTCACGCATACCTTCTTGGACCATTTCGGCATCGACTCCGTGGATCGTGGGTTCGCGTTGGCCGAGCTCTCGACGGTGGCAGCGCTGTCTCAGTTGGCAACGGTGCAACTCGAGAACAGCAACGCAGGTATCAAGCACGTGGTCGACGTCAAGAGCGCCCACGTGGCGTCGCGGCCGTTGTCGAAGATCAGCTCGGACAGTCCCATTTCCAAGCTTCAGTCGAAGCTTCGCCAGTGGAGTCGACGACCTGGGTCGAGAAAGCCCCGCACTACGCGTCGCAGGGGCACGATGTTCAAAAAGAGAGTTCACGCTGCGAAGAGAGACGGCAAGCCCGAGTCGGAGCTCAGACCTCGGCGCGGTGGCGGCGGTCTGTGGAGGCCCTTCGTCAGCATGAAGTCTCGCCGCGGCGGCAGCCGCGCTGACACCAGGGCGATCGCTGCCGAGTATCGGGCGCTGTCCCAGGGCCAGGTTGCGGGCGTGCTCGAGGAGGCACGAGCATCAACCCTGCGGCATCGGCTCGGAAGCTTCAACTTTGGCAGGAGGTCACTCGACGTGGAGAGAGGCCGTGGCCGCGACTTGATACGGCGTCGCGGGCAAGCGTTTCTGGATCTACCTACTCCAGCCCCCGCGAGTTCCAGCCCCCCCGGCAGCGCGGCGGCGGTAAGCGCGCAAGGTTTGGCAGAAGCGGTAAAGGGCTCGAGTTCCGACGCCGAGGTCAAGCGCGAGGACAGAAGAACGCGGGCCACAAGATTGCAGCATCTCTCAAGGACTGCCGCGAGGACGCCGGCAAGAGTATCAGCAGCGCATTCGAGAAGGCCTTCCCAGTCTTGCTGACGAGGCTCCTGGCGTTCGCTGCGACGCTTTCGTCATGCGGGAGTGCATGTCGACGTGGTTCTTCTCGGCAGTCAAGCTAGCGCCAAGACTCCTCGACCGGATGTTTGAGACGAGCCGCAATATCATGAATGCGGTGGCGGCGGGGTGGGGCATTATGCACGACGATATTGCTCGCGCTGACCAGCCCGCAATTGCGGGCCTTCCGAAGCGACCTGCGAATGAGAAATGGTGCTGCAAGCGTGCGGGGCGCGCCTGCGCGGCGAATCTGGCGACGAAGCACGGGCCTTCAAGCTCTGGTTGTGCCGCCAGTTATCAGGAAGCTTCCCCACGGAAGATCCAAAGCAGATGCTTGATGATGGTAATATGGTGGTGAGGCTGCAGTCGTCGTACCAGTCCGATAGAGAAGATCGACTCCGACCAGGATCGGGCCATCCCAAAGGATTCCGACATCTTCATTCACGTATCGCTCATGAGCTGGTCACCTGTGAAATTTTGGCGCTGCGTGCTACACTGGCCAGACCACGGCATTAATGCCTGAGCTTACCTGGTGCTTCGGGGCACCGACGTCTACCACGCCACGATGGGCCTAGTCGACGCGATCTACACGGAGTCGTCCGACTGGGAATTTCGGCGCTACAGCGTCGTCGATGGCGGCGAGCCGATCGCCTGCATCGGCCCCAGGAAAGTGCCCGTCGAACACTTCGAGATTCGCGAATTGGGCAGGAAAAAAAAACTCGACCAGGAGAGGGGGGAGGAGGAATACCAACAACAACAACAACACTGATAAACCCAATGCGCCAAATAACGACGATGGACACGACGATCGCCGAGGGTGCCCGACTCCCTCGACGCCTCCGACTCCTCCGTTCCTCAGCCCGACCCCGCCGCCGCCCCTATCTGGAGGTGAATTAACGGGCGAAAACGGTATAACATGATTTTTTCGTGGTCGGGGACGCCTGCCCCTGGGCGGCTGGAAAGTTTATAACGGTGGCGCGGTAGGGGTATAAACTGTCCAGCCGCCCAGGGACAGGCGCCCCCGACAGCGAAAAAGTGCATGGTTTACCGTTCTTCGCTCGCTGAGTGAAAGGGGTTGTGGCGGCCTGGAGGGGCTCGAGGAGATCCTCGTGGATCAACGGCTTGAGTTCTGACGACGGCGAGGGCGTCGGCGGCGACGAGCTCGGGTCGGGAGAAGGGGCCGAACGTCTTGGCCCAGGGCCCGAACCAGGACCTGAACCGCCCGAGAGCCCGAGGTCGCCTGGCGCTCTGGACATCCCGCCAACACTGTTCCAATCGATTTCGGAGGGCCCGGGCAACGGCGACGACGGCGCGCCTATGTCAGGGGAGAGCAAGGTCAATATTGTCTTGGCGGGCGGGGGGTTTTCATCAGATCCACCCCCATCCCCGTGCCCCCATACCCCCCACCATTGCGTGAAATCCACCGCCCGCTCGCGCGGCGCCACTTGCGATGCGACCTGGCGCCCGATTCAGGGGGGGGGTCACGAGGGGGGGGGGGGGGGGGGGAGTACGGATGGGGAGGTGGGAGCGACCCCGTCGCTCACCCGAGAATAACGCTGACCCCCCTGGCGGCGGAGTCGGGCCTGCTCCACCAGACCCACAGCCTGAGATTGACCCTCCGCCTCCGCCCCATGGCCCGCACCCAGCCGACCCAGATTGCCATATCCGTGGCGTTCGTGGGCGAGCGATTCGCGCCCGATCTGTCCGAGGCGGTGCGCTCAAGCATTATGTGAAAGGCGATGGTTCTTCGCACGCGGTTGCCTGCTGCACGCGCCACGAGGAGTGTCAGCAGCAGCGCGCGCTGCTCGGTGGCCCCAGCTGCGAGGCACAGGGCCGCCCACTAGGGTTGTTGATTGCGCGGCTGTGCGCAGGCCGCGACAAAGGCTCTGGTTGGTCGCACAAGTGGGAGACAGCGGCTAGCAAGCAAGATCGCCCCGATGGAAGGGCCGAAATCATCGATTCCGGCTCTACGCAACTGGCGGAACATCGATTTCGAACGCCAGAATCGAGGAATGTGCTTTTACAAACGATTTGAACGTTTGGAAAAAATTCAAAGGCACGTCAAACAACATATATATTCTTCAAGCGTGTCGCACATGCCAAGAATCGCTTCACGCGCAAGGGGCCGCTAACCAATTCGGAGAGAATGCGCGCGCATCTTAGACAAGCTCCGCCCTCACGGGGGCAATGTCAATAAATTTGGAGCCCTGCTCAAACCCAGGATGTCCATGCTCCCAAAAGCTGCCCACGGAAAAAGCATCATGGAGGTTGAAGGCACTGCTCTGGACTGGCCGCTCCTAAACCGCCTGGATCATGGCTCGCCTGCGTAAGTGCCGCGCGCTGTCTTTCATCGAGGGGGCAACTGGCGCGATCTCCCACGCGGCAGACACGGTCCTGGACATGATCGATGACATCCAGACTGAATACCTTGACCAGGTGTCCTTGACGCACGAGGCGTCGCTCTGCGAGATCAAATCGGCTCCGCTGAGAACGAGGCAACACACTTCTATCCTCGGCCTTCTCTTAAAGCATTCACGCGGCAAAGCTCCTCCTGCCCCCCCCCCGCCCCCCCCCGGTTTCTTGGCGTCTCGAACGGCGCGGCTTCGCCGCAAACTGGCGCTTCTTTGAGAGATCCCATCGAACCGGGCCATCGCGCAGCGCTTCAGCGATCGATATTCGGCATGGCTCGCGTTTGAAAGTATCTTCCGCAGCGAACTGTGGACTGCCGCACTGTCGAGTCTTTCCAGCGAGCTCTCCAAAATAACCAAGATCGCTGCATTTTCTCGCGCAAACGCGTGACCGCCGACGCATTCGGCACGCAACCGCGCCTCTTGACACGCGCGCCGCGGTCCGTTCAAGAGGTACGTCCGAAGAAGGAATCGTCTCGACCTGGAGGCCGACCGGCATCGGCTGTGGTAGCCAGTGACCTGGCTGCTCGGTTCTTCCATCGGTTCCTCCTTCTGTGGAGGCGGCAGGTCGCTCGCCGCCGCCAGCATTTGCGCGGCCTCTGAATCGAAGGGCCCATTCGGGATCGCCTTGGCTGGAGGTAGCGACCCCGTGCCCGTGGCCGAGCTAGCCCCGCCCGTGCCTGGGGCGGTCGCGCGCGCGGTAGGAGCCCAGCCCCCGCGGCGCACGTGGCCGGGGCGCGGCTTGCCCGAGCTCGCGCCGCAGGCTGCTTCGGCATGGGAGTGGGGGGGCCCTGGAAGCTGGCAGCCTGCTCTCCGGCGCTGCCCGAGCGCTGCCGCCCGTGGCGCACGGGGCCACATTGAGCCTCGCAAAGGGTAGTAGCTTGGTTCTTCTCATTCTTTATGGGGAAGGCCCTTTGTCTTCCTCGAGGCCGTGGACCTCCTTCGGCGCGCGTCGCCAACTTGGGGCCGACCCCTCATCGGATTTGGGAGAATACACCGCGTGTCCTGGACGAAGACTCTTTGCTGGCGGTGCTGTTTTTTCGGGGCATATCTCGGGCGTGGCCGCCCTCGCCTTGGGCGCGCCCGCCCTCGCCCGTCAGGGCTCCGAGGAGGGCGCGGAGCTGTGGGCGCCCAGGGCCGCGCGCGCCCTGGAGCGAGCGCCGCGGCCCGGAGCCGCTGGCGAAATCGGCGCCGCCCCATCGCCGCCCTCTGCCCCCTCCACGCCCTGCGTCGATGGCGGAGAGACCCCTGCAGGAGGAGCCGCCGAGTAGTTGGTTCGCCGCACTCAGCTCCCGACGACGAGGAGCGCTCGCATCGCTGTCCTCCTGCTTCGGGGCGCCTGGATGCCTGGCGCGCCGGTCCTGGTAGTAGATCTTTGGGATGATCTTCTGGAAGCAGGCTTCAGTCCTGTTGGATATCAGTGATGTCTGCGTCGGTCAAAGACAGGTTGGCAAGGGTGCCGTGGCGTTTCGCGCTGATGGGGGCTGCGCGATGGCGCGATGGCCGATCAACGGGGCATCTAGGACGATGCTTGCTGAAGCCAAGAAATCCGCACGCGCGGCATGTCCTGCGATTGGCGATCACTTCGCGCGCGTGCCGACGCAATCCTCTGCTGCCCGTTGCGCGGCGGCGCGGCGCCCAGATGGCGCGGGCCGAATCGCGGCGGGGAACATGCAGGAGGACCACCGTTGGCGGATTCCTCGCGCACTGTAGCCTTTACCCAGATGCCACTGCACATCGTCTTCTGGCATCTTCGCGCGCGGGCCCTGCTCGCCGCGCGAAAAAGAAAACAGGAGAAGCCCCCCGGGCCCGAAACGCCATAGGCTTTGCCTGACGAAGGGCCTACAGAACCGCCATGGCCCTGGCGCGACGATGGGGCCTGCAGAGCGTGAGTGGCCGCGGGCTCGGCTGCCGCCGGCCGCGCCCAGGTCTGACCCCGCGGGGCCAGCTCCCGCACTGCGGCCGCGGCCACTGCGGCCTTTGTCGCCCTCGTCAGGGCCACCCCCAATCAGACCTGATCCAACGGGGGCCTAGCGGCCCCGCGCCGCGTCGATAGCGGCGCCCGACTGGCCCCAGCCTGCCGCGGCCTGCCTATCAGCTGCGAGGCCGAAGACCGTCGGCGTTGGGGGCTGGGGAAGACTTCTCTGCTCGCGCCCGAGCTGAAGTTGCCGTTGCTCGCCGCCAGAGACGTGGGCGGCCTCGGCCCAGGACGCGCAATCACCCCCGTCGCCGTCATAATGCGCGCGCCCGCGCCGCGACAGGCCGGCCCAATCATCGAGCGGCGCATCGAGGAGTTCTTCGGCGCCGTCGCACGCATGCTCGGTGAAACGCTCGACCGCCATGGCAGCTTCAGCGCGTCGCGCAATCGAGAACCAGGCGGCCCCCGATTGCACCTGGGCACGGTGAGCGGGGGAACTCGCGTACTCAAGCACGTATTCCTCGCGTTGCTCTGAGAAACTGCGAATCCACCCGCCTGCCCCTTGCCTTTGGGATGCTGCGCCTGGCGAGGGTTGCGTGCCACGCGCTGGCCATGTGTTTGCGGGGTGTAGCCCGCGCCCCTTGTCCTTGCACGCGGCGCCCCCGCGACCTTCATAGCTGCCTTCACCACCAAAGAATATTTACTCACGTGTCGCGCTTGGTTCAACCAGCTGGGGGCGCGGCCAGTTTTTGCAATGCAACCCGCGGGCGCGCCCGCCACCCTTTCTGCGACCCCTGCCCCTGCGTGAGAAGCAACGACGCACTGCTCGCCGCAATCTACTAAATGGATTCCTCGTATACCGCCTCCACCTTCTCTTAGCATGGCGATGGCCGAGGCGCGGGCATTGGGATGCTCGGTCATCAGCCGCATGCAAATTTGACCGATCAATGGCTTCAGCAACAGTTGCAGAGCAGGTGCCGGCATCTATGCCAGAGTCAAACGTCCCGCCCCCTTTTTGGTTGGACAAACCCCAAAGGGTGGTCGCTGCGGGCGGCGCGTAATTGCCGGCAGTTGGCCAACCAGGGCCAAGGCCAGAGACCTGCACGTTGCTGTCCTCTTGGCCGAGGAGTGTCGGGGATTCGGTGGACTCCCCTTCGTTGCAGGTGTTACCTGCGTTGATAAGTGCCGGCGTCGCGGCCGCTGAAGCTGCCCCCGAGTTCGCCGGGAACGCGATCAGCTAAGTGTCCATAGCTGCGCATGCGCTCCAGAAGTTGGTCGTCTGAATGTTGGTTGTTGCGCACGGGACATCTGGTAATTGGGTGACTGCAGCAGTTGTGATATTAGGAAGGTCCCTAGTCCCAAAGCGCAGAAAAGAAGATCGTCAGGATCTGGAACTTGAGCATGTTGAAACCAGACGAATCCGCTTCCAGCCGGGCCATTTCGTATCGAGCCAGCACTGAATCGATGCATTCGCCCCTTGCGACCCTGAAGTCGACAAGGGTTGTTCCTGTGGTGAGCTGTCGCACGCCCCAGAGGTTGTCAAGCTGGGCGTTTAAGGCGTACGTCGCATATGTGACGCCATCGGTGCGTCTACATTGTAAGAGTACGCTGTAGTTGATGATGGTAGGCGGCGCCCTCATGGCCAGATTTCTGACGAGATCACCGAGGCCGCGCTGTAGCGCGGCGGCCTGTTGTGGTGGGCCATGTTTCCGTTTGTGACGTAAAGCCATGCGTGGACTTCGCGGACGAACTCGCGAAATGGTGCATTGCTTGCGGGGCCCCAATTGGGGACCCCGAGTGCGTGTTTCATCCAGTCCTCCTCCTCGCGTGTATCCCACTGCCGAACCAAAAAGCACCAATATAATCCCCAAAAAGGTCACGTTGACAGAATGCATGTTCATACTGTATCTGATGGGGTTAATGTTTGTCTTTTTGGTAGTTGACGTATCCGTAGGATTACGACTGGGTGCATGGTCTGACGTGGCCGTCAGTTTGCAAATGGGTTTGGGGTTTCGGGTTGTGCGCGACATGTTGCCACGCGGTGGAGAGATGGAGGATTAGTGTACTAGATTGCCAATTGGTTGAAGAGCATTGAGAGCGTAGCGGCTGATAGCCGGCGCAGTTGAGTATCCCACTGTGCCGTGGCAAACTGGTGTACATAACACGCGATGTAAGCGCCAGCCACACGAAGATGAGGCCAGCTCCGCTAGCAAGTCACAATCGAAGGTCCGGAGGGTGTAAGACGAGACCCTGCTTAACAGGACGTCGTAGATGTATCACGGTATCCCACAGCTTATCCCGTCTTGATGGACAGAACAAAAGATAAAAGACAAGGCGTGAAATATTAACCATCGGTGGATGTGTCTTTTATCCGACGCTCAGGTTCAGTGCCGCCTCGCTGGCACGAGGTAGTCAAATAGGATAACGCTATCTGAGCCAGTTAGCGGCGGACGTAAGCGAGACGTTCGCTGTGCTCACCTTTGCCCCTGTCACCGGCCTTCAACATGAGAGACCTCCTGGAACCGACGGGTACCTGAAAACTCCCGAAATACCGCCTCGCTCCCCCTCGGCCCCTCGTCGGACCCCCCAGCCCCCGTCCTGACGATGGCGCGCCGCTCGTGGTCGCTGCCAGACCGCAGCGAGGCCGTGAGCGCGGGCCCGATGACGCCGCCTGCGGTGGGGGGGGGGGCGCTGCAGCCGATGGAGGAAGGGGGGACAAATCGGCAACATCGCCAGACCCAAAGGCCCCCCCCCCCCCAGGTCTCCAGGTCTCCAAGAACCCCCATCAACAGACCCCATTCGACTTTCAAAATGCCTCGTCGTCCTCCTCTCTATCGTGTGCGTGTATGTGTTCTCCATTTCCTTCTCTTCTGGGGGTCGGTGGAACGGCGCAAGCACATTGATTCAGCAGCATCGCCAGACCGATTTCGATTACCCACGACGACGACGTCGACGACGACGACGATGGCGGCGACGGCGGCAGCGGCAGCAGCAACCACGGCGGCGGCGATTCCCCCGCCGTGGGTGGAGAGCAGCAGCAGGATGCGGTACGTGGTCTGCGAGTCCTCGGGGGCCGGGGCAGCGTTCGAAGAGGAGGGGGACGGAAGATCGGTTGATATGTCGTTATCCTCCTCATTATCCTCCTCCTCTCTTCCTCCTTCCTCCCTGGCCCTTCATCCATTCCCCCAAACTCCCCCCTCGTTTCTCCCTATCCCCTCCTGCCCCCTCCTTCAGCCCCTTTCTTCCCTCCTCCTTACACTCCCGTCCCTCCTTCCTTTCCACCCCACCTTCCCCCTCCTTCCCCCCCATCCAGAGGTTTCTGTCGACGCCCTGAAGAAGCATGAGCACCTCGACGATATCTGCGAACCCTCGAAAGGGAAGATGGGGAAATCAGAAGGGTAGTTGAATGGAGTACTTTCGCGACAGGGTGGGGGGCCGACATGCGAAGTCTGGATATATTCAAAAATCCATCACTGGCCCTCACACCAAACACAGGGTCCCCAGGAGTCCCGATCCCCAGGGCCAGAGTTTAATCACGAACAGAGTTTTGCTGGCCTCGGGCCGAGGTTCTATAAATCTCCAGTGACCCCCGAAGACATGGGAAGAAAGGGGGGAGGCACAGGGAGCTCTCCTCCATCCTCTACGACCGACCAGTTTCCCCCCCTTCCCCTCCCTGCTCCTGCATTCGCTTTCCCCTCCTCTACCATCACTCGATTTACGTCCCTTCCCCCTGCCCCCCACTTCCTCTCCCCCCCTCCCCCTCTCTCTCCCTCCCTCTCTCTTTCTATCCCTCTCGCTGTTCCTCTCTCTCTCTCTCTCTCTATATATATATATATATATATCTCTCTCTCGTGAATTATTACTGTATGTCATGGTTAGCTGTTGTGTGTGCTCTCTCTCTCTCTCTCGCACTCTCTCTCTGTTTAGTTGCTTGCGTGTTCCAGACCTCTCTCGCTCTCTCTCTCTCTCTATCTCTCTCTCTCTCTCTCTCTCTCTTTCTCTCTCTATATATATACCCATATACAAATAAAAAATCTTCCGCAACATGCTTCAATGTCATATGCCACCCCACTCGCTCTCGCCCAGTTTGCCATTCCGTTCATTACTACCCATTCGTCTACAGAGTAGGAATGGTGCGCCTGTACTCCCGTCCAGGAAACCTTTCTGGAGCCCAGCATCGTCTCAAACACCCTATGATAACCCTGTAGGAGCTCTCGTATTCCTCATCCTCTTATCATATCGTCTTCATCCGGCCCCTCCGTCCCCTTCCATCCTCCTCCTCTTCCAATTCCCGGCATCATCATTCTCTTCATCCACTCTTCCCCTGTCATCTCCTCTGCTCCTATTTCCTCCCCCCTGTTCACGCGACCCCCCTCATTTGCCCTTTCCTTCCGCCCTCATGTTTCTCCCTTCGCTCTCGCCGTCTTCCTCCTTATGTCTCATATTAGATTGCTTATCTTATGTCTCCTTATGTCTTCTCGCTGCCATCGTCCTGCTTAGATTGGTGGCAGGGCGTGGTTTGGGCGATGTTAGCTCTGCGCTCTGCGCGCAGGAGCGGGGGAGGGAGGCGGCGGGAACCGGAGGGCAGGAGCGCAGACGGCGGTGAAGCCAGGGAGCAGCCCGTGACAGAGGAGCGGAAAGCGAAACACGTTCTGCAGTGGTTTTGCTTCGCGCGATCCCCACCGAAGCCTTCGGCGTTGGATCCCGAGTTGTGCGCGCACTCTCTCTCATTGGAAGGATGTGCGCGGGGCGCGGTGGTCTCGGCCAGTGGTATGCCGTGGCATGTTCTTCTGGTTTGTTGTGTGTGTTATGTATGGTCCGACCTGTCATAGCATGCGCTGTTATGCTGTGTGGTGCCATGATATACTATATCCTTGTGAGTGGTGTATGGTTTGGTATGCTCATTTCTGCGGTGTTTCGTCATGGTATGCATGACTTGTCTTGTCATGTAATGTTATGTGCTGTGATGCTGTGCTATGGTATGCACTGCTCTGTCATGGTGTGTTATGCTGCGACGCGAAATGTCATGATGTGGTATGTTATGCTCGGATATGTTCTGTTTGGTGATGTGGTGGTATGCCCTGTTCTGTGGGGGGCCTGGGGATCTGGCGGCCGCGGTATGCAGAGTGGGCGAGTCGGCGCGGGGGGCGGGACCACCAAGGATTATTGGGAGCCTGGGGATCTGGCGGCCGCGGTATGCAGGGCGGGCGGGCCAGAAGGTGGATTCTTAAAACCTCACAACCCCAACCTGTCGGGTGGAAAACACATCCACAGCGACGGGCCTGAAAACGCTCGAACAACAAAACCAATCCACATTGTTTGAACAACGTCGCTTTTTGTTACGCGTTTTTAGCTTGTCTAGAGCCCAAGGTGCAAAACGGTATAAAAAACGGCCAGGAAGTTTTCAAGCAGAACCGAGACGATCCCGAAGAGCAGGCGGAGGGACCTGGAGACGGACGACGACGAGGAAGAGGTCGACGCCGATGCCCAGGACAGCTAGCGCCTTGGGAGGAACAAAGAGCAACTTCGAGAAAAAACAACAACGTGCTGAGTTCGCCGACTCCGGCCACTGGGGATCCTCACCGTGCCCCCTGACCGTCAGAAACCGGCTCGGGATGAAAAACTGACCTTAGGAAAAGGCTCGGGACTGCCAGGAATTCCAGGACTCCCCTCTGAGCACAATCGGAATCTGAGCCCATTCGGCCGCCAAACGGGCAGCCCAACAAACCCACTACAACAGGCAGGCGGCAATATGGCTCATTTGTGGGCCGAATGGGTTCTATCCTAAGTCCACTCGGCGGCCGAATGCGCTATTCTGACAGGCTGAAGGAGATCGGCTCCCTGGGCGGCCGAAAAGGGCCCACCATGACTACATTCGGCGGCCGACACGGGGCTCAGAGGCCGAACTGTCTCAGAAGAAAGCAGTGCGGGACCATGTGCTGAACAAAAACTGAAACATCAAATGCTTGGACATCCTCCTCCTCCTCCTCCTCCTCCTCCTCCTCCTCCTTCCTGCTCCTCCTCCTATTCCTCCTTCTGCTCCTCCTCCTCCTCGCCTTCCTCGGCCCCCGATCCCCCCAACTGTCCCTGGGGGCACCGGAACCTCCGGACCCCCCCGTGCTTCTTCTCACCCCCATCCCCCTCTCGTCGCAGCCACCGCCAGTCGCCGCCGCCGCCAACCGCCGCCGTCGTCGTCGCCGCCGCGTCATCCACCGAAGAGCGAGGCGCATGGGTTTGCTGGGTTAGGGGACCGTCGTCGTCGTTGTCGTCGTCGGTGTCGTCGGTGTCGTCGTCGCTCGTCCCACCACGGGGCCGCTCCGGGTGCCGCTTGGCCAGGCAGGCCGCGTGCGTGACGAGGGCCTCCAGGTTGGAGGCCTCAGTTGGGCAGGGGCGGAGCACGCCGCCGCGTCCGCTGCCGTGGCCTGCTTTCTCGCAGTTGCCGCCGTCGGCGTCGTCTTCCCTTCCTGTGAGATGTGAGCTGATGGGGTCAAGCTCGGTACCGATGTCGCCCTCCCCTCTCCTAGGGCCAGGCCCTGGGAGGGTGAATTCAACCAGCGCCAGGCGACCCAGTGGCGCACCGCCCAAAAGGTCGCTGGCAGGCATCTGTAAAGCGGGAACAACCGACAACAAAAAACGGGTGGAAGGGAGGAGAAGCGGAGGAGACCTCACGATAACGAGAAACAAAGAAGGGGGGGGCTAACGCCGTGCGTGGCAAGCGGTGCGGCGCATGTAGCGCCCCATCCACCCGTGCGAAGTCCCCCCCATCCACTATTGTAAGGGGCGCGCGGCACGTGTCTGCGAAAAGCTGGCGAGTGGTAGAGGTGACAACAAGCAAGACTAGGCAGTGGACAACGTGGCGGCGGGGCTCAGTTGGCGGCGTGAGGCGTGGTAGCAGTCGGGAGATGGTGCCGAACACATGGGCGAGTGGCACGGCGCAAACTGTGATTTCGTTGGGGGTGGTTGGCTAGCTGATGTGCATGCGTCTCGGTACCAAAGTCTTCGATGTGATGGCCAGCGACGAGCTCTGGTGCGCCCCCCGCGCCGCGAAAACCCATAAACCCATCCATCTCTCTTGTTGGCGGCCGCGTGTTGCACAGTGGGCGGCTGATGGTGAAACCACGACGGAGGTCAAACGAGAAGGACCAGGGAACTGTTCAGAAAGTGGATGGTGGCGGCTGGCGCAAAGTGTTGGCGGCGGCGATATCTGTCCACGCTCACCGAAGGAGCGCTGAAGGGTCCCTCCGTCGGTTCACAGGAACACTTGTTGGCCCCCCCCCGATCGGGAATGGAATTCCTCGCGCAAGCAGGCGCAGGGTCCCCGGCGCGTTGACCTCGGGGCCGCCTTAAGGGGGCACCACCAACATGAATGAGGTTTGAGCCTTCCAAGCGGCGTCGCGGGGTCGACCGCTTTCGCCGAAACGCACATGGCCGGCCGCGCTCGCCAAGGTGGAGAGCATGAGGGCCTTTCCCCCTGCACATAGGAATCACCCCGAAACGCCCATCAGCCCCGCGACTTGTCCCCTCCCGTGCCGCGAGGCTGGCGGCCGCTCGGGGAGGTTCCGCCGGGCGCGGGGAATGGCCCATGTTTTCCGTGGCGGTGGCGCGGCTCCGTCGCGTCGGAATGCGCCCCCCCCACCCCCGCCCCCCTCGCCCCGCGAAAGACCTCGCATCCCCCCCGTCCCCCCGCTGTCATTACTCGTTGGAAACAGCAGGGGATGGAAGGCAAGGGCGGGACAGACACACGTCGAAGCAAGCGAGATGGCAATGGGGAATGGGATCAACGATGCCGCGACGGGATTTGCGCCGGCACCTGGGCGGCCAGGCGGGAACAAGTCGGTGAAGCTGGCCGCCCCCCACTCTCCGCCAGGTCGGCAGCCTGCATCTGCGCCCGCCACCCGCCCATGAAACCCCCGCCCGCCCCGCCACCGCGAAAGAGGGATGAGGGGGCAGGCGGGGCGAAGCGGGGGGGGCGGCCCATGACAGGCAGGGGGGCCAATGGGGAGCGCAGGTGGGTGGAGAGCCTCACATGTGAGCGACTCACGCTTGATCGACCATCTGTGGGTGAGAAAACCTCTGAAGAACCCGCGTGCCGCGTGGGATGGTGCATATGCCGCGCGATATGGCACGCCGTGGGGCCCATGCCTCACCGCGGCCATGGAGGAGCCCGTGGGAGCTCCAGGCATTGTGCTACGCTGACCAGCTGCGCTGCTGCTTCGAGAACTCAACGAACGCAGGCTGCGCGGTACAGACTAGCGCCAAGAAAGGGGTCGCGGTTGGAGCAGCTGGCCTTCGGACGAGTCCGTCGTCGGTCTGTCGGAGCAGAATTTGACAGAAGTGTAGTCATGTAGGGGCGACGCACTGGCGAGCCGCCGTCAGGCTGGCCCCGTCGCGAGGCCGATGCGTCGTTGTTGTGGGTGGCCAACGGGGGGGGGCTCCAATTTCGCCGGGCTGGTCGACGGGTCGGTCTGGCACCCGCCGGCAAGTCTGGGCCATGGCGTCCATTCCGTCTGGTCACCGTTCTGGGTGACAGCGGCATGGTTGTGGGCTCCGCCTGTGTCGTGGCGCTGCGCGTGGTCCTTATCCGCCGCCTCAGCATGGCCGTCGGCGGTCGGTGCCTGATGCGTGCCATTGGCATGGGCGCGGCCGTCGTCGGTTGGGGCGCTGTCGTTGTCGGTGATCATCAGAAGCAACGTTGACGCCTTTGGTCATGCTTGGCTTCGGCGGGTGTTCATCAGCGGGTGCCTCTCCGTGAGCAGGCGCTGCTTTGAAATGCTGCTGAGGTCCGCGGCGAGTCCTCCATCCTGTTAATGGTGTTGTCGATGAGCGGCGCCCTGTGGTCGGATTCTGAAGTGGGGTGGGTTGCTGCTGGCGCAAGTTGTAGACGTCACTGTTCTTTGTAGGGGCAGCTTGTCGACGACGTCCTTCGTTGACACGCATGGCGGCTGCCTGGTCGTCGGCCAACTCGGCAACCATGCCGATAGCTTTGTTGGCGACCTCCTGCGGGTCAGAATTGATCGCAAACGGGCTGGCTGGGACTGCGGGCGGCAGCGGATCCCCAGCTTGATGCGTGTAAAGAGGCTGCGATGATGCTGATCGAGCACAGCCGGCACGGGCATGTAGTCGCCCTCCTCGGTTGCGGGGTGCGCTGTCACCCTCGCAAGATGGCGGTCGATCGAGTGGCCGAGTGTGGTATGATTGTCGGTCGTCCTGCACGGTCGGGCTGCTGATTGTCCGTCATGTCAGGCGGTAATTGGACGATGCCTCGATGCACGTCACGTGGACGTCGCGCTCGCGCCTCGCGTCGTCGCCCGGGTCATGTTCCACGTCGTGGATGGCCCTTGGGTCGCGGGCGGGCGCCGTGGAGGACTGCAAATATCATCGTGCGGGCGTGACATTTGGAAAGGTTCGTGCACCGCCGATAGTGCGCATGGCTGATGTTATCATTTAGCCGTGCGACTCTATCCCGCGATTGCTCTCCAGTCGCCATCCCAGATCTCACGTCTCTGTGTGAAGCACCCGTGGCTTTCGGCATGGTAGGTCTGCTCCTAGACTGTCTCCATGTGAAGCGGTTCTAACGCTCTCGCCTTGGTGAGCGGCGGCGGCTTGCATGGCACGATTGCGCTGTTGGCGTGAATCGGGTTAGCTGTCTTAGGCTGTGTCTGCTTACCCTGAGGAGTCTTCGGCGGCGTCGTAATAGAAAAGACCTCCTGTGGGTGCGGCATGGTCTTGGTGGCCCCTTCCTCTCTGCTCCTCGCGTTCCCGTCGCCGGTCGAAATCTGTCCTCCCGCGGCAAGCTTGGGCGCGCCCCTCGCTGGCGGCGGCGACCTAGCTGGCGCGGCAATTGCGGGTCGCACCATGCATCGCGGGCCGATGGTAAACACTTCTTTGACTGGGATGGCTGGCCCCTTCCGCTCTGCCTCGGCCCTCGCTCGCTCGCTTCTAATGGGTTCCCCGCTTGCGTCGGCAATGTAGCGGCGCTCCGTCACCATTCCTGGAGGGCGCCTCCAAACCGAAATCTGCGTTCGACCCCGCCCCTTTCAGTTGCGGGCTCGCGGGCTGACTCGCGCGGTGGGTATTGCCCGCGCAAATTTTGAAGACGTTGCCCCTGTCCCCAGGCACCCTGGAGACGAGCTGCCCTCTAGACTACGGCACGAAAGCAACTGCGACGAGGTGAGGCTGGTCGTGCCCCGCATGGAGCCGCACTGCGCTCAATCCTGCGCGCGTGCGCCAGCATGGCGAGAGCCGCAAGGTCCTGCGTCGCATGATTTGCAGCCACGGATGGTATCATAGCTTCGGTGGGCTGGTCGGCAACCCTGGCGCTCAGGATGCCCGCGTTGGATGTAAAGTGGTCCTTTCATGCTCGACGCGGTCGTTGGCATGCTCATCGCAATCGCAAAAGTGCGACTCCGTGAAGCGCGGCTCTCTGATCCTTGCGGCCCCCTGCCTGTAGACCTTTTGTTTCCGCTGCTTCTCTGACTTTTCAATGAGGTGGTTGGCGTAAACCGTTGATGTCGGACTTCCATGGACATCAGCAGACTCTGTGCAGCTCCATCCAGCGCATGGGTTGGCGATCAGCTTGGGGTCGAGTCGCGGCGCCGACCTTCTGGCATCGCACATGGGCGCGTAGCATTTGGCCATCATCACCAGCAATGTGGTCCGTTCAACTGTAACGCGTCTATGTTGTCGATGGCAACCGCGTCCATCACCGAGTCGAATTTCGGGGCTTGCGACGTCGTCGATATGATATGTATTGCGACCATTTCTTTGCACGTGCACGTCGGATTCCTGCACTCAATAGCGGCTATGGCCTCCGCAAACTTGAATGAGTCGAGGTCTTGGTGAGGGCGCATCCCGGCGTCTCTTCTCTTTCTTCTCGAGACCTCGCCTATGGACTCTGATGCGGCGGCGCCGGTTGTCACGTTGGGACCGATCAGGAAGAGGCCGATGATGTCCAGGGTTGATGATTTGTCCAGGGAGTGCTTTCCTCGTCGCCAAGGCGCCCATGGGTCGCATGGGCCACCGCGGCCGTTCTGGGCAGCCCTGGCGCTGCGACGCGCGCCAGCTGCAAACTTGGGGTCTGGCAGAGGACCGCGACAGGGTTGGGGCACAAGTAACGTTCGATGTCATGCTTCCCCGCGAAGCGCAAGTGGAGGTGGATGAGCAAGGGGCGCCCAATTGTCGCACCCGCCGGATATGACGCTAAATGCGCGCGTTCGTTCCCCTAGGTGGCCAGGTTTCCTGCGCGCGCACAGCGCGGGCACGCATGATCGAAGTGGTGGTTGATAATTTCTATCATCGCATCATTCCGCTGCAGCTCCCTGCCTGAGCGGGCGCGTGCTATTTCACTCCTGGCGTTGGAAGTGGTTGCTTTGATGGCGATGATCGCCTCCTGTGCTCGTCCGCCCGATGCAGGGCTGGAAAGGCCGGGGCGTCGCGCATGTCGCGACAGGGCTTGCGGCCAGGCCCTGGCCGTTCAAATTTGGGCGATCTGCCGCGGCGCTGGTGTCGGCCCGGAGCAACAGCCGCCAGTGCCTCTGATGCGGCGCGTCGATTGCATCTCCCCTTGCGGGTTGTGGGCTGGTGTCCTTTTCGTGCACTTTGCCGCGCGGCTGCGAGGTCGGCCGCCTCGTTCCATGGGCGCCCTTTGTGGGCGTCATAAAGGTCGGCGTGCGTTGCTTCGTTGATGAACTCATCTGGCGCAGCTATCTCGCGCGCGATGCCAGCTCGCAGCAAGACCGAGCTGAGCGCGCGCGCTGCGCTCAGCGAATTGCCGCAGCGCGGTCGGCGCGGACTCGGCGGACCGCGGTCGGCGCGCTGCCGCGCCGGCGCGCCAGTGGGCGCACCCGCGCAGGGGGCCCGCGCGAAGGCTGCCAGCTCCGAAATGGCGCAGGGTCGCTCTACATATGTCGGTCGCGTTTGCCTCCGTAGCTGAGGCCGACGCTGCGCCGTGGCATGCGAAGCCTTCATCGCCCCCGACGGCGACGATGACTGCCCGCGCGTCCACGGTGGAATCTGCGCCGCCTGCGCAAGAGGCGCGCGCGCTTGATCGCGCCGCGCGCCCTCGGGGGCGCCCGCCCGAAAGGCGCGGCGGCTGCTGGGCGGGGCCTCCAAGACTCGCGCCGGCCCGGCAGGTCGGCGGTCGGGCTCGGGGGGGAGGTGCGCGCCAAGTCGTCTGCGACCGGCCGTCGCAACGAAGGCGGCGCGAACCGCCCCTCTCGCCTGTTGCCCGTGGTCGGCATTCCTCGACGTCTGACCCTCGGGCGCGGAGCGGGCGCCCATGTCGAGCCCCCGCCGCCCCATGGGGCAACGGCCCTGCGGCATGAGCGGGGCGCGTGATGCGCGGTCGCGGAGGTTGGAAGTCGTCGGCGCCCCTCATCCGACAATCGCCCTCGCGCGCTGGGCGGCCGCAGTCGCCCATCCTGAGCCTGCGCCGGCTGACGCCGCGCGGCCCTGTCAAATTGCTGGGCGAAATTGACGCTGGCAGCGGGCGCGGGTCACTGCGCCGTGCGTCTTTCCACGCGACTCCGCGACGACGGGCCGCGCGTTCTGTATGAGCGTAGCCACGGCTGGTTCTCGTGCCGACTGTGGCACGCGCTGTCCGCCCAGTTGAATTAGGCTAGCCCCAAAATTGTTGGGTCTCGCTGCGATCCCGTTCCGGCGGGCCGCGCCAGTCTGGGCAGCGCGCGCGAGGTTGGGCCCCGGGGTGAACGAGGGCGGCGCGAACCGCGGCAGCGTCAGCGCCGTCGCGTAGAGACGTCAATCGGATGCCCTTGCAGCACGTTGTCCATGGGCTGCGTTTTCGCGCGTGGCGATGTCGGTCGGTGCTTCGTCGTGGTCTTGGATGGGCAGTATCAGCTGCTTGGCGCGCCAGGGTCGGCGCTTGCTGTGATCCATGTCGCCGTTGTCACTGGGTGCTTGCGCGTTGGTGGTCGCGATGGCCCCCATCCCAGGGGTGCCGGTGAAGCTCCGCTGCGGGCCGTTGGCTCGGGGCGCCATCTCGTCTGCGGCGGCGACGCCGCCGTCTCGTCTGGCCCTCGGCGATGGCTTGTCCGCGTCGACGTGGACCGCCTCAATCGGTGGATCTGGTGTTTCGGCGAAAAAGGCCCCGGTGCCCATGCAATCGGCGCGGGGCAATCGGGCTCGCTACTGCATGGCTGCCCTGACGATGGCGTAACTGGCGCTCTTGGTTGCCTCGAGCCAATGCATCGCATTGACCTCGTTCAAATTCTGCGCCCACGGCCGCCCCGTCGCTCTGCGCAGGGGCGCAGACGTATATCGGGGTGCGCATGCCCGCCGCCCTGCCCCTGGATTGGGCGATGGCACTGGGCCGACAGGCGGCTGGAGTGGATATGGCTCGCCGCGGTCGGCGGGGGTCGGCGCGGCGAGGGCCCCGCCGATCGCGTCGACCATTCCCGCGCTGTCGAGGCGTTCCTGCGCCGTCGCGGCATCGTTGCGAGCGCGTTGAGACCCCTCGGTGTCCTGCTCTGCATGTCTCTCGCGGATTTCCATCGCGCCTCTCCGCGCCTTCTCCCTCCGCGGGGAGATCTGCATCTCGTGCTGAAAAAAAAACCGCGTTGCACTGCAGGGCCCATCTCGGCTCGCCATAGCTGCGCTTGCCCCGCTGCCCGCGGTGCCTTCAAGCGCGCCCGCTGCTCGCGAGCTGACATCTCGGCGAGCACTTCCTGGAAGCACCCCTCTCGGCGCTGGGCCTGTTCCGCGCCGCTTCTCCTGAGCGGGCGCTCTACGTCCGTGGCCCTCTGCCGGCATTCCTCGCGGACGCTGCGCGTTGTTGCCTCCGCGCGACCCCGTCGCGCTCGCAGTTGGCCCTGAACTCGCAGGGGCACATTTCCCACCCACCCACCCCATTCCTTGTTCTTGTTGACCAGGAGGTTGTCGCTGCCCCTCTCGATGCTGGCCCCGGCTGCTTGCGCCTCTGCGTTTGCGATGCTCTGCTCGGCCTCCATGATGATATTGGTGCGACTTTCTCTCGCTGTCTGCCCTTGTAATTTCCCAGAGCCCGCCGTCTATCTCGGCGCGCAATACCTGCGTCGCGGCTGCTCTGGCTCTCGGTCGGCGCGTGCAACTGGGCCCCTGCGCTGCTCGAACTCGCGGGGCAATGCATCCTTGTCGCTCGACCCCTCGGCCATGCGCATCTCGCTCTCCAGCTCGTCTTTTTCGTATTGGGATTGTGCTGTCATTATGCGCAGTAGTCGTTGGTGTTTGTTTCGCCTGCTCCTCTGCTGCTCGGAAGTGTCCTTAACTTCTGGATCTCGGCATTCGCGTCGCTGGCGTCTATGTCGCAGGCCATGCGGTGGTTGTCATCACTGAGCGTCTTGAGCCCAAGGGCGCGGTCTCCTGCCGCCCACGAACCTGAATCTCCACCCACGCGCTGAATGTCGCACGCGGCATTGTAGAAAGGATTCTGCGCCCACCAAATGGACGGGCGCCGGCCGAGCCCCACGACGTCCGGCACGAGTGGTTGCCTTCGCTCCGTCCGCCCGTTCCCCACCGGCAAATCCATCTCGCGCAGGAACCGCGCGCCGACATGCTCGGCGCCTTCCGCCAAAGGGCCCTCCACCCAGGGCGGGTGCCAGGACAAATGCTTCACGGTGCTCTGTAATTTCTTCGACTCATCAGACCAAGGCATCGTCGTCGGGGGCACCTCGCGCCGCACGTTCGCGAGCTGGCCCATCAGGATCCGCGCGCGATCCTCGCTCTCCAAAATCTGCCGAAGCCCGCCCTCCTGCTGCGTTGATTTTGGCACTGGATACAGCCAGTCTCCTCTGACCTATGTTCTTGATATTTACATGTCGTCTCTCAATTTGGGATTGCTGCGAAGTTCTTCCCAGTCCGGCCTTCTGCCTGCGTCAACCTTTCTCATCGGCATTGCATTGCCGATCGTGTTCGTGACGTGGCCGTTATATTCCTGGGTAGCATGCTCTGTTGGACCGACATTTTGCTCGGGTTGCGATTTGTCTTTTCCTCTGTCTGCGTTGTTGTTGTTATTGACTTTCTGGTTGCGGCTGTCAGGCCCGTAGTCGTCCTCGCAAGGTTTTGGGGGTGTTAACTTGCATTTGCCTTTTGTGGTCGTTGTTCCACTGGGCATCGGGGTGGTTCTGGGCCCACTACTCCGTCAAGTTGTTGTTGTTCATCCAGCATCCGAGGCCTGCCAAAATACCCGATACGGTTGGATCGTGAAGTTGGTCCTCTGCTTGGTGTGCGGCCCGGTGCCGTTTTCCACGGTGGTGTTGAATCACGCGCCGTTGATCCTTGTTTGTTCAACCGTGGCTGGTGCTCGAAGTGATCGTCGCCGCGGTGGTCGCTGGGAGCTGTGGTGAGCGAAGACTGCTTGTGTGCTGGCGACACGCAGCAGTACTCGCACGTCGGCGGGCGCCTTCCGCAGCCGACTGTGCCAAGCGGGACTGCCGACCTCTGTGTCCTCGATGTCTTCGTGGGCGCGGGGCCACGCCAGCCAGCCAGCCAGCCAGCCTCTGTATCTTCGAGCCAGCCTCTGTGTCCTCGATGTCTTCGTGGGCCACGCCAGCCAGCCAGAAAAAAGGCTCAGGATGTGAAAGTTGCGGTGACTATCACAGCCGCCGCGGTCCGGCGGGTGAGCGCGCTGGCCACCGCCACGAACTTGAAGGCCTGTCCCTCGGGGCGGTTCGGGCGCACGCGGTCTTCTTCCTCCTCTTCCTCCTCCTCCTCCTCCTCCTCCTCCTTCCTCCTCGTCCTTTTCCTGCTTCCTCCTCCTCCTCCCCCTCCTCATCCCCCTCCTCCTTCCCGTTACTCCGTCCTTCGACCCTCCTTCTCCTCCTCCTCCTCCTCCTCCTCCTCCTCCTCCTCCTCGCCATCCCTTCCCTTCACCCCTTCCCTCCCTCACTCCCGCATTCCCTTCCGCACGTCCTCCTCCTCCTCCTCCTCCTCCTCCTCCTCGTCACTTCCGTCCCGCCTCCTGCCCCTTCTCCTCCTCCTCCTGCGTCTCCTCCGGGCACGATAGCTTACACCACACAGCTTGTACCACATATGCTGCACCGCATAGTTTGCATTACTTCGATTGCACCACATAGCTTACGCCATGTAGATCGCACCACATAGCTTACGCCACATGGCTTGCACCACACACTTACACGTTGAAACTAGAGCACAGACTGCGTAGCTCAAGCACAGAACATACTGCAGCGCTCCATGTGTAGCATCGCACTCACAACTTACACTTCATCTGTCTACTAATTAGTATTGATCGGTGCTCTTCTTCCCCACGTGGTTTGGATGCTTCCCGGAAGTAATCGGCGTGGTCATTGCGCAGCCGGAGGCGGCATGCAACTACAATGGAATGTCAGAGCTTGGTCACGGATCAATGTGTTGAGATCTTCTGTCGATGAGATCCGATATATTCTCGCATTACCTCTCAAGGGCAGCATGCTCCTAGCAATGCGTTGCAACACAATGGGAGGGACACCAATACTTTGGAATTGCTTCTGTTTCGCACAAACTTTGGTAATGCTCAATCTATTGATGCTTTGGTTGCCAAAAACATGAGCACACTTCAAAAACAATGCAAGGGGCGTCAAGAACCAGATGCTGAGATATCGCCGGGGAAGGAGCCCGATTTCTTTGATATGGAGGCCGCATGTGAATTCGAACCTGGAAGTGGAGATTTTGCGGAGGACGCTGTGTACGGCATTTCAGACAAGGATGTGGCAGTGCAAACAAACAATTTGACGGACAAATGCGTTTCACGTGCATCCCAAACTGAAGCGCTCCCCAAATTCTTTCAGTCCAGAACTTCTGCCGTAACGGGGTGGTCGTCGAAGACAACGCTGACGCACCCGCGCTTTCTGAGTCAAAGATTCGTGTCTTCGTGTCTGGAATGCTGATTGATCCACGAATGCAGTTTCGCGCCATGGTGTGATTCCCCCTCCCCCTCCTCCTCCCTGCCCCCTCCCTCTCGTCCCAACCCCAGCGCTTGAATTTGGCAAGCATGCAGATTATGTTGCGAATTCTGCGCGTTAACTGGGCAGGCCTCCATAGAGTTAAGGTCTGCAACACTCTCGCATTTCTTGCCAATCTGTGTCCATGGGATCCGTGAGCCGATCGAGCTCCTGCCGATTTCTTGCCGATGCGCCGTTGCCTGGCGCCTGGCTAGACAGACAGACGACATAGCTGACCCAATTTGCACCACATGACTTACAACACGTAGATTGCACCACACCTCTTCCACGACCGCAGTGCGACAGCTTACCATCATTGAAACGAGAATCTTGGCACGCCCGACATGGGGACGGAAACAATAGGGATCATGTCCAGCAGCGAATCATGTCCACAATCGGGAACGGCCGATGTTTGGCAAGCGATGCGCGCCCAAACTGAGCAACGTCCATGGCGACGCCGACATCGAACCCTGTTCACAATCGGCAGGGACTGATGTGGGTCTTCGTCTCCGTTCCCACACACAAAAAAACGATACTCCCGATTCTCTCGGTGACGCGCTCACCCGACACAGCGCTAACACGGGTCAGCCAACGCCATGTCGCGAACCCCGGCCGGCCGTGCAGTGGCCCCAAAGCCAAGACCACAACAGTAGACTGGCTGACGCTCGCTGGCGACGACCTCCGTCGCGGGAGCTCTGGCCCCGTCTGGAGACGGCGAGAACGTCCGCTTCTGCAAGGGGTGACTTCGACGGCTGCCGGGGCGCACCAGGTCGAACTGGGGGGCCTCGGGCTGGGCTGGGGCTGTCGGGTCGGGCGAAAGGGGGGGATAGCAAAGGGGGGGGTTGAGAATCACCTCACGTAGCTGATTTTCCTGGCGCCTCCTGGCGCCGGAGGCGGCTATGTATCGAGGAATGGGCCCCTCGGCGAGGCCGAAACCAGCTGCATGCAGCAAATTTCGTAAACCCCCCCTTTCCCAATCCCCCCCTTTCGTCCCGCCCGAGGCTGGGGGGGGGGGCCTCCGGTCGAGAGAGGCCCACCTGGTCCCACGAAGCCCTCTGGCAGCCCCTTTGGACGCCCGAGATGGGCACTGAAACAATGGGCACAATGCCCAACATCAAATGTTGTCCCGAACCAACAGCGGCCGCTGTTGGGCAGGCGGCATTCTGTCTCAAATGGACACAGGCCTCGGCGGCGCGGACAGCGAGTCCTGTTCAAAACGAACAGGAACTGCTGTTGGGCATCGTACCCATTCTTTCGGTGCCCATCTCGTTCGCGCAGAGCCCCCAGCCCGTCCCGCTCCCTCCGTTCGCAACTCCGGCCTCGGGCGGCCGTTCGGGGCGCTTCCGGCCTCTCGGCGCCCACGGCGAGGCGCAGCCGAGGGAACCCACCCCGGGGCCACGGAAGCGTCCGCCGCCAACTCCCCGACCCGTGCTGCTCCCGCGGAGCCGCGGGGGCCTCCTCCCCCCCGGCGATCTCGGACGACACCGCCTCCGCCGCCTTCCCGATGGCGCCAAGGAAAGCCGCCTGCTCCAGCGCGGGGGGGAAGGGGCCGTCTTCCCACCCTGCACCTCCGCATCAGTCCCCACCCCCCTCCCCCTCCTGGTCCTTCTCCTCCTCTCCCCCGAGGAACTCATCCTCCGCAGTCTCCCCCCTCTTCTCCTCCTCCTCCTCTCTCTCCACGTCGTATGGACGCGTGGGCAAGTGACAGCAAGGCCACACATGAGCGATTCCACCGCAACTGAATTGTCATAACGCACATACATTCGTATACGTCAGATCATACATAGCAACACGAGCGAGGTGGGCGCGAGTAATCGCTTGGTCAAGGGGTCGAGGCCCGACCCCTGCAGATCATCTGTCTCCCCCGACGGAGACGAGGGCGACGACGCCGACGTTGACGATGACGACGTTGTTGTTCGGGAATTGCCGCCGCCGCCTGCCCAAAGTCACAAGTCCGAGATCAATAAGTATCCACGCCTCGTCCTCCTACTGCTCATTCCCTCCCCACCCGTCCTTCCCTTTCCCCTGCTCCCCCTGTCCTCCTCCTCCGCATCCTCCTCGTCTTCCTCCTGCTGCTCCACCGCGTCCTCCGCCTCCTCCTCCTGCTCCTCCTATCTCTCCTCCTCCTCGTCATCGTCGTCGTCGTCTTCAGGTTCGGCGGCACCAGCCGTAAAGCCTTCACAATCGATACCCACATGTATCGTAGCGTTCGTGATCGAACCTGCAGAAAGCCCTCGCCGTCAAAAGTGAGCAGCCAAAACAGCGGAACCGCTGCTCGTTATGGTGATCGCCTCGGTAGCGGACATATCCGCCCGGGCATAGTCCTGCGCCGCGATCACACCGTCGTCGGTGCAAAACGAAAGCGGGACCGCAAAAAAACGACACGCGAAATCATCGGGACCACTGAGCCGTTACCCCTCGACGAACGAAGCGTTAAACGGGTCGCCACGTCGGGGCTCACGAAGCTCGAAGACGGCAAGGCAGTGGGAGGCACATTCCAGTCATGCCAGCCGAGGTGCACGTTACTTGTCAGGCCATCCCACTGCACAGCAAAGAGAAATTAGTCTTCTGCGGAGGCCAATTCGGGCGAGGCTGCCTGAGGCCACTCGCGTGCTGTTTCAACGCCATTGCCCCGAAAGGCTGCAATGAACGCGTTCTGGCTACAACTGCCTGGGCCAAACTGTGGGCGCCGCTATCGCCATCGTGCTCCAAAAGAGCAGGCGAGCAAGAGAATCGAGCGATAGCCGCCAACAAGCAGATCGATGAACATATATACATATCTAGAGGGCAGAAATTCCACCCCGATAAGAGACACCCCGGCACGCGAAGCCGTTTAGCAAACGCACCCAAATAAGGAATCAAGCAGGGCAGGGCTGCTCAATAAACGCCCAAGGCCGTTTAGTACATGCCAATTGTCTGGTCAGGGTGGCATTCCTCCCTTCAATGAATGCACGCTACATGCATTGGAAAACGAGCAGGCGAGCAAGAAAATCGTGCGATCGCCGACAGCAAACATATAGATGAACAGACATCAAATCCACATCACATGCATTGGAAAACGAGCCGGCCTGTTCCGCGGCTTCATGACATCGATTCCGAAGGCGGCAGCGCCTGCATCGCCCACTACGCTGCTGCGCCGAGGGTGCAAGCCGCCGAGAGGTAGACGGAACGCGCTTAGAGAGCTTGCGCACCGCCGCCGTTAGAGCACGAAAGCGTGGAGGAGGGGAACATCGGCGATCAATAGAGGGCAACGAATGCACCCAAATAATAACCACCCCGACACGCGAAGCCGTTTACTAAACGCCGCAAATGAAGGAATCGAACAGGGCAAGGCTGTTTAGTAAACGCCCAAGGCCGCTTAGTAAACGCCAATTGTCCGATCCAGTTGGTTTTTCCTCCATTGAATCAACCGCTTGAACTATCGGCGGTGCCGTCGTAGTCCTTTGCTGGTCCTGAAGCATCTCGGTCTCGCATGCGAGGGTAGAATCGAATCTGCTGGAGACAGTGCCGGGCGCCTCCTCGACCGCCGCGGGACGCCATGCCTTCCGGAGGCGGCCACGCACTGACTTGGCCCATCTGTGATGCGCCGTTTCGCACCACTCAGCGCAACACTGAGACTGCATGTCGGAAGCGGCAGCAGCCGTGGCGAGCGGCAAGCTCGAAGTCGCGTTCCAGAGGGCCACCAAACAGCTGTGGCCTGTCCGATCACGCGGGGGTCTGCAGGGACAGGAGTTCGTCGACGCCGGCGGGGTTCCAGCAAAGATTGCATCGAAAGGCACGCCGCTGCGGCGCCGCGATGACCAGGCCAGCGGGCGACCGGCACGCGATTCTTTGCCGCGCTGACCGGGGCATCGGGCGACCAACGTCCGCCCCCTTTGTACGTTGGTCGGAAGCTCGGCGACCATCGCGCGCCCGTTCCTCCCGGGCCGTCGAAGTGGTAGAAGTCTGGAAGATCGAAAGACGCCCCGCCAAGGAGCGCTCTGCGCATGGGCGGGGGAAGACGCAGCGCCACCATCGCCAAGCGCATGGGCAATACGAGCAACGGAACCAGTACAGCCCTCGCCACCGCGTCAAACTTCGCTGCGTGGGCCGTCTGCGCTGCCAGGCAAGTAGCTGGAACGCGCGGCGGCAGCCCGTGCAGCGGGCCAGCGTGAGGGGCGACGGGAGTAGCTCAGTGTTGACACAGAAGAGCCAACTGCCGAATCTAAGCTGCCCGCGGTCGCAGCTGCAATCGCGCTGACTCGCGCGGCCCCCTATGCCGAGAACAGGGAGCCCGCGTTTCCTCCGCGGCCCGGGGAGCAGAATACGTATCAGATCTGGCGGAAGCAGATGCATGCGCAACGCACGGGCCACGCACAGGCAGTGGAAATGAACCCAGCTTTGCTCGTAACCCACTCTGCCCGATTGCCACCAAATCTACAATCCAATCAACGCCTGCAAGCACCGAACCGAGACATGAAACATTGACGTACCAAGGATTCCCAGGATGCGCGCGCTGGCTGGGTAAACAAAATCTCGCAGAAACAGGTTGACAGGTAGATTGCGCTATCAGGGTGGTTGAGTTTAAAATGCAAGCTGCCATTGAAATGAACATGCCCTCGACAAATCCGCAGCCTGTGAGATTCCATCGCAACGCGAGGTGCTGCCGACCAGAGGCTGCGGCACCTGCAGAATGCGGACCACTGGCGCACTGCGTAGACGGGCTGCGCGGCTCGCGGTAGCCAGGCAGGCGAGCTGCACGTGAGAGGCCGTGGTCACCCGCGGCACCTGGTCCAATCCCATGCGCGCATACAACAAGAGCATTAGGCACGCCATGACGCTGGAGAAGAGCGGCTTGGCAATTTCAATTGAAAACGTCAAATCCACGTGGAGGTGCCGCAGCGTCTGCCGTGGGCTCGGATTTCTCACGCCGCGGAACGATGTGTCCAAGCACTGAGACTGGGGTCCCCGAGAAGTGCGGCACTCGACCTTGGAGGCCAAGCAGACGACGCAACGCGGGGCCCCTTGAAGCCCAATGCCTGGAACTGCTCCTCGAAAACCCGCTTCTCCGCAACAGCCCGCTGGAGAATGTCACCGTCCTCGGACGAGCGGCCCTCGAACTCTGTCTGCTGAGGCGGGGGCGGCAGCAGCGCCTGGGGCAGCACCATGGGGCTGAGGAGCTGCAGGAACTTGGGGAACTCATGGCACTCGAGGAAGGCATTGACGTAGCCTCGAGAACCTCATCAGGTCACTTGCGTTCGAAAGCAACTGTCGAAGAAGCCGCAGGACCTGGCATGGTCCGTAGCGGCTCCTATTCCGAGGCTGCAGCCTTTCTCCACACAAATATAAGCCACGGACTCCTGGTCCCCCTCGATAGCTTACTCCTGGGCCGAGACTGTGTCGGTGGCCTTGCTGAGCTTGCGCAGCGCAGCCTGGGGCCTGATGGCGACGTCAGTATGTTGCTGCGTCGCAAGCTTGGCGCTGGGCTGGGCTTGACGAGCCCCACGTAGCTGGGCGCCCAGGCACTGCTTGGCGAGGTCATTGCGGGGACTTCGCCAAGCTGCTTGTGAAGGCCCTCTAGAGGAAACCGATACTGAGGGCCCTCTGATCACCCACAGCAGTACCGACAGCTGTATCGACCCTGGGCTCCCTGGAAGCCGCAGGCCGTAGCCGAGGGGCCTCTCTTGACGCCTGCTTCAGCTGAAAAGCTGGCCGAACTTTTCTCAGGGGTTGCCGTAATATGTGATGGGGCCGCATCGCTAGACACAGGTTCCCCTTGTGCCCGCTTGCCCTTCAGGGTGCGAGGTGCCGCGCGATTGGGTTGCTCATGCAACTCTTCATCGCCCAGGGGGGGCGCCCGCACAACGCGAGGATGAGCAAGAACACCACCGACCAGGCCAAACCGATAAAGTGGGCTTAAATGCCTCCACGCCGTCCATGGCTGATCGCACGTGCGCTCTCGCCTGTGCCGTGCCCCCCCCACGCGCACTTGCCTGAGCGGGTCTCCCAAATACGGGTTTCATCCTGGCCTAAGCGGGCCCCGGAAACGGCAGGGCCGTTTTTTCCACCGCTTCTGAAACAAATGTCTTGAAAATAGAAACGGCCAACAAAAAACGGCGACTGGGAACAGCAAACAAAAAGGCTCCGGGATTGGAGCCAAAATCGGAATCCGAAAACAACACAAGACGGAACCTGCCCAAAAAACGGTGCCGGAACTGGCAACCAAAAACGGCAAAACGGAACCAGTACAAAAATTGCCCCGTCGCCAAAGGAAAAGCATGCGATATGGGGCCCTCATAGGTCGCAAGCCCCGAGGCCCGGAAGCGGCCCCCAGAGGCCAAAATTGGGAAAACAACTTCCGCCCCGCATCCGGCGCTTTGATCTTCTCTATATGCGTGGGCCCCTGGACCGCTCGAGGCTTCCCAAGGTCCCGGGGCGGGTTCTCTATCAAGAATACCCTGCTTTGTGAAGCGCGTTCCGCTACTTGCAAAGTAGCTGTTCTCAAATGGCCCCAAACCGCCGCGGCGGTTTACGCTCCATTACATAAGAGGAAGGCGTGTGTTTTTGTTGTCTGACTTTTGCGAGTAGGTACTTTGCAGGTAGTGTAACGCGCTCGGTGATTGTTCGTGGCCCAGGAGCCTAGAACCAGCTTCCAGAGGCGACACATAACATCAAACTGGCCGCGTTGATTTGCTCGAGGCGCCGGATGTCTGGTGACGCGATGTTGTTCGAATCGTTAAGAAGGTCTGAATGTAACCCCGTGCCTGGAATAATCCAGCCGACCGCCCCCCCTTCCCACCCCGGTCTTGATCATCTCCGGCCTGTCACATCCTTGACATGCGAGGGGGACGGATGGGCCGAGCTTTGTTATCACCGGGGGAAGTTACGAATCGAAGTTGCTATCTATATGCGGAGAATCAACATCATCACGAACGTGAGGTAGGGCCGTGGGAGTCTCACCATTCCAGCTTTCCCGAATCACAAACGTGTGACAAGGCCATGAGATTCTCACCTTCTTGCCGGGACAACCAGTTTATTATCCCCCGGAATCCTGAACTTCACTACCCCCGAGGACTTTCTCGGGGCACAGGGTCATCACCTCAGATCTTATACCGTCCAGGCCAGCACAGACGTCATGACTCAGGAGTCCTGGCCGAAGCGTGGCTGCGAACAAAAGCGAACCCCGGCCCCAATCGGCGCGTGAGGAATCTCCCCTCCTGGCGGAGGGGGACAAGGGATCAGCACGCCACAAGGACGCCTGGGCTGAAGCCTGTAGGCACACTCTGAGAGAGGGTGGCGCAATTAGCCAACGTAGGTTATGGGGCCAATCCGGGAGGGTCATGCGCGGCAACTTTCAACCCAATTTACGTCGGATCCACGTCTGCTTTCCGCCGAATTCCCGTCGGATTGTGTCGGATTTACGTCGGGTTCAAGTCGCATGTACGGCGGAGGATTGCCGCGCGAATGTCGAACCAGATCTGACAGAGCGGACGAGTGGACTAGATGATAGAATTGTTGCGCGCCGCGACACACATCGCATCTGCACGCTCATGTTAGGCACCGCTCTGCGTTTCTCGGGTCCTTCAGGTGAAGTGAGCCACCTTTGAGCAAGCCCCGAAGCCTTAGTATTACCACTAGAGATACCACTTCTACTGCAGCACAACAGCAAACAAATCCTGCTACGACTATTTCTGCAACTACGACTACAATAACTACTCCTACTAACAGTACGTCACCGCTGCTACTACGACTAGTATGTGCTTTACGGCGTCTGAGACTATGTCTGCCACCACTGATGCGATGAGACTTACCAGTACGCAGTACGTGGCACGACGTGTACTAGCACAAATCGTGTCAGAAATGGCGGCAATCAGAAGGACGGACATTGACAGTAGCAGTCGAACTGAAGCGGTAACATTCGTAATTCGTAGTGTGAATCGCGTGCGTGCTAGCAACGGTAGTTGTACTCGTCCTCGCAGGAGTAGTAGTAGTAGTAGTAGCAGCAGCAGTCTTGTTATTAATCGTAGTAGTAGTAGTAGTAGTAGTGGTAGTAGTAGCAGTAGTAGTAGTAGTAGAAGCAGTAGTGGTAGTAGCAGAAGTAGTCGCATTATTAACAGCACCTACTACTAGTAATAGTAGTCGTGAATGTGGAAATCGTAGTAGTCATAATTGTCATAATCCACGTGGAAGTACTAGCAGTAGTAGTACTAGCCCTAGGAGTAGAAGCAGGAGCAGTAGCAGTAGTAGTCGTAGTCGTAGTAGTAGTAGTAGTAGTAGTAGTAGTAGTAGAAATAATAACTGTACTAGAAGTAGTCGTTACAGGTAGTAGGAGTCGTAGTAATAATGAGGATGCTAGTCGTCGTTGTCGTAGTCCCTTTCGTAGAAGTAGTAGAAGTAGTAGTACAAGAAGTAGTAGTAGTAGTAGTAGTAGTAGTAGTAGCAGCAACAGCAGTAAGAGTATTGGTAGTCGTCGTAGTGGTGGTAGTAGTAGTAGTCTAGCAAATCGCGGTAGTAGTGGTCGCAATCGTGGTAGCAGGTCGCAGGCATGGTGGTAGGGTCGTAATAACCGTCGCCATTGTCGCCGTAACGGTAGCAATAGTCGTAGTCATAGTCGTAGTCGTAGTCGTAGTAGTAGTCGTCGTCGTAGTAGTAGTAGTAGTAGGAGTAGTAGTTGTAGTAAGTAGCCGAAGTAAGCAATCTAAGTAGTAGGTCGTATAGTAGTAGTAGTAGTAGTAGTAGTAGCAGTAGTTGTAGTAGTAGTAGTAGTAGTAGTAGTAGTAGTAGTAGTAGTAGTAGTAGTAGTAGCCGTAGTAGTAGCAGTAGCAGTAGTAGTAGTAGTAGTAGTAGTAGTAGTAGTAGTAGCCGTAGCCGTAGTAGTAGCAGTAGTAGTAGTAGTAGTAGTAGTAGTGGGAGAAATACTAGTAGCAGTAGTAATAACAATAGCAGTAGTGGTGGTACTAGTTCGCAGTAGTAGTAGTAGTAGTAGTAGTAGTAGTAGTCGTAGTAGTAGTAGTAGTAGTAGTAGTGGTAGTAGTAGTAGTAGTAGCAGTAGCAGTAGTAGTAGTAGTAGTAGTAGTAGTAGTAGTAGTAGTAGTAGTAGTAGTACTAGTCGTAGTAGTAGTCGTAGTAGTAGTAGTAGTAGTAGTAGTAGTAGTGGCGAAGGTCGTAGTAGTACTAGTGGTAGTGGTAGACGTTGTAGTGGTAGCAGTAATAGTAGTCGTAGTCGTAGTCACAGTAATAATAGTCGTAGCAGTAATCGTTGTAGTAGTCGTAGTCGTAGTGGTGGTCGTAATGGCGATAGTGGTCGAAGTCGTGGTGGTAAGGTTAATACTGCTCATAACAATCGTAGTGCTGTAAGTCAGAGCGTTGATAGCACTGCTAGTACATGCAGCTGTAATGATAAGGCCAGTGGAAGGAACAGCAGCATACGCAGTATTTACAGAAATTGCTGTTGCATAAAAAATAGTATGAGCAGGAGGAGCGGCAGCAATATAAGCAGCTCGAGCGGGAGGACCAGCAGGAGAAAAGTAGGACCATCAAAAGAAGCAGCAGGAGCAATGGGAGGAGGAGCATGAGGAACAACATAAGGAGCCCCAAAACTAACATACATCAGGGGACGCAGCAAGTGGAACGTGATGAAGGTAACGAGAGCAGCAGGAGGCTCAGCAAGGACAGGAGCAACACGGGCAGGGAGGAGGAGCCCCTGAGCAGCACAAGGAGAAGTAGAAGGAGCAGCAGGAGCACCTGATTAAGAGCACGGCGGCATCAGGAGGAGCAAAAGAGAGAGGGGGGGGAAAGGAGCAGGAAGAAGAGCATGAACAGCAATCGCACAGGAGGAACAAGAGCATCAGGAGGAGCAACAACAAGGAGAAAAGCAGCAGGAAGAGCAGCCAGAGCAGCAGCATGAGAAAAGAGGAGCAGCAATAGGAACAGCAGGAGGAGTCGGAGGACCAGCAGGAGCAGCTGCCAAAGTAACAGGGAAGAGTAGCATGAGGAGCAGCGGTAGGATCAGCAGGAGGAGCAGCAACAAGAAGAGCAGCAGGAGCAACAGGAACAGCAGCAGCGGCGGCTTGAGGATTAGCAGGAGGAGCAGCAGGAACAGGCAAGAACAGCATGAGAAGGGGGGAGGAACAGCAGCAGGAGCAGCAGGAGGAGCAGCTGGATAGCAGCAGGAGGAGCAACAGGATGAGCGGAAGGAGAAGGACGAGGACCAGCAGGAGTAACAGCTGGAGGAGCAACTGGAGCAGCAGCAGGGGGAGCAACGGGCCAAACAGCGGGAGGAGCAGCAAGCGGAGCAGCAAAGAGAGCACGGGAGGAGGAACACCGGTGGAGGGGGCGCGCCCCCCGTCACGGACGTTGCAGGTTCAGCTAATCTTTAAAAACAACTCTCCACGCGCGCGGCCGGGCCTGATCACGCGGCGTGGGGGCAAAGGGATCCCCCCTCTCGGGGATGGACAAACCCCCCTTTAGTAAAACGTGGTTTAGTGAAAACGACCTCAGGCCCAAACCTGGCGGGCGCAAGCCTGGAAAATAGCGGCCACGGCGCCCTCTCGAGAACCGAAAACGGACAATTCACTAATCGACGTGTCACTGTTGGGGGTTCTGTCCATCCCCGACCCTCTCCTCCTTCGCTCGCGGTGGGCCGCGAGGGAAGGAGGAGAAGGGGGAGAGTGGCGACGAGTGGAGGCGGGCAGTGCCAGAAGCGAGAAACGCGCGCAGCGCGAGAGCGACGCGGTGCTACAGGGTGAGCGCCGCAGGCAGGCAGCCCGACCGAGGCAGACACGCCCGCACGCGCACGCACGCCCGCACGGCACAACCAGGGCGGCCCCTGTGGAGGAGGAGGAGGAGGAGGAGGAGGAGGAGGAGGAGGACCAGAGGAACCCACGGCTCAAAAAGACGTGGCGAGACTCCCGCGCGCGGGGGCCCTGCTCTCACGCAGAAGACGGTATGGCAGGCGAGACGGGCGAGGGAGAGGGAAGGAGGGAGAGGGAAGGAGGGAGAGGGAGAGGAGGGAGGGCGAGGATGGAGAGGGAAGGAGGGAGAGGGAAGGAGGGAGAGGGAGAGGAGGGAGGGCGAGGATGGAGAGGGAAGGAGGGAGAAGGAAGGAGGGGGAGGAGGGAGAGGGAAGGAGGGAAGGGAGAGCTGGGCCAGGTACTGCAGGTTCGTGCCGTGTCGACCCTGGCGTTGGTTCCTGACACCGCGCTGGATCGTTCAACCTTGAACGATCGGCCGTCTCCGCAACGTCCCATCGTTCAACATCGACCGATTCTGGGCCGCCGTCGGCGTTCAACATTGAACGTCGGCGGCGCGGTCGCCGCCGGTCGACACGACGCGAACCTACCGTACACGCTCGGAAGGGGGGAACGACGGATGAGGTGCGAGGCGGGGATTTATCAAAACCGCCGCCCCCGTGGGATCGATCTTCGGGAACTTCGGCAGGCGGCGGGTATGGACATGCTTGCCCCTCCCAGCGGGCGACTACGACTCTATTCACCACACGCCGATGTTCCCTGTGATCGATCCCCGCTTCGGATGAGGATGGACCGCACTTTTTGCCGATGCATTCGCACCTCACACGCTGGTAAACAAAAACATCCGCTTGAAAATCCCTGCGTCCGGACCTCCGACGCCACGACTCTTGCCGATCCTTGAGTCTCTGGACTCTGGACCCCTTCCCTGGGACGAACTGTCGCTCCGGGAAAACGTGCGTGGGGACGCAAGGGCAATGCCAGTTTCAAGCCAGTCAGACGATCCCATGACAAATCACTATTGAAGAAATGCCTTGGAGGTCGCCCGGGGGGGTAAAAGAGGGACGAGAAACGTTTTTCCAACGGAAAATCCCAATGCGCTCGGCGGGCGAGCTTGATCCGTCAATAGCAATCATTACAACACGACCCCCATTCGCAAGAAGCTCTGATACTATGTCTGCTCTCACCTACGAGTAGGATGCTGGCGTTCTCTTACCCTGTGAGTATTGCCGCCTTCCTCCGTGGCCCCAGAAATACAGATCGCGCTGGCTGCCCCTCAGCGAGCTTCAACCCATCAGAGTGTCGACTGAAGATGTGCGATGGCGTTATACAGTAAACGCTGATAGTACATATGAAGTGTCTTGGAAGGTCACGCGTGCCACTGCTTCTCTTTTACAGGAGCCCAGGGAAACACAAAATGGAGATGTTGGAATATCCAGGTTAACAAATCTTATGCTCAAAATGAAGTTCTCGCCCGGGACACTCTCAACTGAAAAACGGGATGCTGGAATTGTCCGCGAACTCTTCATATCCTCAGGCATGGAGCTCTCGCCTAAAACATGGTCAGCACAACATCCTGACGAAGGAGCCCAACCATATGCGGATGCGAGTGCTGCAAGGCAGGTGGGACGAAAGAGGGGCAGCTACCTATGGGGCCACGGAACCGCGTGAGGTGTGTGCCGAACCAGGGGCGGGTACGCCACGCGAACGCTTCCACTGGGGCCTTCGGTGGAGCTCCATACGGGGACACGAAACTATGAGGAGTGTGCCAAACAGGGGGCGGGTACGCCTTGCAAGCGCAGCCGCTTGGGGCCTTCGGTGGATCTCCATTCGGGGCCGCGAAGCGTGTCAGGGGTGTGCGGAATCGGGTGTGCAAGCGCAGCCGCTGGGGCCTTTGGTGGAACTCCATGCGAAACGTATGATGGGCGTGCCGAATCGGGGGCGGGTGCCGCCGTGTGAACGCAGCCAATGCGGCGTTCGGTGGAGCTCCATACAGGGACGCGAAGCGTATGAGGAGTGTGCCGACCATGGGGCGGGCAAGCCATGCGAGCGCAACCACTGAGCCTTTCGGTGGAGCTCCTTATGATGCCACGAAACGTGTTAGGTGTGTGCCGAATCGGGTGCGGGTACGCCATGAGGACGCTGACAATTGGGCCATAGTTGGGGCTCCTTATGGTGCCACGAAACGTGTGAGGGGTCTGTCGAATTGGGTGCGGCACCGCCATGCGATCGCTGACAGTTGGGCCTTAGTTGGAGCTCCTTGAGGGCCACATAATATGTGAGGGTGTGCCGAAATGGACATGCGGAGGGCAGAGGCATGGATGGGAGGAAAGGAAAGGAGGGGGCAGCGGGAGGGAAGGAAACGCGGGGCGCAGTCTCTTTAACACGAGGACCCAATACCACAGGATAGTTGGGATAGGTATAAAACATTCTGGACTCCGAATCTGTTTTTTTGGTGGAATTTCGTATTTCCCTCCATTGCCCATATTCGTCATACTCTTGGAAGTCGGTATTTATGTGTGTGTCGATGTTGTTTCTCCTGATCTGAATCCCTCCAGAGTTTGATGTTCCCCGGGCTCGGAGACGGGCCATGGAGAGCCGATGTCCAGGAACAACGTCGGGATCCGAGGGGGGAAAACAACGACCTAGCATGAGGCAATGTGGTCATGGTGGAATGCCCGACTTCGTATGGGAAAACATATGCTTGAGGTCTGTAATCGTTTTCGGCCTTCGAGGGCCCTCGCCGTGCGACATGACCCTCAAACAACGACTCGAGATGGAAAGCCAGCCCTGGGGACAGGGGGGGCCTGTATCGAACAAGAAAGTACATCGGGTCTCTGGGAATGGGTTCTGGACCCAGGAGCTTTCCCCAGGGCCAGCTTCTCATCCCGAGTAGCTTTTTGACGGTCGCAGGGCCACTGGGGAACATAGCAGGGGAACAAAAATCATGTGGGACCAAGAACCATTGATGTTGCACATGCGGGGTGCATCCTTTGTCCCATCTCGTCGCTACCCGTGTCAAAACTTATCGAATATGGACTCCACGTCGACTCCAAAACCAATCCGAATCCGATCCACGTCGAATACGCGTCGGATGCAAAGACATGCCGCGAATTGCTGGGTAGACCTGGCCCCCCGGAAGATGCAACGTCAGGCCTCTTTCCCTCATGGCGGAACAGCCGCCGACGTCGGAGCTCTGGGCAGGGAAGTGCCGGGCTGTGGGTCTGGGATGCGGACCAAGAGTTAGAGCGAGGGTGCAGGAAAGCAAGCGGGCGCCCAGCAGCCACCAAGCCGGCGCAGGGCCGTAGCACGAAGCCGAGGCAGGGTCGCGCATCTTTGCAGCCCGTTCACAAAAATTAATCGGGGCAAGCTACAGATCGCACCCGCAAGTCGAGCGTCGGCCTAGGGATGTGCATCTTTGCACTGGTCTGTATTTCAGTGGGCGCCCGCTGACCACCTCACCGATCCTGGCCAGGCGCATCTCATGCCTTGGATCGGCGTCCCAGGATCATCTCCGACGAGTTGATAAGATGCATCGAGCGAGATCCCAATTGAGGGGGATCGATCTTCCAATTCGACTCAAACCAGCTCAGAGCAATGCAGGGCAATTCTTGGAATTGCTTGGCACTGCCTGCGGAAACCGAGGATGTGAGGATCCCTGGGGAACCGAAGCAAGGAATCCAGGCGAGGAGCCCGAGGAGCCCCAGGCGAGGAATCCGAGGAACGAACGCAGGCGCTTGCCATTGCTAGGCACTGCTGGGCATGAATCATTGCTGCGCTGTGTTGCTCGGCATTGCTTGGCACCGACCAGGAATGCCGAGAAACAAGACAAGGGAACCCGAGGAACAGGAACAAGGACCCCCGAGGCAGGAACACAAGGAACAGAACCTCGGAACCAAGCAAGGAACAGGGAACCCCAGGAACATGACCAATATACTCAAGCAAAGCATCGAAGAAACCTAGACCCGGGAACTGAGCAAGGCTGGGGCCCTCCTCTGATTTGCGGAGTGGCTCCCAGCGGTTCTTCGCAAAACACGTTAAAACCCTCAAGGCAAAACCTAAAAAGAAACAACATGCACTAACGTCGCCATTTTTGAACCGTTGTGGGCCGTACCGTGCCCTGGCACCGCGAAGAGACCTCTCCTGGCATGACTGGGAAGCGCGCAACATCGAAGGACTTGGAAAGAACGCGCACCAACACTGAGATCAACTGTGGCATAGGCGCTCTTTCCCAGCATCACTATCCCCATAGTTTCAGACGTGGTGCTGAACTGGCGCAGGTCACAAGGTGTTCCTGCTCTTGGCCCTGACCCCCCGAGGCAGCTCGTCCGCATCCTGGACTGAGGCCCACAATTTGCGTGACGGATGCAAAACGTGGCACTACGCAAATTTCTCGCCATCGTCTTGACCGACAGCGGCATCATTGTCAACATCATCACCACCGACACCATAATCACTATCATCGTCATCACCACCACCACGACCATCATCATCTTCAGCATAGCTTGATGTGGATTGAAACCTGTCCGACTGCATGTGTGGAAATATATCGGGCGAAACGCTTACTGTTGACCAAACGTACACGGACGACAATTGGTTGTTCAAAAACTGTGTTTCCGGGGCGGTCTTCCGCAAGAAATCAGGACACACCACTGTGAAAAAGAACATACGGAGCCTTGGGAAGAACCGCAACCGCCCGCTGCACTTAAAGCCCCTTAAATGCAGTGGACGATGTCGCGCGATAGAGGCCCTGTAACTGCTTGTCCTCCCCGTCATCATCGTCATCATCATCACCACCATTATCGCCAGAGGACGCATTGCCATCGGTATCATCACACTCATCAATATCATCATGGCAATCATCAGCATCAGCAACACTACAATCAGAGTGCACATGAGTATCTTCGTGAAAAACTGATATGTTTCGGAGACCCCCAGGACTCCATGTTGGTGAGACTGTCTCTAGGGAAACGCTGAATTCAAATAATCAAAGGTGAACGCCATGTGTGCTTCCATGACTTTTCTTGTCCGAGCGCATTCGTATGAGGAATTCTCGAGCGAAACGTTTACTCTTGAACAAACGTACAACTGGCCATCGCTCGGACGTCGATTCCCTGTGTTTTTTTCGGTTTCGTGCGTGTTTTTTTCGCCAAATGATGAAGGAGTCTCCTCTATGGTCCTCGCCGAAGGAAACATGCACACGTACGAGCGATGCCAAGACAAGCAAGGGTTGCCAATCATTTCGATTATTGGGGCAACTTGGGGGTAACCCAAGAAGGGCCCCCAGAAAAGGTCGTACAACAATTCTTCCACCATCTCGTTCCCAACCATCATGTGGTGGGGGGTCCTCGCTTTGAAGGGACATCGCCCCGTGTTCCTCACTCCTCCTCCTCCTCCTCTTTCCTCTGCCTTTGCTTTCCGCGAACCTATTCTGGCACGCTCCTCACAGGTTCCGTGGCCTCATAAGGATTCCACCGAAAGCCCCAGTGGCTGCGTTCGCATGGCGTACCCGCCCCATGTCTGCACACACCCCAGCACGTTTCACAGCCCCGTCGGGAACTCCGCCGAAGGCCCCAAACGGCTTTGATGGAATGACGCACCCGCGCTCCATTTGAGTGCACCCATCACACGCTTCGTGGCCCCAGCGGGATGTCCACGGAAGACCCCCGTGGCTGTGTTCGCACGGCGTGCCTGCCTCTGATTCGGTACACCCATCACACGTTTGGTGCTTAACCAAAGACCCCCGTGGCTGCGTTCGCATGGCGCACCCGCCCCCGATTCGACGCATACCTCGCACGCTCTGGGGCCCCATAGAGAACTGCACGAAGACCGCAGAAGCTGCGTTTGCATGGCGCACCCACGCCCGATCCGGCACACCCCCTTTCGTGGCCGCGCAGGATCCTCAGAAGGCGCCAGTGGCTGGCCCCATTGACTGCGGTCGCATGGCGTACCCACATTCGATGTTGCACACCCCTCACACGCTTTGTGGCCCGACAAAGACCCCCACCGAATGGCCCCCAAAAGAAGGAGGAGGAAAAGGGAGGACGAGGAAGAAGAGGAGGAGGAGGACGAGGTGGAGGAGGAGGATGACGATGACGATGAGGACGAGGACGAGGAAGAGGAGGAGGAGGAGGAGGAGGAGGAGGAGGAGGAGGAGGACAGCGCCATCGACAGGGGACGTGGGGGCCACAAGGTCCGCCGGCTCGACGACGCCCGCGTCGCCCGCGCCCGCCCCCTCACTCTTATCCGCAATTGCGGGGTGCTACGGTGATTGATTGACCTCGTGGTTGTTGATGTCATTTTTGTTGTCGTTTGGCGTCGCCCCCCGCGCGCCCCGGCCCGCGCCCCGCCCGCGCCCCGCCCGCGCCCCGCCCCGCGATCCACCCGCGACCCAGCCCGCAAACAAACCGCGTCCCAACCGCGACCCACCCCGCGACCCGCCCGCCCACCCGCGACCCACCCGCGAGCGACCCGCCCGCGAGCGACCCGCCCGCGACCCGGCCCGCGACCCACCTGTGACCCAACTGCGACCCGCCCCCGATTCGCCCGCCACCCGCTCCGCGACCGACCCACGCTGTTCTAACCCAAAAAATCGGCGCCTGCGGCGAGCTCGTTGCATAATTTGTCAGAATTAAGCGCCCGCGGCGGGCAGCGTCAGAGCCTCGCAGACTGCCGGCGCCCCCGCCGCCCCCTCGCTCTCAGCCGCATCTGCGGGGTACTGCGTTATAAGATTTCGCCTGTCGCGCCGTCGTGGGCCCCCCCCAGGAAACCCTGCGAAGACCGACGTCCATCGCGCGACTAAGCGCGCTCTTTTTGTGAAGACGCAACGCCAACACAGAGGTCTCCGTTGGAGAGAACAAAAAAACGAACCGGGCACCCGCGGCAAGCTTTGCCGAAGAAATGAGCACCGGTGCGTGCAACCTGGTGGACTCACCTGAAGTATACCCAACATCCGAGTCTACTCCTACGCTTCCTTGGGCTCGCGGCGTGGAGCGAGAGGCATGGTCGTCGTCGGGTCGTCGATCATGAACCCCGCAATCTCCTGCCTCTTCGACGCCCCACGGGGTCTGCAACATGGGTTCGATCAGCGCGCGGTGGCGGTCGGTCGCCCCGAACCAGCAGCGCGACGCCTGGAATGGGTCCACCTGAGGGCCCTTCTCGCTGGCAGCGGGCGCCTCCTGGGGCACCGCAAGGGCCCGCAGCGGGATGCTCTCGGCCATGCCCTCCTCCGCGGCGGCGACGGCGGACAGGCGGATTTCCCCCTCCGCGCAATCCACGCAAGAATGCTGCACCACCACCCCATTCTGCTTGGCCCCGAAGTCACGGAACTGGTTGGCGCAGTCGACCGCGAACCACCGAATGTAGTCGCACGGCAATCCAAGCCACATAATTACTGTTAGGCCACCTGGCGAGCGCGATGTCCGCCTTGCTGCGCGCGCAAACGGGGCGCCGCAGAGACCCGCGGGAAATCCCACCAACCCTTTGGGCGTGAGTGGTTTAGAGAGCCCGCTCTGTTCTCAACCCCCTTCTTCCCCTTCGGGGAGGGGTTTACCCCTCCCCCTACCCCCTCACCCTGGGCCTGGAGAGGTCCTTTCGCGGGTCGTTGGAGGGGTCTTTTTCGACTCCTGGGAGAGCTAAAATTCGACACCCCTCACGAGGATCGTGGCCCCGACGGGGGGAGGGAGAAAAATGCTCGCCCCATCTGCGATCGATCGCCCGGAAGATGGCCCCAAGATACCTCCCAGACCCCTCCCAAAGAGCCCCGAGAGGCCCCAAAAAGGCCTCCAAGAGTGGGAGAACAAACAGCCGACACCAGCCCCAAGAAAGTATTTGTTTCACGAAATGTCGAATTGCGTTTTGGGCCAGCGCGAGCCCGCCCTGGCCCGAGGAATCGCAGTGGGCGAGGAGGGCGGGGGAAGGGAGACGTCGCGCAGCACGCAGGAGGGAAAGCAGGAAATAACATGCGCAAGCGAGAAGCGAAACTAGCGGGCGCTCTCGGGAGAAGAGGGAGAGAAGAGGGAAGGCTGCGGCATCCCCCATGGCTGAAGCTTCACTCCCCCCACCGCCGCCCTCCACCACGCTTGCCCCCGCCCGCCCGCCCCCCTCTCATTCCCCCCACCCCTCACCCGCCCTATGTCCGCCCGCGTCGCATCCCTGACCCTCGTCTGGCCCGACGCCAAGGCCCGACGAGTTCGAATCTGCCGCTCTCTGCGAAAAGGGGCGGTGGCCGCCCGTCGCGGCCTGGGCATATGACCGTGGCCCCCTCTTGACCCAAGCCCGCAGCCCGTGGCAACCTTCCGAAATCGTCGAGGGGTTCAGCGCGCACATGGGTCCGCCGTTCCAGTGGGGGCCACGGTGCTGGCGTCGGCTTTTCGATGTTGCAGGGAACAAAAAGCCGGCGCCAGCGCCGAGACGCCACTGGAAAAGTTCGGAGCGCTTTCCCTGTGGGGGCTGAGCGACCCAACGAAGCCAAGAAAGCTTGAGATGGCTCGCATTGCTCTCCGACTTTGCGAGCCACGGTGCTTCCATGATAGGGAAACGCCCCGTGCAGCTCACGGCGCCCCTGAGGCCCACGGGGCTCCCATGGCCCGCGGGGTTCCCAAGGCTCAGAAACCAGATGTGGCCCTGACGAGTCAGGGAGCCAATGGTGCCCGCGCGGCATGCTGGGCCAGCGCGGCGCGTTGGGCTTATGCGCGCTGCGGCGCGCGTTCGGCCCATGAAGCCCTTTGTGGAACTTGCGGGGTTCATGGGGCTGGCTGGGTTCGCGCGGCCCGCGGGACTCGCGCGGCCCATGGAAATCCTAACGCTCACTTGGGGAACTGGCGACGGTCCGTTATGTTCCCACGCGCTCAGAGCTCTGGACACGCGAACCCGAAGACACGGGCGACGGCGTTCAACAGAGGCTGCAATGATTTCTTTTTCTAGCGGCTTCTTGGCGTTGGCGTCGGGTTCCTGCGCGCCGAAAGAGGCCCCCAAGATGCTCCCAAGAGGCCCCCAAGAGGCCCCCAAGAGGCCCCCAAGAGGCCCCAAGAGGCTCCCCCGAGGCACCCAAAACGCCCCTGGAAGCCCCCGGGGCCGCCAAGAGGCCCCCAAGACGCCCCAAACGGCCTCCAAGAGGCCCCCAAGAGGCCCGAAGAGGCCCCCCCAAGGCACCCAAGACGCCCCTAGAAGCCCCAGGGCCGCCAAGAGGCCCCCACAACGCCCCAAAAGGCTTCCAAGAAGCTCCCAAAAGACATCCCAAGAGACTCCGCGATGCATCCAAGAGGCCTCTGGCCCTTCTGCTCGCCCCCCCCTCCTCGTCCGCCCCCCCCTCTTCCTCCCCCCTCCTCCCCTCCCCCACCTCCTCCTCCGATTCCTCCTCCATTCTCCCCTCTTGGGATATGGCGGCACCCCCTGTCCTTCGTTTCTCTGTATGCTCCCACACTTCCCTGATCGAATCAAAGCAACTCCTCTTGGCATGGCTGCTGAAAAGATGACCCAACAATCCCGACAGTCGGTGCTCTTTGCTAAAGTGGTTGTTTTAGGATGGGCTGGTGGGGATTCGCGAAGCGTGAACAATTGCTCTCGGACGTGTCCTCCTCCATGGCGGCGTCATAGGGGCCGGGCGCCAGCTGCAGGTGATCCACGGAGGCGATGGCGCGGCGCGCGCGGTCCTGGAAGCGCAGGGCGGCGCTGATGGCGGTGGCGACAGGGCCGCCGCTGCCTGGGGCCTCCACTTCTGCCGTGGACCAGTGCCGCCGAGCCTGCATTGAGCTCAGCGCGCGTTGTCAGCGGCGCGTCGGCGTCGGTGTCTTGGTGGGTCGCTCAGGGAAGTGTCGGCCCACATGTACAGAAGCCTCGACGATCACGCGGCCCGAGAGGAGCCCAAGGCCAACGGAGTCTCACGGGTGACCCTTGCGGAATCCCGGGGGCCTGTGCTGCTCGGAAGAGGCGACGCAGTCGATCCTTGTCTCGCCCTGGCCGTCGGGGCACCCCCATGTCGCGCTGCGTTCTGCTGCAGGCACAAAGGCGTCGAGAGCTCGCATGCTATACTGGGGGGGGGGGGGGGGATGCAGGCGTCGCCCAGTGTCGGTCCACAGTGGTCCGCGCTTGCTCTGTGAGCTGGCATGTCCAACTTCACGTAGTGACAATGCACATCAATCGGGAATACAGCCCAAGGCTCGATTCACATTGTCGAAGAACTCGTCCTTGTCGCGGCGGCATGCTGCGCGGGCAGCCGCCGCGATGGGCCGCGCCTGGGGCTTGTCGGCGGGCGCGCGCCCACGGAGGGCGTTGGAGTCGATGTGTGGCTTGCGTTGCCTACGTGTGCCCACCAGTAGCCCCAACTGCCAACGCCGTATAACAATGATACCGCCCCGCGAGGCAATCCGCGTGGACTCTATCCGTGGGGAAGGCGCGATGACGTAGCAGGGTCGACCCCAGATCCGGACTTCAGGCGAGTAATCTGCGTCGCCGTCTGAGGTGACCACATAGATGGAGTGCGCCGCAACGCCCTGGCCTTCATGAAGGTCGACCACAGGCCACGCCCGCCGTCTGGCGAGCATAGCGCGGCGGGCGCGGTGATAGCTCCACATGCTGTGCACTGGCTCGCGACGCGGAGCTCCGCGGCGGTCGCGCCGTCGCCGGGCGCCGGGCGCATTGAACTCCGGCTAGCGATGGCGCGCAGAATGGAAGCGAAACATGACAAGTCCAGCCATCGACTGATGACCATGCTGCGCGGGGGCTTGCGACCCCGTAGACGCGAGCAAAAACTCCAGAATCGCTCGATGCAGGGCCTTCTAAGCGCGGCCCCCGTCATCGGCCACGCCGCCGCGGAAGTGGAACCCCGCCACCGCCCCCCCCCTGGACCCCCCGCTCGGCGAAGATCCCCCCCCCGAGCCCGCGCGCGACGTCCATCGCGCGACTCTTCGAGACTAGGCTCGCCCCCCGTCGAACGCCGCGGCGCCGCCGAGAAGGAATCGCGCCGTCGCTCTCCCTCTGCGCCCCCCAGACCCCGCCGGACCGGCGCGCGCCGCCAATCGCGAGACTTTTCTAATCTAAGCGCGCCCCCCGCCAACCACCGCGTCGCCGCCGAGATGGAAACGCGCCATCACCCCCCTCTGGGCCCCCTAAAAAGACAATCGCTTCCCCGCTGGGCCCGCGCGCGCCGCCCATCGCGCAGCGCTCAGAAACTGAGCGCGCCCCCCGCCATCCGCCGCGTCGCCGCCGAGATGGAAACGCGCCACCACTCCCCTTCTGGACCCCCTTGAAGGATAAACGCTTCGCCGCTGGACCCGCGCGCGCCGCCCATCGCGCGACTCTCCGTATCTAAGCGCGCTTTTTTGGGAGGCGACGCAACCCCGAGATCCACAGGTCTTGCGGGCAGTCGCGAGGCCAGCCGCGAGGCCAACCCGCGCGCGCGCGCCCGAGGGCACCGCCCGCGAGGCGGTCACCCTCTGGTGGGAAGCTTCGCGCGTCAGCGCTCAGTCCTCTAACCGAGGGATTGGCGACAAGCTGCGGGTCTCAAAACAGCCAGCACTTCAAGCAAGCCTAGACAATGCAAGTGCATGTCGCGCAGGAGCCGCCCTTGCCAGCTCGCGCAACAGTCGGCAACGCTCCGGACCGACGCAGGGTAAGCGGGCGAGCAGGCAGTCAATGCGACAATCTACCTGCGGGTTACGGGGCCGAGCCAAACTCAAAGTCACCGCTGCAACGGCGCTGCGGAGATCAAGCCACGCTCAAAGTCACCGCGGCAGCACATGGCCGTGAAGGGTAACGCAAGGATGCACGCGCAAATTCGAAAAACAAAAAAACAAGCAACACTGAAAACAAGCAACTACCCGCGCTCACCGTCGGAACTGGTTCCCCTCAGTCGTGGCCCGCGTCTTGAACGCGACAAGAGGCGCATCGGTGGAAGCATGCTCACAGAGGACGAGGTAAACTGCAGGCGACACATAACTGTGAAGCCCTCTAAATTGGCCAAGACGCCAATAAAGTGTCACATTACAAATGGTTGCCGCGTGCATTTCGCCTGTAGCAGCAGCCGTAAATGTGATTTTCTGCCGTCATGAGCAGCCGCGCTGCATAGCTTAGCCGCGACGTCCAAGCCCTCGAAGAGGTCGGCCTTGCACCGCGCTCGCCCTCTGGCGAGGATGGCGCAGCAGGCGCTTTGGAAGCTTCGCATGCTGTGCGCTCGCGCGCCCCGGCCATTCGAATTCCCGTTCGGCATGAGGCTCCAGGAAGATCGCGCCGCCCACCAACGCTCGCCTCCAGCCGCAAGTCAAAAGTTCCGTGCACGAATGCGTAAGAGAGCGGCTGCAAGGAGTGAAGGGCGAGTGAGATTTGCGACCCACTGAGGCACGGTGCACGACAGGACGCATCACTTGGGCCCTGGGGCTTCCAAGCGCGCCCCCCGCCATCCGCCGCGTCGCCGCCGAGGAGAAATCCCGCCGCCGCCCCCCCCCCCCGACCCCCAAACATGATACATAATTCCCCTCCAGGCCCGCATGCAACATCCATCGCGCGACCTATCGAATCTAAATGCGCACCCCGCCGCGCGCCGCGTCGCGGCCAAGGCCCGACCCCGCCGCCCCCGCCCCGCCCCTGCCCCCCCCCCCCCCCCCCCCCCACCCACCCACCCCCACCCACCCCGCACTTGATGTGCATTTTCCCTCCGAACACGCGCACGCGACGTCCATTGAGCGACGCTTCGGGTCTAAGCGCGCATCCCGCCACCCGCCGCGTCGCCGCGGAGAAGGAACCCCGCCGCCACCCCAGGCCAACTTAATACATATTTTCCCACATATGAGATATGAGACGCCCATCGCAAGACTGTTCGAGTCCTTGCGCTCTGCCCGCCATCCGCCACGTGGGCCCCCAGGAGCAACCCCGCCATTTGACCGACGTCCATCGCGCGACTTCGAGTCTAAGCGCGCCTCCCGTCATCCGCCGATCACGGAGCGACCCCGCCACCGCGCCCCCCTGAACTCCCCTTCTTGATGAATGCGTTCCCTCCCGGGCCTGCGCGCAACGTCCATCGGGCGACCCTTCCAGTCAAAGCGCGCCCCTCGTCCTCCGCCAGGTCGCAAATCACGGAGCGACCCCGCCACCACTCCCCCCCCGCGTGGCAGATGCCCCCCCCCCAGGTGCACGACGCCCATCGCGCGACTCTTCCAGTCTAAGCGCGCTTCCCGACTTCCGCCGCGTCGCGAGTCACGGGGCGATCCAGCCATTCCCCCCTGGACGCCCCACTTGATGGGCCCGCGAGCCCAATTGTCCAGGGGCGCGCTAAGATCACTGGCAACTGCTTCACAGCATTTCTACTGCGCGCGCGGGGCGGCCTCTCGGGGTCCCCGGATGCAAACTAACCTGGCCAGTTTTCCCCAGATATGCGTTTTTCTCCTGGGGGCGGCTTTCAAGCGCCCCAGGGCCCCGAGTCGACGAATTATAAGTCCGAGACACCCGCGACGGCTTCCAGACGGCCCACGACGCATACAATACCCCCGAAGAGGCCGCCAAGACGCCTCCCAAGAGAGAGCACGAAGAGGCCGAACTCGTCAGTGTTGCGACGGTGTCTGTCAGATGTTGGCCTTCTCGCCTGTTCAGCCATCCGGAGCTGCAAGGCCCCCGAGGCGGCCCAAGAGGCCCCCGAGACCGCCGCGCGGCCCGAGAAGCCTCCAAGAGGGCCCCGAGACGGCCCAAGATGGCCCCAAGACAGCCTAGGAGGCGCCCAAGACGGCCCAAGAGTGCCCCAAGTAAGGGGCCAGTCCAGCCTCCAGCCCCGAGAAGCCCCCAGGAAGCCCCAAGAGGCCCTCAAGAGGGCCCAAGGGGCCCACAAGAGGCACCCCAAGAAGCCTCAAGAGGTCCCCGAGAGGCCGCGAGGGGCCCCGAGAGGCCCCAACACGGCCCCCCAGAGGCTTCAAAACTGCCTCCCAAAGGCCCCCGAGAGGACGACCACGAGAGCCCAACCAACAGTCAGCATGGCCCCCTGACCCACCACCCAAGGAAGGTCTCAAGCGTACTATGATCTCCGTTCACAGCATTTCTACATTGCGCGCGCCGAGCGGCCCCCAATGGGGTCCACGGGCGCAAAATGCCCCGGCCAAGTTCCCAGCATGGTCGGGCCAGAGATGGTTTTCCTCCTGGGCGCAGCTTTGGGGCGCCCCAGAGCGATCCAAGAGGGCCCCAAGAGGCGCCCAAGACGGTCCGAGATGGCTCCGGGTCGTCGAACGACTGGCACCGCATTGACAACAACACCGCGACACGACAGCGGCAAGGCAGTATAGGCCGGCGAAACGAGCGAAGCAATTCAACGCTTCCCCTTCCGGGCTTGCGCGCAACGCCCATCGCGCGACTCTCGCGAGCACTCGCAGAGCCGAACGGCAAGGTCAGCCCGCGCGCGCGCGCCCACGAGCGCAACGTACGAAGCTCACCACCCACTGGTGGGAAGCCCGCGCATCAGCACACGACCCTCTGGCCTCGGGCTGGCGGCGAGCAGTGATTTTCAAATGGCGCAACACATCGCGTGCAGGACAAGCATAGTGCAGCATAGCGGAAGCCGCCCTTGCCAGCAACTCGAAGTCGGCGACGCCCCAGGCAACGCATGGGCAGGGCTGCGGGCCGAGCCAAACTCTAAGTTACCAGCGCAGCTGGCGGAGAAAAAAGGTGGGGCGGACGAAAAGGCACAAGGGTCCTTCCCGCCATCCGCCGCGTCGCCGCCAAGGCCCGATTCCGCAACGACCCCCCCCGCACCCCCAACTTGATCAATATTCCCCCTCCAGGCCCGCGCGCGACGTTCATCGCGCGACCCTTGGGGTCCAAGCGCGCTCCCCGACGTCAGCCGCGTCGCCGCCGAGGGAAATTCCCGCCGCGACTACCGCGCTGGACCCCCCCAATTGAAGAATAATCCCTCGTCGGGCCCGCGAGCGACGTCCATCGCGCGACTCTTCAAGCCCAAGCGCGCATCCCGTCGCCCGCCACGTCGCCGCCGAGGGGGAATCCCGCAACCGGCCCCCGCCCCCCGGAACCCCCAACTTGACGAATTCCCCCCCTCTGGAACCGCATGCGACATCCATCGCGGGACTCTTCCAATCTCAGCGCGCTTCCCGACATCAGCCACGTCGACGCAAAAGAGGAATCCCGCCACGACGCCCCGCCTGGAACCCCGACTTGATAGATAATCCCTCCTCGGGGCACGTGCGCGACGCGCATTGCGAGACTCTTCGAGTCTAAGCGCGCCCCCCGCCATCTGCCGAGTCGCCGCGGAGAAAGAATCCCGCCACCACTCTGGGCCGAGCGACTCTTCGAGCCCAAGCGCGCTTCCCGACGCCCGCCGCGAGAGCTCCCAGGAGCCACACCGCAGCGACTCCTCGCCTGGGCCCCCCTTCCGGTCCCGTGACTAGCGTCCACCTCGCGACTACTCAAGTCTAAGCGCTCTGTTCTTTTCTTTTTCTGAGGACGCAACCCCGCTCTTAGAGGTCTCGCGAGACCTCGCATAGCCAGCCGCAAAACCGACGAGCGCGCGCGTCCGCAGACGCCCCGTGCGACGCCACCACCCACTGGTGGAAGGCCCGCGCGACAGAACACGGCCCTATGGCCGGGCGCTGGCGGCAGGCAGTGAACTCAGACGGTGCAACGCGCAAAGTGCAGGATGCGCATCGTACAGCGCCACTAGAGCCGCCCATGCCAGCAGATGCGAAGTCGGCAACGCTCGAGGTGGGATGCGGAGAAGCGGCAGACAGTCAGGTCGACCACCTGCCTGCGGCTGCAGACCGAGCAATGCTCGAAGTCACCGAGCAGCGGGCCTAGGAGTTGAGGCAGAGAAGACATGCGCAGGCGTTGAGAAAGAAAAGAACTGTGCAACATGATGGTCGGCGCATCACTTGGCGCGGCTGGGGCGTGGGACGTTGCGGGGCGCAGTAGCCCACGGAGTCAACTGTCCGCGCGCGCGTGCCCTGGGGTCACTGAACTGTGAGCCGTAGTCCGCCGCCAACCAGCGCAGGTGAACCGAATTGAAGCCGCGCCACCGAGGCGAGTTAGTGCCCCATAGTTGCCACCTTGCGAACGCGATGCGTGCCTTCCGATAGTGTAGACTTCGCTCGTGAAATGGTCTGGAGATCCACGTCGTCGAGGAAGCACTTAGCACGCGCCGACAGGCGCCGTGTAGCAAGTCAATCACAGCGGGAACAGGAGTAGAACTGAAAAAGATTCGAGCCAAGCGCCCGTACTGGGGCACCACCGCGGCGAGTGCATTGCCCCACGTGGCTAGAAACATCCGACACCGACCCGTGCGCCAGAGCCCATCCGTCTGTTTGCGTCGCACCGCAAGGTGGATCCACCGAGTATAGCTTTACGCGGGTTTTCCGAAAGATTGTCCCTGACCCGTGGCCACCCCCTGGCGGCCAGGGGCTGGCTGGCGCGGTGATAGCTCCTCATGCTGTGCACTGGCCCGCTCCCGTCATGAGTGGCATCCGACGAAACTGACCTCCGCGGCGGTCGCGCCGTCGCCGAGCGCTGGGCCTCCAGCGTCGGGAACTTCGGCGAGCGATGGCGATGAGGAGAGAAGCGGAACACAACATGTCCCGCCATCGACTGAGAATCAGGATGCGCGGGGGCTCGCGACCCCGCTGACACGAGAAAAACAACGCAATCGCTCGAGCCAAGGCCTCCTAGGCGCCCATTTTTTGCGAAGGCGCAACCCCAGCGCTGAGGTCTCGCGAGCATTCGCATAACCAACCGCAAGGTCGGCCCGCGCGCGTGCGCGTCCACGGACGCAACGCGCGGAGCTCGCCACCCGCTGGTGGGAGATCCGCACATCAACACGCGACCCACTTGCCTCGGGCTGGCGGCGAATTTTCAAACGGCGCAACACATCACGTGCAGGATGGGCACGGCGCAGCATGGCGGGAGCCGCGCTTACCAACATAACGCCCCCGGCTATACAGTGGCAGGGCTGCGGGTCGAGCCGATCTCAAAGTCGCCAGCGCAGCGGGCCGACATGGAAGGGGGCGGGCGAGGAGGCACAAGCGTTGGTAAAACACAAAAGTAAACCAGACGCCTGCAGCAGGCTTTACTGAAGAAGTGAGCACTGGCGCATGCAACCTGGTGGGCTCGCCTAGAGTAAACCCAGCATCCCAATCTACTTCACTTCCATGAGCTCGCGGCGCGGTGCGAGGAGCACGGTCGTCGTCGATTATAAGTCCCGCAAGCTCCTGCCACTTCAACGCACCACAAAATTGTGGGATGGATGCGATCAGCACGCGGTGGCGGCCAGTCGCTCCGATCCAGCGCACATTGCCCTCCTTCGCGTTGTCCTGGCCCTCTACCGCGAAGCAGCGCTCCGCTTGCGACGGGTGCACTAAGGGCCCTAAGGGGGCCATCTCGCCAGCAGTGGCCACCGCCTTCGAGGCCATCTGGACCTGCTGTTGGTCGTTCCTGGTCTTGTCTTCCTTCGGGGCGCCACAGGGCGCGGGCGCCTCGCATCCGCAAGATGCGAGGGCCCCCGCCCCCCCGGGGAATGCACTTCCCAGGCCATGGGCGGCGATGCAGGCGGCCGCGTACGCCGTAGACGCCGTCGCCCCCGAGTGCCAGCGCGGACGCGGCTGCTTCTCTTCGCGTGGCGCTGGTCCTGCCCGATTCGGGTTAGCGATCCAGCTCCGTGGTTGATCCTGATCATACTGGCGCGTGCCGCATGCAACGCTCCGCGCTGCAGGCGAGAGCGCGTCAAACCATCGTAGGAAAGCAGCCCCGCGGTTGGCGCCTTTGCGCCACGCGCGGTCACAAATCTCACGTCTGGCGGGGGGCCGGGCACTGGGCTACCCACGCAGTGGCCTCCTTTGCTGGCACCTTTCCCTGTAACCGCCGCTGCACGGTCCTTGGCAGACTGCTTGGCTGCCCCACCAGTTGTCCCAGCCCACCCTGAAGCAATCCGCGTGGACTCTAGCCGTGGGAAAGGTGTGATGATGTAGCCGGAGCGATCCCTGATCCGAGCTTCAGGCGAGTAAGTTGTGTCGCCGTCTGTTGTAACCACATAGATGGAGTGCGCCGCGAAGTCCTGGCCTAAATGAAGGTCGACCTCAGGCCACACCCGCCCTCTGGCGAGCATAGCGCGGTGGGCGCGGTGATAGCTCCATATGCTGTCCACTGGCTCGCTCCTGTCATAGTAGTCATCCTGCGACACGGAACTCCACGGTGGCCGTGCCGCCACCGAACGTTCGGCCCTCCAGCGTAGTGACCTTCGGATAACGATGGTGCGCAGAAGAGAAAAGAAACATGACATGTCCCGCCATCGACTGGTGATCATGCTGTGCGGGGGCTTGCGACCCCGCACACACGAAAAACGACACCAGAATCGTTTGAGCGAGGGCCTTCTAAGCGCTCTTCCCGTCATCCGCCAATCACGGAAGATCCCACCACGACTCCCCCCTCTGGACCCCCCAACTTGATCAATATGTCTCCTCCGGGCTTGCGTATAAAGTCCATCACGCGACTCTTCGAGTCTAAGCGAGCTTCCCGACATCCGCCATGTCGGAAATCACGGAGCGATCCCGTCCCCCCCCACCTTGATCCCTCCACTTGGTCAATGTTTGTCCTCCGGGCTTGTGTACAGCGTCCATCACGCGACTCTTCGAGTCTGGGCGCGCTTCCCGCCATCCGCCACGTCGCGAATCACGGAGGTACCCAGGTCCACTCCCCTCTTGGACCTCCCCACCTGGCAAATATCCCCCCCCGGCTCCAGACAAAGGTCCATCGCGCGACTCTTCGAGTTTGTGCGTGCTTCATGTCATCTGCAACCATGCCCCCTGGCACGTTGGGGCGCAATGGAATGCCCAGTTCTGCCTGGTAAGGATCCTGACATCTTGCAGGTACCCGCCCCCCTCCCCCCTACCAGCACTGGGCCGCGCGCATCGCACCCCCACCCCCCCCTCCCTAAAGACCCCCCCCCCAAGGCACAACCCGCGCTCCCGAGAACACACTCCCTGGTACAATACTACAGATGCGCGCTCCCGAGGCCAAGATGCCTTCAAGACGGCCCACAATGGCTCCAAATGGCCAACTTTGGCATCTAGACGGCCCAAGCGGCGGCCAAGATGGTCCCAGCGGGCCTCAAGACGGCCTCAAAGAACCCAAAGACGGCCTAAGAGGGCCTCCAAACGACGAAACAATGACCTCACAGGAGGCCAAGACAATCACAAGACTGCCCGAAACAGTTTCATGAGGGCTCTTTAACTCGTGAACACGAAAAGTATCACGTGTGACGGCCTGCATCATTCTCCTCCTCCTTCTCCTCCTCCTCATCCTGCTGATCAGTTTCCTCCTCCTGATTCACAGCATCCTCATGATCCCCATCCTCATCCTCATCGTCGTTGTTATCCTCCTCTTCATCCTTCTACTCCTCCTCACCACCACCATCACCACCACCACCGTCACCACCAACGTCGTCGTCGTAATCGTTGGCATCATCGTCAGCATCGTCATCATCGTAACCAAAATCAGCATCGCCACCATCATCGGCATCATCAGCATCATCATCATCATCATCATCATCATCATCATCATCATCATCATCATCATCATCATCATGATCATCATCATCATCCTCAGCATCCTCATCATCAGTATCATCCTCATCATCATCCTCATCATCATGATCATGAGCAGCATCAGCATCATCAGTATCATCAGCATCCTCTTCATCATCAGCAGCATCGTCAGCATCAGCATCCGCATCATCAGCATCAGCATCATCCTCCTCAGATCGTCAGCCTCATCATCGACTTCATCGGCATCATCATCATGATCGTCATCATCGCCACTATCATCCTAATTTCGTCCTCATCCTCCTCATCACCCTCATCTTCATTATCGTCCTCATCCGCCTCATCATCATCATCATCATCATCATCATCATCAGCATCACCATCATCACCATGATCATCGTGATCATCATCATCAGCAGCAACACCATCATCAACAACATCATCATCATCATCAGCATCCCCATCACCGTCAGTATCATCAACATTATCAACTTCATCAACATCAACATCGTCAATATCATCACCATCATAATCAGATTCTGTATTATCATTATCATCATCCTGGCTCCCCTAATCCCGGGGGCACGAGGTGTCGCGACGGCCTCCCCTGACCCCTCGAATAGTCGCCACCCAGAATGCTGGGCTGGCACGGTCGCGGGACTTGCCGCACATATCAAGATGAATTGCTGGCACCGGGGAGAGGGTCGGGACTTCTAGCAACCTGAATGGGTCCTCGCGGAACTGGCAAGATTTGCAAATGCGTCTGGCCGATTTCGGTGGTAGACTGAGCTTCCATATTCGCAATACCATTTCAATTGGCGGCTGGCTCCTGGTTCCAATGCGAACTTCCAGCCGATTTCAAGGGGCGGCCGGAGTCCGGGCTCCCAAGAATAGAGTACGTAGGCTGACGTGGGAAAGTAGAGGATGTTGTCAGATCAAAGAGAATACAGCTAGAAAGACTGATGATAGCACATACAGTAGAGAGTGGAGAATTTCTAGTGGGGAGTAAGGGGCATCGAGCAGAGCGCAGAGTGCAGACATCAGAGAGCCCAGAGTTGGTCGCCACGGGTTGAAGGCGAGAGCAGGCAGCAAAAAGTGGTGAGTAGAGGGTGGAGGGTAGAAGGAGCTTCTCTGGCCACGACGGGCCTAGGCCACAAACAGGTTCCACGGCATAAATTGGAGGAATGGCTTGACCACCAGAGCCCCTCCTGAGCCCCTCCTGTAGGGAGGGCGGAAAGGTAGAGAGTAGCGAACGCAGAGAACCACCACAAGCATCGCCATTTGCTCTCGCCCACCACCCGCGCGCTGTCGTTACACCTGACGCCCCAACAACTAAAATGGGGCTTCCCACGTGTACTCGGTACGTGCCAGCCACACCCTCTTACTGCCTCGCAGGCCCGTGCCCTGGCACTCACGCACAGGAGCCTCATGCTCTGAGCGTGCTCCGCCGCCTGCGGCTCCCTCGCCCGCTGTCGCGCTCTTCCCGCTGTCTGTGCCCCATTCGGCCCGCAAGCGCTCCTCGGTTGACCTGACCGCGGCTCGGTGCCAAGCCGCTGCGACATAAGAGTGCACTTAGTCGGCACATCGGATCTCTGGGTACACCTCCTGGCTTGGCCAGGGAAGCGTGCACACAGATCCTGGGCCCAGGGTGGGCCGAGTCAGGATCGATGATCGTGGAGTTGATCAGTTCGGAGGCAACTCCAGGAAGGTCTTTGTGAGAACCACTAGCAGCTCCCCGTCCTCATTAGTGGGGCATTGCACTGAGCCAGACTCAGACGGATCAGGCCCAAGATAACGCCGCATAGCATGGGAGCAAGCGGAACCAAACGGGATCAGGCCGGATCAGGCTGGGAGCGCGCTGGACCCAGGAGTCGCTGCTGAATGAGGTGGCCAGCGGGCGCTAGGCGCCATCGCGCGCGGCCAAAGGGGGCGCCCCCAAGCGCTGCCCTCCCGTGTCGGCGTCCCCGGCACGCTCCGCGCGCCAGAAACGGCCAAAAATCCGTGTCCATGCCAGGCCCCTGACTTCCCCCGTGAAAGAGTGGGACGCCTCGACAACAGATGCTCATGGCGTTGCCTCTCATCCAGATATTCGGGGGGCTCGAGGCTTCAAGGAAGGCTTCCCGAAAGCGGAATGGCCTCTGAGAACGACGCCCTCCTCGTCCCCCTGGAGGGTCCATCCTGGCCAGACGTTCGAGCCGCGTCCAGTCGTGGCGACGTGAACCCCCCCCCCCTCCCCGAAGCGTCGACGAAACCATCCAACGGCGGCGCCAACGACATCGGCTGAGAGGCTTCCCTCCCACCCCAACAACACACCCTCTCAAGAACGACTCCCTGACCCCTGCAAAGGCCCAACCTATCGCGCCGAAGAAACAGAAACGGACCCCCCCCGGAAAAAACGGAAACAAAGACACAAAAACATCAACACGCACACAAACTGATCGACGCCGCCGTCGGCATCGGCCGAGAGTCCGTCCCCCCCCCCCGTCGCGCCCCTCCTCTCGTGGACGCGCCAACGCCAACCCAGGTCATCGCTGACCCAGGTCAGCCGAATCCATGTCGCCAACCCTGTCGGGAGCGGCCAAGAGGGGGGTGTCCAAGAGGGGGGGGTGCAAATCATGACCGGCGGCATGTGCGCGGCCCAGCGGGGGGGCCAGGGATGCAATGAAATAAGAAGAAGCGCCATGAAATCTGGGGAAATATCATGGCCCCCGCCATGATATCCATCCCCCCCTAGTCATCACCCCCCTCTTTTCCGCCCCCGAACCCTGGCTAGCCGCACAGCAGCTCCCAAGCCGGGCTCGGACAAGGAAAGGACCTGCGTCCCCCGAGCCACAAGAGCCTGCTGTAGGTTGCTGCGCACGGGCGCTCCCAGAGCCGGAGCCCCCTTCTTAAACCAAACCATGATCGCACCCCCTTGGCCACAATCTCTCGTGAACTAAGCCAAGGTCAAGTCCCCGAGGCCACAGCCTGTTGATCTTGCGTCAAGTATGCGTCCCCGCAGCCACAACCCATAACAAAGTACTACGCGCTAGCGATCCGAAGCAACAGACATAGACAAAATGACGCAGGACTGGCGCTCCAAAAATCAGAATCCCTGCATTACACAGACTCGCGCTCCCGAGGCCACCCTCCCGTGCCAATGACGACACGCTTGCGTCCACGAGCCCACGATCCTCTGTAACTTGCCAGGGTTCGCGCTCCCGAGGCCACCATCCTCTCGCGCATCCCCGAGGCAACGATCGCGTGCGAATCGCCAGCAAGTCCTGCTCCCGAGGCCGAGAATCCACCCCCACGGAGACCACGAACCCACCCTACGGACGCCGCCGCCTTCCAGACCAGAGAAGCTTATATGTTCTCGGATTGGGGAATTGTGTTCGGGGGGGGGGCGCTTACAGCCCCCAAGCCGTTTCCTGAGAAATTCGGGTCGGGGTTCGAGGCCAGGAGCCCTCGTACATTGCACTCGGGCGCGCCCCCCACGCCATCATCCCCCACAAACGATGACAGACGCGCACAACCAGCTGGCCAGCAAAGAGCACGAACCAATTACCAGCTGAAAGCTTTGACAGCAAGCCAATCAATCGAGTTGGCAGCCAGCCGATCGACAAGCACACCAACCAACCGACCAAAATAGCGTGGCCGTGAAAGCAATATGAGAAGGGTTGACGGCAGAGGGCGAAGCCCTTCATACACACGCACACAGACACATACACATTCACATGTAGAACAATCGTGCGTATATCTAGAGATATACGCAGATGTATGTACGCTATAGGAATATGGTCGCTTGCAGATGTGTATAATTATGTGGCGATTCGATGCACGAGGTGGAGTGACACCACATTCATAAAAATCCCATGCCTTGGGCATTATACAACATATTTCTGAACAGAGAAAATCACCACCCTGAATCATGGACGCCCGCGGGACCTCGCGCGTGTTATCGCATGACTTTCATTGAGGCCAGCCCAGGGGCCCCAAGAGGCCACAAGACAGTCAATGAGTCCCAGAGTCACCCAGGGAGATCGCCCAAGAACGACTAAGACGGCCCAAGACGGCCCAAGATACACCCAAGACGCCCCAAAATGGCTCCAAGAAGCCGCCCAAGAGGCCAAGAATCCTTGATGTCCCTCCTGGCGTTTGAGGATTTGGCGTTCTCGCTGGGTCGGGCCCCCGACGCTCCACGACGGCCCAAAATGGCAGCGAAATCGCCCCAAGGCGGCGCACGAATCCCCCCCCGAAAGGGCCCCACGACGACCCAAAGTGGCCCAAAAACAATCCAAGAAGCCACGACGGTGGTCCGGGAGGGCCCCAAGAGGGGGAACACGACTCACAGTTTGAGCCCTCCGCCCCTCCGCCCAAGGATGGCCCTCGAGACCGCCAGCAATTCTCCAGGAGGCCCCCAAGGGAGCTGCAGGAGGCCCGCATGGAGCCCTGAACGGGGTTCCGCGACATCCCAAAACTGCATCCGAAAAATTCCCGAAACGCCTCCCAACAATATCCCAACTGGCATCCAACGGGCCTCTGACCTACAACCCAGGCGGGGTGGCGGGAAGGGCCGACAGCGTCTGGATTCGCCGCCACCTGTTGACTTGCCACAGGGGTGCCTGGCGTGCTGAATCCTTCGGGTTTTCTTCCCTGGGTTCCGGCCCGTCCCGCTGGCCACCCGGAAGGCGCCCAATACTCACAACAAATCCGCAGACGGCTCAAGATTGCTGTCAAAACCGCCAATATGGCCCAAGCTGGCCTCCAAGATGGCTCCAAGATGGCCTCCAAGACGGTTGCGATGCAGCCGCCCAAAAGGTGCGGTCAAGTGAGCGCGGGTAGCGCGGGAAGCGAGGACAGTTGCGCCTCGCGCGACAGCGCTCGTCACCACTGTCAGGGTTAATATACCGGCGGCTGCCCTCCACCCGCGCGTCAAAGCTGCGACCCGTTAGCATCGTTGGCCAAAGACGCGATTCCTTGCGATGGTTCGCGCGGTGCAAAACGCATGGAGCAGTGAACGGTAACGAGCTGGGCATTGATGGAACGAACGTTAGCGTTAGCGGACATCGAGAACTTCGCGACTTTCCAGTACCAGACAGTCTCGGATGGCTCCAGGTCTGCCTGGAGCTCGCCCTGACTTCACTGATCGATGGTGTCGCGTCAAACAACATCTAATCCATCGGCACCCTTGTAGCAAAACTCGGCAAACTCTCGGGTGGCAAACCTAACGGCCATGGCACCCTTGGCGATCTCCCCACGGTTACTCCAAGAACCCTCGCGCAATACATTAAAGCGGGTGCTACAAAGGGGCCCCAGGCCAGCGCATTCCAAATCAGGCAATGATCAGCTCCAGCAGCGCCTTCTCCTGATTCTCTGGAAACTCCTGGATGCAATCTGCTGTTCTTAACAAGCCTCGGGAACGCTGGACGCGAGCGGGCGACCAAGTTCGAGCGCAACTCAGCAAGGTTCCTGGGCACCCGTCTAACGCGGGGCAATTTGGTTTGCAACGCTCAGACGGCTTGAAACTAGAACTCGTGCCGGTCGGCTCTGTGCCCAGAGAGCTTGGTCTGCCACGCAGGTCGTGCCTTGCAAAAGCGCCAAGGGCAACTGAGGATACATGTCCCCGAAAAACGGCACGAACCTCGTCTGGAAACTCTCGCAGTCGGCCAGGGCAATCTCGTTTCCAAGAACAGATGCGAATAACCTGGGAGCTGGTTCGCCGATCAAATGGCCGCTGCAATTGCGCCAGAAGCTGCAAATCGCCTGGGCAAACACTCAGCGCGGATGCGGAGAGACCGTTAACCGGTGGCTCACGGGAGCAAATGCACAGCGGCATTGTCTGGGGCCTTACAATTAGCGCGACCATGTTGCGAGCGAGCTGCGCGCCCGATGCCCGGACCCTCTGCAGGAGGCGAATTGCCGACCTGAGATTTGGGGAATCGCCCCAGCAGCGCCTCCAGCAAAGGCGGGGGCCTCCGTGGGCTCGTCGGCCAGAACTGGGCGCTGGCGCGGCTCAGCCCGTCACTCGCCCACCTCCTCGGCCTCCTCCGCATGCCCCGGCGAAGGCGCCAACGGGGCCAACTGGAACCCGCTCGCTGATGCTCCTCGACTGCTAACGGTTCAGAACTCCCGCTCGGGCTCCTGCTTTCGCCGCGGGGGTAGTAGGTGCCCATCTTGGACCTGGAATGCCCCCCCTCTTGGCCGGCTCGGCCACTGCGGCAACTTCGGTCGGCGATGGGTTCGGGGGCGGCAAGCCGGGCGCCTGGTCTTTGCATTGCGACAAGGGCCGCGCATTACGGGCAACCTCTGCGATGCTGAACTTGCCGTGGGAAGCGAAGTCGTTGACCGTATACGCCCTGTCGGGCACCTCCCGCATGCGACGCGCTATCGGCTCTGACTTGAATGCTGGCCTGCTCGGGTAACCGTTTGACGACCCTTGAGGCGTCATTGGCTATCTCCGCGACCCTGGCCATGGTCTTCACGATCTTGCGATATTTAACAGCCCGCGCGTCGTCGCCATTGTCCTGTGCCGCGTTGTGCTGGTCAACCAGCTCCTCGAGCAGCTGGCGCGTCTCCTCGGAGAGGCTGAGTTCGCCATTCCTCCCCGCTGGGCCGGGTGGCTCGGATGCGGACGTTGAGCGCCTCCTGTAACGCTGCGTCGAGATCCCCAATCATCTGTTGTCAATCGGCGCGATGCCCGCCGCGGTTCGTTCGGCCGTTTGACGCAGCGGCGGGCGCATGCCATCGGCCGCGTCGAACACCTGGCCCATGATATCCATGATTCACGTGTGTTTGGCCAGGCGTTCAAGCAAATGACCATTGCCAACTTCTCCAGGACGATGCCCGACAACGGCGACGGGATCCTGCCCCGTCGGAAACGTCGAGCGCACGGGGGCGGGGCGGCCGTCAGGCGGCACTCAAAAACGGCGGCTGCCTCGTTGGTGACGCTTGGAAGCTGGGAAAACAGGAATCGAAATTCCTTGATCTCACGCGGCTGTGGACATGCAAAACTCGCTGGCTGGCGCTATCCGGCGTCCGCCTTCAAACGCGAGCTGGCATGTGTCACGCATGTATTTCCAGAAGGTTTCGCTGCCAACGTATTTCGGTTAACGTGTTTGCCTGGTTCTCATCTATATAAACCATGACTACCCCTGTCTCCTCTCGTCGCTTTCTCGCGTGGCCGCGAGTTGGCAGACGTCAGTGCACCCCGCCTTTTTCATGGCCCCTTCTTGCCAGCTACAGCTACTGTTTTGAGCTTTCGAAACATATATAGCGCATGCCTAACCCTACTGGCGCTCCTGACACCATGCCATACAGACGACAGTATCATAACGCACCGGGTCGAACTCCATGATTCGATCATGCTTCTCTCCGTATCACAACTCACCGCGTGGACTTCCTTTGCCCCTTGCACCCCGCGTGACCGGCGCGGGGAACACCTGGAATGCATGCGGGTAGCTATCTGCTACACCTGCGGCGCGTTTCCAAATACTCCCCGAGTAATCTCGGGCTTTCCAAGAAACCCCGGTGGGGCACGGGCCACTACTGGCAAGCTTTTCCACAAAGAACGAAATATCTGGCCGGTACTGTGCCAGAAAATGAGCTCTCGCCACTAGCGCTGAATAGTGATGCGAATCCACCGGGGGGGTTTTCACCCTCGCCCTCCTCGCTGCAACGCGCCTTACTCCTGGCACGTCTGATCTGATCATGTTGCCATCTCATTGCAACTCCTTCACTGAGATCTTCGCGTTCTTCCACTCTTTCATTATGCCCCAGGCCCCAATCGCCCGGTCCTCCTCCTTCCTGGCTCTTGGCCCTATCCACTTCTACCTCGAGCCAGTCCAAATCGGCGTCGCTGCCTCGCAACGTATCATCGTCACCGCGCACGGCGGACCGCATCTTTCTGGCGCGATGTCTGACCGCGCATGGAGATGCCAAGCTGGCGGTGAAACCGATGTTCCCAAAGGAGCCGCGCAACAATCTCCGAAATAACAGGCCGCGTCGCTGGCGCAATACACGCCCTTGAGAAGTCCTCCACGCGCGCCCAGCTTGTTTTCCTCACATGGTAACTTCGCCAAGGTATCCGTCTTGGCTGTAGCGTAAGAGTACGCCCACTTGACATACATGGAGAATAACCACGCGCCCTTTTCACGCTCTCCTTGTAATCGTCACGTGCCATCAACAACTACATTGAGACACGCACATTCTGCGCCTCTAACGGTGGTGTGGCTGCGAAGATGGTTTATTTTATGTTGGGCTGTACTTGATCTGCTGCGCGACTGACCTCGGCCGACATTCTGGGTTGCTCTCATCTTCCTGGCGGGCGTCTATCCACATTGCCCCTGCAAGCCCTATTCCAGCAACGAGCCTGCACGCGTTCTGCTTTGCCTCCCCGTGCACGCTGTGCTCATTGACCTGCTCCATTTCTCCTTACCTGGCACATCGTCAGGTTTGCGTCTAACTCTGTCCCTGACGCGCCAAACCATGCTTGCGCCCGACCATCTGTCTCGTGGCGAATAATAAGTATGGGTTTCTTGTCCAAGGGCAAGGCTGCCCAAACTGCCTCATGGGCCTCGCGCGCGCCTGCCGTTTTAACCAGTCAACGCGCCCACAGTCTCGGCATCCCTAATTGCGTGGTCGCGCGCCTCCCATGGACTGGCAACTGAAAAATGTAACCTCGTTCCTGGGCCGACCCACGGGTTCTCGTTTCCATGCGTGCAGCGCGGCCATGCTGACAGTGGATCGCCGAACATGCTTCCACTGTCTAGGTCTCGCGCAACTCGTCGGGCACAGTGGCTCCAATTTGACCGCTGTTCGCCAGGTGACACCAACCTGTTGGCGCCACGGTCCTTTGCGAGCCCATTCACCGACACGTAAATCCCGAATCATCGGCGCATCCTACTTCGTCGATGCACGTGCGCCCCGTCCTCGGCTGGTCGATTGGCAAGTTCATCTGCTCTGGATGCGCACCCGTGCCTTTATCTTCCTTCATGAATTTCACCAGCCCTTAAAAATCGTCCTGCGCACGAGGTCGGGGAAAATCTCCGATCTCTGAGTGCGACTACCTCCCGTCGGCTCCACGAGCCAATGTTGCCCTTAACACCTCAGGTTAACTCCCCGGCAAGAGCGCCGTTGGTCACGAACAACGCGTGCTTCAACTAATCTCCATTGACCATTTGTTTCGCGTCAGAATGGTCTGTCTCCTTCGTAAACATCAGCTACGGGCGCCCTAGTAGGAGCTGCGCTGAATTCACGCTCCAGAATGGGACTCTGGATGGATGCTCGAACATGTAGTGATAATCGCTTCTTCTTTGTACTTCACATAGTGTCATAGCAACGCCGCGGCGTGCAACTTCCCGTTCCAACATTTCCTGCACTCGTTGCCCGCCTCACCTCTTAGTGTTGAATGTATAGTGTACGCGGGAAGCCGCGCGCATTGGGCCGGCAACTGACAGGAATGCCGCATCGCTTTCGCAATATGCTTAGATTCACGCATCAGAAGTGCATGCTTTAGATCGCACAGATTACCCGATTCGTCAGGCGTGGCCAGATCCACGGCGTGGTCAGATCCATTGGCTAAGTACCAATCAGATTTCCTCTACTCTCCCGTTTGCAGCTGCCAGGCATTATGCCTCGCTAGCGTGTGCTTGTGCTGCGTGCCGAACTCTGCCGCGCAAACCGGCTGCCCTCCGGCTTTCGTGTATTTCCTTGATGATGTTTAACTCTGCGATAACTGGCCAGGCAACAACATGTTTACCAACACCAAACATCTCCATGCCTTGTCCGACCCCACTCACGCCCTCGTCTTCCGGTTGTAGCGCTCGATACATGTCTTGTTCATTGCCGTCGGCGTCGATGTCGCCGCCCATGTCATCCGGTTTCCCCGTGGCCATGGTCGAGGGAGGCGGCGCTGTTCTCGGCGCCGGCATGCGCCCATCCATTGCGATGTCCGACGAGAAAAGCTCGGTCCATGTGGTCCACTCTTCAAATACCATCCGGGATCCAATCAAACGCCAGTAACCTTCGAACCCACGCATTGCGCCCTCTCTGCAGCTGATCGCGCGAATGTTCCACGCCACTTCCAGTTCGGCCCTGTTTCCCGCGTTTCTGAGCGGCGGGGGGCGCGCCTGAAAAAAGCAGCCCCATTCTCGGAGTTCGGTGCTGTCTGATTGCTTGCTTGTCTCGGATGACCCAGATATCCACTCACTCTGCACTGGTCCTCTCACGGGCGTGCCCCCCCCCCCCCCATCCTCTACATCGGCTCTCGCTGCAAATATAACTGGAGCTGTGGCGAGTCTCTCTCGCACGCGTTGGTCGTCTTGTTTCCTCCGCCACTCGGCGAATCGCTGACGGCGATCGGGATTGCGGGCCCCGCGCGTCTCATCTCCCATGTCAAGCTGGCAGGGGCTTTGTATCCAAGGCTTCCAGGAGCGGGCTCCATTGCTCGGTGCTCTGACATTTTAATGGCAATCCATATGGCCGCGATGGCTTGGGGCCTAACTATGATTACCGCGACTTCTTCTCTTGGAGGTCTAACTAGGGGAACGGCGACGCGAGTCGTCGTGTCGCGGCCCGCTGCGTTGGGGGCCGTTTGGCCCTTGCATGGCAGAGACTTCCCGAATTCTCCAACTTTGCCCTCCACGTCCCTTCCCCTTGAAATATCGAGGACGTTGGCTTCGACGGCCCCTTGCGCAGCTGCGAAGATCGCTGCCCGACTTCGTCACTGCCGAAAAAGACTCGCTCCGCTTTCCCACCTGAACTCCATCTATCCATCCTGACTTGTAGAGAAGCACGGATTTCCCATTTCGGGCAACTGCCCTGTGACCTGTTCTACCCCAGCATCTGCCGCGGGCCGCCCCCCCCCGGCGCCAGAAGCGAACTTGCCAATGACCGATGATGCGCGACAGTGACCATGGCATCAGCGCATCATGTCAACCAGATTGAAGTTCGCCATTGAATTCTAGAGCGCCGCCCTGCATGGTTCTGGTTTGTGCGCGCACTGCTCGGGCGGCCCCCTCGATGTCACCATCGGGTTGGAATCTCCGACTGGGCTGGCCCCCGCCCCGCGTTCCCATCGCATCATGCTTTCACTGCGCCCTTGACAGCGAATAGTTCTGGTTCGCCATCACCCTTCGCGAGCGCTTTCCTCTGGCCAGCGAACTCAATCGCATCGCCTATTACATGGGCGGGTCCTGGGCCCACCGCGCCCCCGACGACCGCATTTTTCAGCAGGCCGCCTGAATGAAACAAAGAGCATTCCCCCTCCTGTCTCCATCCCGCGCGCGCAGCGGCTGCGCCCGCCGGCCACGCCCCCAAAACGCTGGGGGCACCAGCTTCGGTGAGATTGGCGCGTTGCTTGCCGCAGCTCCACGTCTTCCGCCCTTGGCCTCGCGTGGCAGCATGCCACCCCCTGCAACTGCGCACCCTCGCCCATAGACGCACCCTCTACACTATCAACTCACTGCCCCAGTCATCTTCATCACTTGCCTCATGAACTCCACGTCAGAATGCTGTCTGAATGCGGCGCGCCGGTTGACCAGGGCCATGTGGAACTGGTCCTCGGCTAGAGCCCCCTGCCTCTGAAAAACCTTGCGCCCGTTAACTATCTGCGCTCGGTTACTCCGGTCGTCGCCACCTACTTTTCTTAGCGCCATGATGTTGAATTGGAACGTTCCCCCACTCTCCATCGAGGCCGCCATGCGCCCGCTCGCTGCGTGCCAAGCGACCGCAGGACCTCCCGTACTCGTCTCTGCCGGGCGCAATTCGGTCACCATGGTCTCGGAACTCTCGGATCGACTCGTGCTTCGCGTGAACGTCCGCAGCTCGGGTGAACGCGGTGACGTCGTCTCCTTCATCGCTGTTGCATTCACCACCCTCGGACAAGAGCTGCGCGCAACGGACTCGTCGACGGCGCCGCAGCGCTTGCCAGACTGGGAAACCTCGGCCGACTCGACCGGAAAATTCTCCGACTGGAATTTCTCCGGACGGGGGGGCTTCCTCCGCGTGGAATCCAAAGGAGCAGAAAAAAAAAAACGACGACTGCTACAGAATTCCGATGACCCGCTCGGATAACGAACGCGAAGCGCGGACCCCGCGCGGAAGGGGGGGCCTCGCCCGATACTTCCTCGCACTTCACTCACAGACGAAGCCCCCGCCTCGGACTTCCTCCATACTCAATCAATTACCCTGGCGACGTACCCAAACCCTCCGCAAAAGCGGGGCGCAAATAGTTTAGGATACTTTATGAAAGGGCGATGACGGAGCGAGGGTTACATATGTCTGCAGACGGAATTCGGGAGACTCGCACGACACCGGCTACAGGAAAAGGGCTTGATAAAGCTGATGAGTTACAATTCCTGAGCACTCCTAGCCACTTCGAAAACGGGGATCACAGCAGGCCTCGAAAGTGGCGACGGTTTCGCAGATCGCAGCCACGCAGGGATGGCGAGGTCTAATTTGGGTCCGCGCGTGGCGTCACTGTGCTGGGCCCCCCAGCAGGCCTCGAAAGTGGCGACGGTTTCACAGATCGCAGCCTCCAGGGGATGGCGAGGTCTCATTTGAATCTGCCCATGGCAACACTGCGCTGGGCCCCCCAGCAGGCCTCGAAAATGGCGACAGTTTTACAAATCGCAGCCCCCCAGGGATGGCGAGGTCTCGTTTTAATATGCCCGTGGCGTAACTTTGCAGGGCCCCCCAGCAGGCCTCGAAAATGGCGACAGTTTCACAGATCGCAGCCTTCCCCAGGGATGGCGAGGTCTAATTTGAATCCGCGCGTGGCCCTCACTGTGCTGGGCCCCCCAGCAGGCCTCGAAAATGGCGACAGTTTCACAGATCGCAGCCCCCCAGGGATGGCGATGTCTCATTTGAATATGCCCGCGGCGTCACTGTGCTGGGCCCCCCAGCAGGCCTCGAAAGCGGCGACAGTTTCACAGATCGCAGCCCCCCCAGGGATGGCGAGGTCTCATTTGAATCTGCCCGTGGCCCTCACTGTGCTGGGCCCCCCAGCAGGCCTCGAAAGTGGCGACAGTTTCCCAGATCGCAGCCCCCCAGGGATGGCGAGGTCTAATTTGAATCTGCCCGTGGCCCTCACTGTGCTGGCCCCCCCAGCAGGCCTCGAAAATGGCGACAGTTTCACAGATCGCAGCCCCCCAGGGATGGCGAGGTCTAATTTGAATCCGCGCGTGGCCCTCACTGTGCTGGGCCCCCCAGCAGGCCTCGAAAATGGCGACAGTTTCACAGATCGCAGCCCCCCAGGGATGGCGAGATTTGAGCAGTGCCCCCCAGCAGGCCTCGAAAATGGCAGTTTCACAGATCGCAGCCCCCCAGGGATGGCGAGGTCTAATTTGAATCTGCGCGTCCCTCACTGTGCTGGGCCCCCCAGCAGGCCTCGAAAATGGCGACAGTTTCACAGATCGCAGCCCCCCAGGGATGGCGAGGTCTAATTTGAATATGCGCGTCGCCCTCACTGTGCTGAGCCCCCCCTCCGAGGCAGCCCTGGATGGCGAATTTGAATATGCGCGTCGCCCTCACTGCGCTGAGCCCCCCAGCAGGCCTCGAAAATGGCGACAGTTTCACAGATCGCAGCCCCCCAGGGATGGCGAGGTCTAATTTGAATCTGCGCGTCGCCCTGACTTTGCTGGGCTTCCCGGCAGTTCTCGAAAATGCCGATTGTTTCACAGATCGCAGCCCGCGCAGGGATGGCGAGGTCTAATTTGAATCCGCGCGTCGCCCTCACTGTGCAGCCCCCCAGCAGGCTCGAAAGTGGCGACAGTTTCACAGATCGCAGCCCCCCGCAGGGATGGCGAGGTCTAATTTGAATATGCGCGTCGCCCTCACTGTGCTGAGCCCCCCAGCAGGCCTCGAAAATGGCGACAATTTCACAGATCGCAGCCCCCCCAGGGATGGCGAGGTCAAATTTGAATCTGCGCGGGGCCCTCACTTTGCTGGGCCCCCCAGCAGGCCTCGAACATGGCGACAGTTTCACAGATCGCAGCCCCCCCCAGGGATGGCGAGGTCTAATTTGAATCTGCGCGGGGCCCTCACTTTGCTGGGCCCCCCAGCAGGCCTCGAAAATAGCGACAGTTTCACAGATCGCAGCCCCCCGCAGGCAAGACAGGAAGAGGCAGGGAGGGAGGAGGAGGAGGAGGAAGGAAGGAGTGGAGACCACACTGCTCGATTCAAAACGAATGCCCAACCAAGGAGGGTTGGGAAAAAAAAGCAAGAAGAAAAACTATGACAATGACATGATCCCGATGGCCCGCTCGGATTCCCAACGAGAGATGCGGGCCCCATGGGGAAGGGCGCCCCTGTCTGATTCTTCATCGCAATTCATGCGCAAACGAAGACCCCGCGCTAGACCCCCTCCACATTCAACCCAAGCAAAGTCGCAAAACTAATGGCAATGAGATGGTTCCGATGACCCGCCCGGGTTGCCACTGTGAAGTGCGGGCCCCATGCGGAGAAGCCTCCCGCCTAAGGCCTCCACGCGCTTCACTCGCAGATGATCGGGAGCGGCCAAGAGGGGGGTGTCCAAGAGGGGGGGGTGCAAATCATGACCGGCGGCACGTGCGCGGCCCAGCGGGGGGGCCAGGGACGTAATAAAATAAGAAGAGGCGCCACGAAATCTGGGGAGATATCATGGCCCACGCCATGATCTCCACCCCCCCCCTAGTCATCACCCCCCTCTTTTCCGCCCCCGACATATTCAACCCAGGAGAGCCGAAAAAGGACGACGGCTACGCCGCCCCGTTGACCCGCTCGGACTGCCAACATGGAGCGCGGGCCCCCTGCGAAGGGCCCCCCCCGCCTGAAACTCCCTTTGCAACTCGCGCACGGCCGAAACCCCCGAGACCTCCTCCGCATCAGGTCCGGAAGAGCCGAACAAGGACGACGGCTACAGGGCTCCGATGACCCGCTCGGATTACCGACATGACATGCTGGCCCCATGCCGACTCGCAGACGAAGCCCCCGCGCGAGACTTCATCCATATTCAACCCAGAGGACCTGGACAAAAAATGTCAGCTGCAAGATTCCGGCGACCCGCTCGGCTTGCCAACGCAAGCTGCGAAACCCATGCGATGGGGCCCGTCGCCCGAGACTTCCTCGCACTCACTCGCGGACGAACCCTCGCCTGAGACTTCCTCCATATTCGACGCAAAGGAGCCGAAAAGTGACGAAGAAAATGCGGGCCTGGCAATCCGCTCGGGCTACCAACCGAACATGCGGAGCCCATGAGGACGGGGCTCTCGCCTGAGACTTACCCGCGATTCATCGCGCACGAAACGCCCGCGCGAGACCCCCCCCCATGCCCAACCCGAATGAACTGAAAAATGACGACAAGCATCGGCGCCCGATGACCCGCTCGGATTGCCAATGTGACGCGCGGACCCCATAGGGAGGGGGCCCCCACCTGAGCTTCCCATTCGCTCACAGAGGAAACGGAGGGCCGAGAAACGACGACAACTAGATGATTCCGATGACCTGCTCGGGTTGCCAACGTGGAATGCGGACCCAATGGCCCGTTCGGTCTACTAGCCGGCCGCTCTGCGGTTGATCGGGAGTTTCTGTATATAGAAGAAGGTGCGTGCGCTTGTTGGCGAGGGTGATGAGGTTCCTCCTCCTCCTCCTCCTCCTCCTCCTCCATCCTTCTCTTGCCTCCGTCTGTCCTCCTCCACCCCGCAGCTCCATCATCTTCTCCTCCTCCTCCTCCTCCTCCTCCTCCTCCTCCTCCTCCTCCTCCTCATTCCTCCTCTGGGCACCTCCCCCGGGGCGCGGATCCACCGGATCTGTCCGGATCTGTCCGGAAACGGTGCCGGATGCCGCTCTGGGCTCCTCTGGGCACCTCCCCCGGGGCCGGTTTTGTGAGGATGTCTCAAGCGAGGGCGCCGGTTTGGGATTCGTCACGGATCCAGCGGATCCAGCGGATCTGTCCGGAAACGGTGCCGGAGGCCGCTCTGGGCTCCTCTGGGCACCTCCCCCGGGGCCGGTTTTGTGAGGATGTCTCAAGCGAGGGCGCCGGTTTGGGATTCGTCACCGGATCCAGCGGATCCAGCGGATCCGTCCGGAAACGGTGCCGGAGGCCGCTCTGGGCTCCTCTGGGCACCTCCCCCGGGGCCGGTTTTGTGAGGATGTCTCAAGCGAGGGCGCCGGTTTGGGATTCGTCACCGGATCCAGCGGATCCAGCGGATCCACGGATCTGTCCGGAAACGGTGCCGGAGGCCGCTCTGGGCTCCTCTGGGCACCTCCCCCGGGGCCGGTTTTGTGAGGATGTCTCAAGCGAGGGCGCCGGTTTGGGATTCGTCACCGGATCCAGCGGATCCAGCGGATCCACCGGATCTGTCCGGAAACGGTGCCGGAGGCCGCTCTGGGCTCCTCTGGGCACCTCCCCCGGGGCCGGTTTTGTGAGGATGTCTCAAGCGAGGGCGCCGGTTTGGGATTCGTCACCGGATCCAGCGGATCCAGCGGATCCACCGGATCTGTCCGGAAACGGTGCCGGAGGCCGCTCTGGGCTCCTCTGGGCACCTCCCCCGGGGCCGGTTTTGTGAGGATGTCTCAAGCGAGGGCGCCGGTTTGGGATTCGTCACGGATCCACGGATCCAGCGGATCCAGCGGATGTCCGGAAACGGTGCCGGAGGCCGCTCTGGGCTCCTCTGGGCACCTCCCCCGGGGCCGGTTTTGTGAGGATGTCTCAAGCGAGGGCGCCGGTTTGGGATTCGTCACCGGATCCAGCGGATCCAGCGGATCCACCGGATCTGTCCGGAAACGGTGCCGGAGGCCGCTCTGGGCTCCTCTGGGCACCTCCCCCGGGGCCGGTTTTGTGAGGATGTCTCAAGCGAGGGCGCCGGTTTGGGATTCGTCACCGGATCCAGCGGATCCAGCCGGATCTGTCCGGAAACGGTGCCGGAGGCCGCTCTGGGCTCCTCTGGGCACCTCCCCCGGGGCCGGTTTTGTGAGGATGTCTCAAGCGAGGGCGCCGGTTTGGGATTCGTCACCGGATCCAGCGGATCCAGCGGATCCACCGGATCTGTCCGGAAACGGTGCCGGAGGCCGCTCTGGGCTCCTCTGGGCACCTCCCCCGGGGCCGGTTTTGTGAGGATGTCTCAAGCGAGGGCGCCGGTTTGGGATTCGTCACCGGATCCAGCGGATCCACCGGATCTGTCCGGAAACGGTGCCGGAGGCCGCTCTGGGCTCCTCTGGGCACCTCCCCCGGGGCCGGTTTTGTGAGGATGTCTCAAGCGAGGGCGCCGGTTTGGGATTCGTCACCGGATCCAGCGGATCCAGCGGATCGTCCGGAAACGGTGCCGGAGGCCGCTCTGGGCTCCTCTGGGCACCTCCCCCGGGGCCGGTTTTGTGAGGATGTCTCAAGTTTGGGATTCGTCACCGGATCCAGCGGATCCAGCGGATCCACCGGATCTGTCCGGAAACGGTGCCGGAGGCCGCTCTGGACTCGTGCTCTTCGCGCCGGGGGTGAGGATGACGTGAGTTCCACAGAAACTCCCTCAAACCACGTGGAGCGCGGACCTCATGAAGAGGGGTCCCCGCATGAGATTCTCCCCGCAATTAACTTCCAGACGAGGCCCCCGTATTGGTCGATGCTCACGATCCGATGGTAGCAACGATGAATGTGTGATGATAATGATGGTGGTTGTGAGTAATGGACAGCGGTGGTCGAATGATGGTGATGGTGAATGCGGATGATGGGGTGGACGAGAGGGCGCGCGCGCGAGTGCGCGGATGACTATGAACGCGCGCGCGCGTGCTGATGACGATGACGGCGGTGCTGATGGCGTTGAGTGGACTACCGGTTGCGACGGTGGCGAGGCGGAAGAGGGGGGGAAAAGGGGGCGGCAGAGGGGGGGGGGGGGCACCCTGCGCGGAGGTGCGCAGAGAAAACAAACCCCACTTAGGGCGCGCGGAAATACGAACCAGTCTGCGTTGGCCCGACCGCGCCGCAAGCCCCCGAGTCAAATGTAGCCGCCGCCGATTCGAGCAAGTCCTCTGGCTGATTTCGACGGGCAGCGTCAACTTCGGAAGAGTCGCCCCGCCTCTTCACTAACTACACCTTCGCGCACTTTGTCGCGCTAGCTTTTCCTTTGAACGATTGATCTCTCGATTCTTCAACCCTCGCGCCGAGGTTAGCCACGCGCGCGCAGTGCACTGCGCGCGTGCGTTAGCAGCTGCTCTACGAGTCGAATATCCCCCCAGTCCTGCCATTTCTTCCGCGGCGAGGCAGCGCCGCCGAATGCCTGGAGGGCTCCTGTTCCTGGCTCGCCCAGAGAGCGTTTCGGGGCCCGCGCTGCAAAATCCCGGGGGCGGGGGCTGGCCAATGTTCGGCGCCGTTTGAACTCTCTTCTCCGCTCTGCGGTAAGTCAACTTCGATCGCGCCATTTCACGTGGGGCATTCAGCTGCAGCGCGGCTCTCGCCCCCACGAGCGCGCGGCCCCCTTTCGGGGACCGGGGCGCAAACCCTCTTCGCAAGCGAGCGCTGGCCGCGCGCAGTGCGGTCGGCTCCTCTGTCACTGCATTTCTCTCTACATGTGCCTCTTTCTCGGCAATTGGCTGCGACGCACCCAGATCCCCCGCGCTTGGAAAATGCGGGGCATCGCCCCTTACCTTGCTTAACGGCACTGCTCCCGCGCGTTCATCCCGAATGCTTTCCTGGTCCACTGGTAGCGCTGCCCTCCTGGCCTCCAATGGCCGTTGTCGTCGACGTAACCCGCGTCGTTCCACTCGCGTTCACCCTCCCAATTCGTCGGCGTCAGCGTCGTCAGAACCCCCAATCCTGGCGGCGCCGTTGCCCCGCGCGTTCGCATCTGACCTTGTTCTGGGCCCGGTCCTTGCTGCGCACGCGCAGCTTATGATAGCTCTCCTGCGCTGGCGAATCAGGAAATTTGAAATAATCCCAGTGCCGATCCTCGAACCAGTCACATGCGAATGACGCGATGTTTCGTGGCGCGGCGATGCGAAACGGTCGGTTCAACGAATGCGCCGGCCCGCGCGTTGTTTTCCGGCGTATCCACTGACGCCGTCCACTGGTCCAGCTGTGATGCCGCGTCTCCGATATCTTAGGCTTGTGCATTTCTGGCACGCCTGCAGACCGTCTCCAGCGCGGAACCCTGCTCAACGGTCCTCGCGGCTCTACCCAGTCCAGCTAGTCGTTGATGATGTACCACGCGTCCTCATCTGGCCAGGGCATTTGATCGCTCTCAAAATCAAATCAAGTTCACCTTTGTTGTCACCATGTTGTCGTTTATCCACTGACGTTTTGGTGTTTTCAACCGCCGCTAACCGACGGCCATGTCGTCTTCATCCTCGTCTAAGACACCGCCCACTGTCACCAGCTTGTTGATGAGGTTCTTCAATGCCTTAATGGTAACTCGGATTGACCTGTGCAAATGCGCCCTTAAAAAACTTGTCGTTCCATTCCGCGAGCGTGCCTCTATCATCTGCGAGTTTTTTAAACTGACGCATGGCATTGTATTCGCTAGCCGACTTGGTATTCAGATGCGGCAGTGTGTGATTGCTCTCCTCTATATATTCGGTTACCATGGAAATGCTGTCAAGTGTGCTGTTCTGACCGCCCACTTGGTCTTGCAGTGTTAAACTATCTGTCCTTTTGAAGTGTTGGATCCGTTCTCGGCGTACACGTTTCTATACATCATACATATTCTGGGCCATGAACATCGGGCCATCGCTCTCTTGATCAATAACTGTTATCATTCCAGTGGCGGCTTGTCGGTCAATGAACACTCCCATGCCAAAGATTTTGGTTCGTATCGCGACACTCACGTAACTGTAGTCCCCAGCAACTCACGTCACTCGCGACAATCACTCCCTCACCTCGCGCAGTTCCGTGAACAGAATCACCTGTCCGGGTCATGAGGCGTGTTTCACTCGCGCCCTGGATAGCCTGGCCGTACGGCGGCTGCGGCAGCAGCAACACCCGCCATTGATCGCGATCGAACCTCGCTCCGGTACCAAGCAAAAATTCTCGTGGAGAATACGCACGGGAACGACGACGGTGCTTTGTGGGCTGGATGCGTTCGACACGAGCGCTAACGATGTATCAATTGAGCACAACGGCGTCGATCGCGACGCACGCTCGGTAACGATAGGACAGCCGTTGTCCTGACCCAATCACCCTCGATATAAATAAAACCTGTCCCCCTCCTCCCCCTCCAACCCCACGTCCTCCTTATCCTCCCTCGCATCCTCTTGTTCTCTAGATGCTCCCCCAAGGGGTCCACAACGGCTGGGGAAACATATCATCCAATATTAGTTACGCCAGACATTGGCCCAACGTTTGGCGCATGCGTGCTTCCTGAAAGCAGCAGGCGGCGATGGTTCACCGAAGGCGCCTTCGATACCTATGCGCACACACGTCACACACGTACTGATATACGAGACCTACGTTGCTTCACATCACCAATTTGGCCCCTGCTGACTTTTTTTCAAAATAATATATTGGGATGAAACGCCATGCGAGCCCCCGCCAAATGGCAAGAAATGGTAAGCTTAGATCCGCATGGCTACATTGCAACCGAACCGTTTCACCACCATCTCGACCGAACTGGCGGAATTCGACCTCGCGTCCGACAAAATGCGTTCGACGAGGGATGCGCTGCACAATGCCCCGGCCACGGGCAGCGCTACAAGGGAAAGCGGGCCCTTCGAAGTGTCACTTTCAGCGCCCGTGAAAGTGACACCTCCCAGGGCCCACTCAAAGAGCACCAGAAAAGCCCCAAGAAGGCCCCGAGAAGGCCCCAGGGCGGCACCAAGAGGGCCCCCAGAGGGACCCAAGAGAGGCCCCAAGAGGGGCCCAAAAGGGCCCTCCGCGGTGTCACTTTCAACGCCCGTGAAAATGACACCTCCCAGGGCCCACTTAGGGCCTCAGAAAAGCTCTAAGAAGGCCCCGAAAGGGCCACAGAGAGCCGCCCTGGGTTCAACTCCGCGTGGCGGTGTTGGAAGCGATAACTTCAATACCCTACTGGAGGCCTCTTAGGGGCCCTAAGACGGCACTGAAGAACCCCATGGGTTTTGTTTCAAAGGCAGAGGAGGGCGCAAAAAGGGGCCTCAGTGAGCCCCTGGTCTAACTCCACCTGGCGGAATTGGACGCGATATCGCCCGGCGCCTTCATGAAGCCGCTCGGAGCTTCCAAGACGGCTCCAGAAGGCCCCAGGAGGGCCCCAAGAGGATCGAACGACGAGTCCTGGAAGTGCACCAGAGAGACCCTTGTTGACCTCCGCCTGGCGGAGTTGGAAGCGACAATTTCCAGTGCCCTCTTGGGGCCTCTGGGGGGCCCCTCAGAAAGCTTTGGGGAGCACAGTGAAGGCCTTCGCAGGGCCGCGTGAGAGCCGTACCAGGGCCGCATGTGTGCGCGGATGGGGGCGACGAGTGCTGACGCTGACGAATATGAGAATGATGAGGGCGATCAAGGCTGGCCCGAAACAAATCCTGGCGCCATTGCAGGCCGCCGATTATCGGCCACGCCGCCAGGACGACGCCAAGCAACAAAACGACACCAACCAACAAAACGACCCCAACCAACAAACCAACAAATCGACACCGACCAGCAAAAGGACACCAAGCAACAAAACGACACCAAGCAACAAAACGACACCAACCAACGAAACGACACCAACCAACAAAACGGCACGAATCAACAAAACGGCACTGACCAACCAAACGACAAATCACTTCACGACACCAATGAACAACGCGAAATCCACCGACCGCCAACCAAACATAAAATCAACCGACACAACGAAACCAACCCATAGAGCCAGACCAACCACTGGATTCGTGAGTCGGGGTAGTCATGGAAGTGAGCCGCTGCAGCCCGCGGAAGCCATTAACAGTGACCAGAACACCGCAATTCCCGCGGGACTGGAGCGTAGCGAGTTCGTCCTGGGTCCGGTTTAGTGAAGTGAAGAATTTCGGTGTGCTTGGCATGGCAAAAACCTTCACTTCACTAATCTGGGGCCCCTGGAACCGCAGGGCGTTTCAGGTCCCCTCGCTGTCTGGGTAGTCCAGGGGGCGCAGTGGCGGCTTACCAGAGGCCCTGTTCCCTAGCCTCACTTGCTTTCACCCGTGGTGCTCGACGGCCGTCTCGGAGCTGTCTTGTGGCGGTCTGGGGCAATCCCGAAGCCTCTTGGAGCCATCCCAAGGCCCCAAGGCGCCACCAAGGGGGCCCCAAGAGAGCTCCCAGAGGGCCCCGAAAGGCCTACAACAGATTGCACGTTCGCGCGAATTCTTTGTACCACTTTGGGGGGTCCCTCTTGGGGCCCTCGGGGAACGTTCTTGGGGCCCTCCGGGGGCCCACTGGGGCCCGGGAAGGCCCCAAGAACGCTCCCAGAGGGCCCCAAGAATGCTCTAAAAGGGCCCCAAGAGGACCCTCACAAGTGACAAAAACTATTTGCATGAGAATGCAACTTATTCGGCGCCTCTTGGGGCGCTCTTGGAGCCGTGCTGGGCGCCACTCGTGGACGACATGGGCTGGGCGACGGCATGTGGACCCTGTCGCTTGGGCCATCGGGGGTGTTCCCCACTGGGGCCACGAAGCGTGTGAGCGTATGACGGAATGGGCTGGGCGGCGGCCTGTGGGCCCTGCCTGTGGGGCCGTCGGTGCAGCTCCCCGTGGGGCCACGAAACGTGCGAAACGTATGCCGAAATATGCTGGGCGGCGGCCTGGGAAACCTGCCGCTGGGACTTTGTTTGGTGGAGCTGCCTATGGGGGCACGAAATGTTTGAGGGTGTGTCAATGTGGCCTGGGCGACGGCATGTGGACCTTGCCGCCGGGACCTCCGATGAGCTCCTCATGGGGACACGAAGCGTCTGAGGGGCGTGCCGACATGGGCCGGGCGGCGCACTAAGGACCCTGCCGATGGGGCCTTCGGTGGAGCACCTCGCAAGGCCACGAAACTTGCGGGGGATGTGGCGAAGCAGAGGCGCGGGGGAAAAAGGGGGTGTTTTGATGATGTTGGTGAGGATGGTGGTGGTATTGATGATGGCGACGACGAGAAAGCTGATGATGTTGATGATGATGGTGGTGGCGACGATGACGATGGACGATGACGACGGGGACACGCGGAGAGCAGGGGCAGATACGCGAAGAGGGAGGACGAGGGAGGAGGCCGGAAGGAATGACGCGGGGCGGTGTCTCTTCAAAACGAAGAACCCACACTGCTATATGGTAGGAAATTTCTGGACGACCCCCCCCCCCCCGTGGCGCGGTCAATGTCCGCGACAGCATCGCTGGCACTACGAACGAAATGTTCGAACTCTTCCTGCGACGCTACCCGCGGGGTGGATCTGCCAGGGATGGGGGTTGAAACCGCCCCAGCGCAAAGCAAATGTACAATCCTGAGAAACCCCAACCCACATCAACCGATCCGCAACAAGCACGTGACGACCCCAACGCACGTGACATCGCATAACGCGACGCGCCATCGAAAACGTTCGACGCGCGGCCTCGGAATGACATCGGGCTTCGTGGAACGTCGAATGGAAAACATGAAAAACCGCCCTGTGGGCTCCGAGACCCAAAATTAGTGATGTGAAGGATTTCGGGTCTCGGATGATATACCTATATATAGACGTTCCCCGAACAGTGCCAGCACTGAGGAGTTCCATTTCTTTTCTCAAGATTTGGGTTTGTCTGGTGGTCCAGCGGCTACGTTGTCGCTGTCGCCACCCCGTTGCCGCCTGGTCGCCGCCCGTCCATTTGGGCCTGTCGGGCGGACATGTTGTCGCCATCGCCGTTCCGTCGCAGCCTCGCCGCCGCCCGTCGTCTGGGCCTGTGTGGCGGTCTGGCAACTATATCGTCGCCGTCGCCGCCGCGTCGCCGCCTCGTCGCCGCCCGTCGTCTGGGTCTGTCTGGCGGTCTGCCGGTTATGTTGTCGCCGTCGCCGCCCCGCGCCGTCGTCTCGTCGCCGCCAGTCGTCTGCGCCTGTCTGGAGGTCTGGCGGTTCTCTTGTCGCCGTCACCGCCCCGTCTCGACGTCGCCGACGGCTCACAATATAGATCCTCCTCCTGTCTAACAGAGAACTGGAATCGACACCCCCAAGATTATCCGCCACCCTGGGGATGTAAAACTTACACATCATTCTGCCCCATCGTTCATTATACATGCGAGTCCATACCTTCCATCCAAGCCGGTATCCCCCTTCACGCCTGACAAAAAATACAATGCTCGCGCGCTCGTTGATCAAAGACCACTACTTTTTCAAAAACCGCGTCCATCAAATGTGACAAAGACCACATGCGGACGGCATCGCGAGCGCAAGCCGAAATCTTCAGATTGATTCACATATTGAAGTTCACGAGCACCTACACCAAAAAAACAGTCGAAAAACCCGACCACATGCACGTGTGACTGCTGCGTTGTGGGTACCGCGTTCGGTGGAGCTCCGTAGGGGGGCCACGAAGCACGTAAGGGGTGTGCCCCAATGGGTGTGGGAGACGCATGCGAACTTTGCAGCTGCCGCCTTCGGTGGAACCCCCTACGTGGCCACGAACCACTGTACTGAGTGGCGCGGACCCATGCGGACACGGCCACGAAAGCCTTCAGCGGAGCTCCCTCTGGAGCAGCGAAGCCCTGCACACGGTGGGGGAAGGACGCATGCGAACTTTGCCAGGGGGCCTTCGATGGTACTCTCTATGGGGCCGCGAAGCGCCGCTGTACCAGGTGGGGGGCGGGACGCATGTGAACTTTGCCAGTTGGGCCTTTCGGTGGAGCCCCCTATGGGGCCACGAAGCGCGTTACTGGGGAGGGGGGAACGCATGCAAATTTTGCCACTGGGGGCCGTCGGTGGAACTCCCTATGGGGCCACGACGCGCTGCATTGGGCACGAAAAAAACACATGCGAACTTTGCCACTGGGGCCTTCGGCGGAACCTCCCTACGTGGCCACGAAGCGCTGTACTGGGTGGAACGGGCTCATGCGGACGCGGCCACGGGGGCCCTCGGTAAAGCTCCCGTGTGGGGCACCGAAACGCTGTACAGGATTGGGGGAGGAACGCATGCGAACTTTGCCATCGGGGCCTTCGGTGGGATTCATTATGGGGCCCCGAAGCGTTGGGCAGACCACCTCCCCCCCTCTGCCGTGGTCCCTGTAGTGGTCGACGGCGATGACGACGACGACAATGACGACGACGAAGACGAGGACGAAGACGAGGACGATGACAAGGACGAGGACGACGGACGGCGGACGGCAGACGGCGGCGACGACGACGACGCACAACGGCTGCCTTATGGGGGGGGTGCGAAGGCCCGCTGTAATCGACGACGGCGACGACAACGACGACGACGTCGAAGCGACGACGGCGGCGACGACGACGACGCGACGACGACGACGATGACGACACGACGACGCACTGCAGATGGCCGGTTGGTGTGTGTGTATGTGTGTGTGCGTTTGTGTGTGCTGCCAAGGCCCGCTGTAGTCGACGACGACTACGACGACGACAAGGGCGACGAAAAAGACGACGACAACGACGCCTGAGAGGGGGAACGCAAATTCGCCTCGGATGTGTACGACCCCCATAACAACTTCAACACGACAAAGCAATCGACTTGAGGCTGTCATGCAAGGGGGTCCACGATCCCCTCGGCGGCGCCAGCGACGACCCCCTGGCGCGCGTGCTTTTTTGTAAAAGTAGCGCCCCGCGGGGTCTATTCATCAGCCCTGGGGGGTGCCCAATTCTTTTCACAACTTGACATAAGCTGGTCGATCTGAGCGCGAGCGTGTGCGCGCTAGCGCGGCCGCACTTATGCGCCAACCATCGCCAAGCGGTCATCGCAACCGCCGCCGCATGAGTTGTTCAAACTATGTTGCGGGTGGGTGGGATGGTAGTGGACTTGATAACTCACGGCGGACAACACTCAATTGCAGCAGCGAGATCGTACGACGTCGAGCGCACAACATATATTGAACCGCGTAGATTCTCGTTTCTGCAAACAAAAAAAGTACCCCCCCCTCCCCCCCCGAACTTATCCCGCCCACGGGACCCTATGTAAAACACGTACGATTATGACCCAATGCCCATCCTATCTGTGAATTTATAATATCCCAGCTAGGCCGGCATCGCCCCCCGCCATACGCTGCAAAAAATTCCATGCGCGCGCAATCGTTCATCAAAAATCGAACGTGTTCAAAAATCCTGTTTGCGGAAAATAAAACGAAGTGCGCACGCGCGCGTCGTCGCACGCGCCTGCCGATTTCGGAAAGATCTCAAAATTGAATGTCCAATGAAATGCAAGCATACATGGTTTCGAAAGCTTGATGTTCAACAGAAGCGTGCGCGCGCTCTTGCTAATTTCCAAGAAAACCGCACGTGCTTCATCCTTGTCAAAAACATACTACCAAACGGGCTTCGCGCGCGCACGTCGAAATCGTTCGGACGCCGTTGCGCGCGCATGCCGAAATCCGTCAAAACACCGCCAGTTCTGGAAGAATGCAAAATCAACTGCCTAAAAAAACGCTAGAAACACACGGTTTCGCAGCACGGATGTTCCACAAAAGCGTGCGCGCACGCGCTATTGCGAATCGTTAAGCGGAAAAACGGTTCCCAACATCTTCACAAAATGCTACCAAACGGGCTTCGCGCGCACAATTCGAAATCGTTCGGGCGCCCTTGCGCGCGTGCTGGGGTGGCGCGATCCGTGTCAAATAATACCATGCGAACAACTCTTGCGCGTCAGCCGCGCGCGCATTTCGGATTCCTTCCGAAACCTTCATCACCGACGCGAGGACGCCGTCATCGTCGTCGGCGTGATCGGCATCGGCACCGTCATCGCCACTATCATCATCATCGTGTTTGCAAGTGTTGTCACCAACATCGCCACTATCATCGCCATCGTGTCTACAATTGTCGACGTTGCCATGATACCGCGCCAGTCCAAGCTTCCAACTCGAACTCAAGTGTCCGCTGGGGTGCGCTGAGCGGTCAGCACCACCGCGGCCTCGTCGGTCGCGCCAAACTACCTGGCCGCTGTGCGCGCGCATGCGCGGGCTGGCGCGGCCGCAAAGATGCACCAGCTAACGCCCAGCACACATCGCAACCGCCGCCGCATGAGGCTTGCAAACCAGATTGTGGGTGGGTGGGTGGGATGTTTGCGCGAGCAGTGGAGTGGACAACCCACTGCGAACAGAAATAAATGATACCAGAGAAAAACCCAATCATAATCTTTTTAGGGCTGTAAGGCTATAAGGCTACAGGGCTATATGGGCTCTTGGGCGCTGTATGGGCTATATGGCTATATGGCTATATCGGTTATAGGGCTTTAGGGCTATAGGGCTATAGGGCGATAGGGATATAGGGCTATAAGGCTATACGGCTACAAGGCACCGGGCACCCGGGCACCGGGCACCGGGCACCCGGGCACGCACACGGGCACCCGGGCACCCGGGCACCCGGGCCCGGCCACCGAATCGGCGGCGAACCCGGGCACCTGGGCACCCGGGCACCAGGGCCCGGCCACCGAATCGGCGGCGAACCTCTACCCTTAAATCCGCTAGGCCCCTACAGAGGCAAGCTCTGATTGGGGAATTGCACCACGTAGATTGCACCGCATAAGTTGCGAAACACTTATTGCACAACATAGAGGGCACCACATATATTATCCCACATACATTACACAACATTGATTGCTCCACAGAGATTGCACACCACATAGATCGCACACGTGGAATTTACCCGCGGAGCGGTGCGATCTCTTCTTCCTCGCACCCCCGTGCTCTCCTCCGGTTCACCTCTCTATCAGCAGGCCCGCGGCTGCAAGTGACACGGTGAGGCACCCTAACAGTGCCGGGAACCCTAAAAATTGTAGCATGACTTCGCTAGATTGGAATGTGGCAAAAACAATATTGCTCAATGTAGCTGGACACGTGTCCCCTCCTCGCCCCTTCCCCTCCTTCCCCTCCTCCTCTTTCCGCCAAGCCTGCATCATTGAAAGTGGCGGAAACTGGCAGGGCGAGCGATGCTGCGCGCGGCCAAAAAAAAACCCAAGGCGTGTCGGCGTCCCCGGCGCGCTCCGCGCGCCAGAGACGGGGTCGAATCCATATAGAATATGTACATGCCACATTCCAGGCCCCTGATTCCCTATCGCTTGGATACGTCGTGACTGATACCTCCCACCCCGAAAAGTGGGACGCCTCGACAACATATGATCACGGAGTTGCTCGTCATCCTAATACTCGGGGGTCTCGAGGATTGAAGGAGGGCTTCTCGAAGCCGGATGGCCTCTGAGAAAGCCGCGCCCTCGCCACTCCAGAGGGCCCATCCTGGCCAGACTGTCGAGCCGCGTCCAGTCGTGGCGACGTGACCCCCCCTCCGCGAAGCGTCAACACAACCATCTAACGGCGGCGCCTTCGACGTCGTCAGAGACGATCCCCCCAGAAACGAAGCACAAACACAAACAACAAAAAACACACAAACTAACCGACAACGCCGTCGGCATCGGCCAGGAGTCCCTCCCCCCGCGTCGCGCCTCTCGTGGACGCGCCGACGCCAACCCGGGTCAGCGCTGACCATGTCGCGGACCCTGGCCGTCCGCTCAGCAGCCCCAAAACCCGGCTCACACAAGGGAAGGGCTTGCGTCCCCGGAGCCACAATCCTCTTGTAAGTTACTGCGCAATGGCGCTCCCGGAGCCACGGTCCATGATAACTCGCACCATGTTCGAACCCCCCAAACCACACTCCCTCAATGACCTCGCCAGGTTCAAGTCCCCGAGGCCACAAACCGTTGAATATACGACAAGTGTGCGCCCCGCAGCCACAAGCCAGTGTAAATTACTACGCGGTAGCGATCCTCAGGGAACAAGCAACTGACAAATCACGCAGGGCTCGCGCTCCTCAAGCTAGAACTCCTGCGCTGCACAGACTCGCGCTCCCGAGGCCACACTCCCTTGCAAAGCACCACACGCTTGCGCCCCAGAAACCCACCGTCCTCTGCAAATGCCAAATGTGATGGAAAATTGTGATAAACACAATTGTGATAAAATCAGTGCTGCAAAACTGGTTCGGAGCTTTGGTTCATCACGCTTGTTCGGAGTTTTGGTATCACACTTGGTTTTGATCACACTTGTTTCTTGTATCACAACTGTTGTATCACGCTTTTGTTTTTTTTCGCACGGTTTTTTTTATCACACTTGTTCGGAGTTTGTTTTGTATCACACGGGTTCGCGCCCCCGGGGCCCCGGTCCTTCCGCGCGTCCCCCGAAGCCACCATCGCGTGCAGATCGCTGGGGGGCCGGAACCCACCGCACGGAGGCAGCCCTCTCCAGAGCAGAAAAACTGCTATGCTCTGGCATGGGATATGTGATGGTCCGAGTGCGCAGGGTCGGGGGATCGCGCCGCATTGCCGACGCATCGGCACTGCGGCTCGACGAGGAGCCCGATTTTCTTGGCGCTGGCGTCGCCGGTGCACCGCCGACGTCGGAGATGCATCGCCGAAGCCTCGCCGACGTATCGCCGATGCCTCGCCGATACGTCGGCAATGCGGTGGCCCCATCTAGGAGGCCCCTAACCCTGGGCCAAGGGCATTTCGAGCAACATCCGAGATTCTGGTTCGATATCCCGCTTCCCAATTCGGAGCTGGCGGGTGCTGGAGGCCGCTGGCGTGGCGGCGGGGGCGCCCGAGGAGGCAGGCCCACCCGCGCCCTGTGTGCGGGGCCTGGCCATGCGCGGGTGTTGCCAGGGGTGTCCAGTGCCCCGAGGCGTCCTTCGGGGGCAACGTTTATGAGGCGGGGGACAGGCTCTGTTCGCAGGCGAATTTCCTTCCCCAACCCCCGAACTCCGCCTAAAAGATTGGACGCTCAGAAAAAGGGGGGAAGCCTGGGAGACACCCCGAAGGGGCTATTCGGACGCACCCCTATCGAGGATAGATGCCCCCCCATCGTATATCCCAGGGTTGAGCCCCACATTCCTGGTCCATTCGACAACCCCACGAAGCCTGGGATAGGGGTCGACAGATCCCTTGTTATCAGTGGGTGGGTTTCGAGGTTCGAGTCAGGACGTCTTCGTCGGTTCGGTTTCTGAGAGCTCCTGCCACCGTGCCAGCCCATCATCCTTGGTGGCGACTGTTCGAGGGGTCTCAGCAGGTCGTCACGTGTGACACCTCGTGTCTCCAGACTTGGGAGAACTGCGATGAAAATGAGAAGGAAAATGCTGAAAAAATGTACACGACAAGTATTCAACAACAGCCAAACACTAACCAAACAAGTCGTTCCCATATTATTTGTTTACTATGTTTTGATGTTCCTCCTGTAGAGGGACATGCCCGACTTGAGTCTAGGAGGCCCAAATAGAAGTGCCCCTGGCCCAGGGTGCCCCCAGGATTCCCAAGGAGGCCCCCACGCCCACCAGAGCACCCCTCACGAGGCACAGAGGGCCCCATGGGGGCTCCGAAGTGGAGCCAAAGGCTGGGGGGGCACCTTGGGCCAGAGGCACTTCAGGCCAGGGTCAGGGGGGGGAGGAAAAGGAGGAAGAGGAGGAGGAGGAGGAGGAGGAGAAGGAAGAGGAAGGAGGAGGGGGAGGAGGAGTAGAAAAAAGAGGAGCAGGGGGGGGACCCCCCTTACCTATTGTAGTGGAAATTGGAGAGAACGTGATCCAACGCCGCCTTACTGTGGAAGATTGCCCCCCTTTTCCTCGGGAGCCTGGGGTTCCCCCCCCCTCCGAAAATCTCCCCCCCTCCCCCCCTGCTGGACCCCCCCAGGTCCCCTCCCCGGGCAAACCCCCCCCCTGCACAATTACTCAATCTGAATACTCTTCTCCCTGTTCCCCTGATGACGGCCTGGGAGTGTCCGACCACCCCCCCCGCGTACTGTTTTGTTTACACACAGGTTTCCCCGGAGTTGGGTTATCGCCTGCATTTGTTACCAAAATGCTGCTCTCGCTGAGGCGCCGGCCTCATTTTCGGGCCCCGCTCGCTCCGAATCGTGTTCCCTCTGCAGCGCTGGCCTCATTATCGTGTTTCCGCTCGTTCCGACTCGTGTTCCCGCTGCAGCGCTGGCCTCATTTCCGCGCTTCCGCTCGTTTCGACTCGCGCTCCCGCTGCAGCGCTGGTGTTATTTCCCGTGCCATGCCACGGCATGCAATGCAATGCTAGGTTGATGTTACGCTTTTGCGGTGCTGTTCTACGCCATGCCATGCCGCGCTTTACAATGCATCGCGTACCCTTTCGAGATCAATGCTCTGTTCGACATCCGACTGAGCGAGTAGAGAGGGGATCTGCGCCATGGTACGGGATGGGAGCGAGGGGTACCCCTAACACCTGCTTAGTCAAAGTTATAACTATAAGTCAAGTTTAACTTGAACTTAAAATTTAAATAATTCTTGTGGAGTTAAAGTTTAACTTAACTATATAGTTAAAATTAGTTTAACTATATATTTAAATTTGATCTTAACTAAATCGTTAAATTTTAACTAGCCCCCAAAGTTAAACTTTAACTATGTGTTTTGATCATATCATCATCAAAACAGTTGCACAACAATGATGTTACATTTTACACAAACCATATACATTCCCATCGCATGAGCAATGATGACAAGTTGACATTGATGGATATGATGGATATATTTTCCTTGACCCATGAAGCGCTCTAATGCGAAACCATGTGCGGCGACATCTGCAAATGCATCCCCTCCATATATTTCACATTGATCTTGCGAGATACCGCGCCCGCTTTGCACCCTCGGCAGCACGAGCTCCCCACAGTGCGCATGGTGCGCATCATGTGTTCTCCTGCGTAGCACCACCCGCGCCGCGGATTCAAATGAACGCAGTCATGGCCGAGATGGCATAAACCATGCGACTTCGGCGTTACATCGAACAAAAGATCTCCCAATCGATTGAAATGTTTCGCCGCGGCTGTTTGGCACGCTAAATACATGAACACGCACTGTTGCCATTCCGCGGCTGCTTCTGGAGAAAATTTGTACTCGCGCGTGTTCTCCGTCATAATAGCATCCAACCGCGCGCTTTTGCGCAGGGCCAAACCTATCTGCCTGTTGACCGTAACGCTCATGCCCGCATAGAAAGGCCATATGTCACAGAGCGCCTTTGTCATGCTCTTCACTTCTGCAGCGCGCCCCTTCAACTTTGGGAAATTCTCATTGGCGTTGCCTGGGTTGTGCCACATGCTCAGCTTCACATGTCCATAGTGCTCAGGTATGCCGTTCTGTTTCCAGAAATCTCTTGCGCGCAGCATGACCCTCTGCAAATTTTCAGCAGCCGTGCGCGGGGGAATCCTGCAAACGAGAAGCCAGATCACTGAACCATTACAGTACTGATCTATACCCAGGTGCTCTACATGCATGAGGTCATACGCAACTGACAATATATTTACCCCTGGAATATCAGATATTGCATGGTGAACAGGGTGCGCAGCCAGCCATGAAGCAGCGTCCCACATATTATGTAACCATGGCGCTGCGTGCTGTTTGTGGTCGCTCCATTTTTTATCGGTGACGTTGGCAGCGCACTTGGAGCATGGCGAGTTGCCCCCTGCATTCGGCAATCCATATTCCTGCGGGCGCGCAATACTTGCGCAGCCCCCCCCCCCCCCCCCTGCCTCCCAACCCCCTCGCTCCCTCCCCCATGTTTCGGCCCGCCGACGTCTGTCACGAAGGCGACCCAATCAAATTCCTATCGCAAGCCTCCGCCTTCTCCCCCCGCATATTCTGAATTCCGTATGTTCCCCCGCACCTCCTCCTCCTCCTCCTCATCCTCGGCCTCCTCCCTCTGTTCTCCCCCCTGCCTCTCGTAGGTGCCGCTCCTCCTCCTCCCTCGCCTCCCCATTTGTGGGCTCCCCAATCCTTGTTCAGATATTCCCAGTCGCCCTTCACCGTAAAGATCATGCCACGCAGCCCTCCTGCCAAGTCAGTGCCAGCTTGCGCAGAGAGGATTGGGTTGCCCTCTGGGTCGTCGGTGGGCCACTGTCCGTTGAATAGCGCCGTAAAGCTCCACTTCATCACCTTCCAGAAACGGTTCATTGTGCGACATACTCCTTTCCTACTAATCAAATGCTCGAAAATCATGAAGAGAACAAAATTATGTCCTAAAGTGTTCCAGCCTGGCGCCACTGTTGAATTAAATGAGTGGCACGACATTGACTCGCTCCAGCTCTTGCCAATCCCCCTCACAGGGACACCGTCTCCATGCAAACCCAGAGGGGCGACCTTGTTTTTGTAGTTGTCTACGTCGAGCACCACGTTGCCATTCAACACGGGATGGCCCGTCATGTCGCCCCAAAAATTTGCTAACTCATCGCTCCCACTGCATGCGCACCTGCGGATAAATTCGTTGCAAGATGTATACATGGCCTCGAAGATCTCGTGGGGCAACAAAATTGTGAATTTCACCGGGCGAATCACTCCCGCAGTACCTGTGGCGCAGCAAAACGTTATTTCATATGGGTCGGGGAGTTTCTGCTGGGCCAACAGGTTCGTCAAGTCTCGATGCATGTTACCAGGGATAGAGCCATCGGCCCCTATGCCCGCGATGCGACGCACGTCTGGGATACCACCTTTATCTTTGAACGCATGGAACCCGCCCATAACTAGGGCTGCTATCGTCTGTAATTGTTGTGGCGGCATTTCCCCCCATGCCAACTCGCGCAACATATATCGTACCAGCTTGCTCGGTTGAGTCTGCGGTGGCGGCTGCCAGCCCTTCCCATGGCCTTTGGCTAAGTTCACCTTGGGCGCGGCCCTCCCCGCGCCCCCTTCCCCCATGCCTCCCTAGCAGAGAAAACGGCAAAATTATCTCACCTGCGAGAACCGATATGGCTACGCACATATGGATGTCAAGTCGTCGTCGTCGTCGCCCCCGTTCTCCTCCTCGCCGTCGTCCTCCCCCTCGCCCTCGTCCTCGTTTATTCGTCGTCGTCGTCCTGGCCCTCGTCGTCGTCCTCGTCCTCGTCTTCCTCCTCGTTCTCGCCCTCGCCCTCGTCCTCATCCTCGTCCTCGTCGTCGTCGGCGCCCTCAACTGACAGGAGGCTTCCGCAGCCCGTTCCTGCCGCACATTTGCCGGCGCGCGCTTGCTTTTTAGCAGACGCCGAGCGCGCGGAACCCCACGCTCCTGCCAGGATGCCGCCAGCGCAACCATGCGACTTCATGGGGTGCAGGACGCCTGCTCTACCACCTATCGGTGGGCTTCACGGTCAGGGGAGATGGCGCTCTCACTTCCCCTTCTCCTTGGAAACGCATGCCTGGGCCACTGCCTTCACCTTCGGGTGGTGCGCAAGAGAGGCACACGCTCCGATGGCAGCAATCATAATGGGATGGAAGGCTGCCTGGCGCGAGCTCCCCAAGGCCCTCCTGCCACAGGAAGGTCAGCGACGCCTCTTCACCCCCCCCCCCCCCCCCGACAGACAGGGCGAGGGACCCACGCGCAGCCAACCATCATCCAAGTGAGTTGGCGTTACAAATCGCGGGTCGCGCCTCGAAGAAACGCTTCAGCTTCCCCGCAGACTCGCGCAACATGGTCGGGGCGGCCTCCTGCGTCAAAGGGTTGTTGTCGGCGCCCACTGCGCCGGTCTGGGCCTTGCCCAGCACGTGCTCGCTTTCCTTTCGATATATATATATATATACATACATATATATATATATATAATATATATATATATATATATGTATATATATATATATATATATCGTTCGCTCTCTCTCTCTCTCTCTCTCTCTCTCTCTCTCTCTCTCTCTTCTCTCTCTCTGTCAGTCTCGATGTCCATCCCTCCTCCCACTGTCTCCCCCCTCTCGCTCTATGCGGCCCTCCTGGCACAGGAAGGCGCGGGATCAATGTTGGAAGTCTTCCTTTTCAATCTCCCTCCTTTGGCGCCCTCTCCATCCGTTCCCCCCCCCTCCCAGCGCGTCCTTCAGCCCTGGCTGCAGTGCCTGCAGCTTGCTCATAAACTCCGCTGCCTCCTCCATGTCCTCTGCCAAGGGCTCTAGCTTCTGCTTCACTCCGCTCAGCTCCCATGGACAAAGTTCACCAAAACTAGTACACACGCCGATGGATGCACATATTGACGCAAACGTACATACATATATCTTATCATATGCAATCTCCTTCTGCGCCTTCTCCATCGCCAGCCACGCCTCCTCCAAGTGGCGCTTCAAGCTCTCGGGCACGTAACCCTTGTCGCAGATCGCCTATCATCCCAAGTATACAATCTAATGTTATATTATATCCACTGGCCTTCTGCTCATCCGCCGCCGTGCCTTGGCCCGTCTCGTGGCCCTCTCGGGCCCTCTTGGCCCCCTTAAAGACTCCCCAGGGGAGGGGGGGGGGGGGGGGGCGACCTGAGGACACGCCCATCGTGCCAAGGCGCGGCGGATTCTGGACGCAAGCGCGGCCTTCAGCTGCGGCTTCGTGACCACCACGTTGTCCCAACCGAGCTCCTTCACTGCCGCTTTCTCGAATTCAAGCGCTTGCTGCGGGTCCATCTTGTCGCTGCGGCCACCGAAATTCTGGCGCCTGCATGAAAGCACATGCGCGTCCATGTGGATGTGTACTCATGCGTATGTATGCATAAACTCGCGTGTATGCATGCACTCATGAAATACATGCGCGTACATGCTGCAACCAATATGTTTGTATTTTAGGCCAGACACCACACATGCAACATTGCAGTGCCTATGTCAGGAACTGCAGCGATTTTCCAATTCATCCCTTCATCATGTCTTCCCCTAGGTGCCTCACATCCTCTTTGGTGTGCTCCACCGACTTCTTCTTCGACGTCGTGAATATCACGCCGTCAGCCTCCGTCTCCTCCTGGATCTCTTCATTCCGCAGCGCCACCGCGTACTTATCCTTAGTGAACATAGCAGCAAATGCTCATTATTGTTCGGGAGAATTACAAGAGTAGGAAACGTTCAACGCGCGCCAAGCCCCCCGCGTCGTTACCCTGGAAGAACTGACCGCAGAACAACGACCTCGGCAAGCCGCGCTGTGCGTCCGTTTTCTTCTTCTTCTGCGTCAGCTCGCGCCAAGACTGGAGACATTTGTTTATGATTGTATATCCCTGTGCATTAACATGAATACGTGTATGTTATAAAAACAAGCTGTCCTGAACCCAAGTGCTACCGGGCTGAAACTTGCAGCGCGCAATACCGCCCTCGGTCTCTTGCTCCTGCAGGATGGCGTTGATGAGCGCCGCCTTTTCATCTCTCGCCTTGCAGGCGTTCCACGCCTGCAAAGTCTGCTCGTCCACTTGGCCCTCTTTGAGCATATTCGCCCACTTCGCCCCCTTGCCTTTGTCCCTGAACTGGTCCTGGGACGGGATTAATTCAACATGTTTCCTTGTTTTCTCCCCCGCCCCCCGCCCTCCCGCATGTTCTTGTTTGTTTTTGCGTTGCCCCACCCCAGACGTTGGACATTGGAACCAACATCCTCGTGCAAGTCCGCGTTCTCCCCCTCGTCTCCGTCAGCCGCGGTTGCCGCTGCTGGTTTTTTGCTGGCCCTGTCGCATGATGGCGCTGCTGCTGGGCCTGAGCGGGCTCATTTTCAGAAAGCAAATAACGAAGAACCTGCACTGCTGATATTCATGTCATATCACTACGATTCATGTCATGCAATAGATTACACATGGACGCAGATCCTCTCCCCACTTTTTGATCTGGTTCGCCCAGTGCACGCTCTTCTGGGCAGCCGCTGGCTCCCTGCTGTTGTCAGGCATGGCTCTTCAATCGCACGGCAAACAACACGCTCGAGATCTAAAAGGCACCTGCGGTAGATAGCCCTGAACACAAAGTATGATGATGCTTTCAAATTGCGGTGCAATTATGACTGTGTCTGCGGAACGCGATATCGAAGTTTGGTAGAAGTCCAGAAGAAGTTTCAACCAAACTTCGACTGTCAATGTGTCGAAGTTCAGTTGAAGTTCGGTTGATGAGTTGAAACTTCCACCAAACTTCTCTCAAACTTCGACGCATCACCTGTCGAAGTTTAGTCGAAACTTCGACCGAAATTCAACCAAACTTCGACTCATAGCTTCTCTAAGCTTTACAGACACAAGGAAATGTGTTGCAGCATTGTGTCGAAGTGCTGCATGCTTCTGTATTGCGCCGCCATCCGCGAAGTCCGAATGACCTTGGACAACGCGACTCTGCGGGGCTCTCCCTGGGCCCTCCTCTGCCAGGAGGGCCCGAGAAAGCATGTGCCGTCGTCGTCCGCGCCGTCGCCCGCATCCAGAGCGTTCCTGCGCCAGGAGCGCCAAGCAAACGCATGCGCAACAAAGCAGGCGAAAGAAATGATAATATAATCGGTAACGTGGTAGGCGAAACGCAATGGGACAGCGTTGGGGAAAGAAGGTAATACGAGAGAGCCGAATGCTACTGTGATCGAACATTCAGTCATCCTCCTCATCCTATCCTCCTCCACCTCCTCCTCCTCCTCATCATCATCATCATCATCCTACTCCGATCCTCCTCCTCCTCCTCATCCTATCCTCATCATCCTCGTATCCTCAACCTCATCCTCATATCCTCCTATCCTCCCCATGTCCTCAACTTCCTCCATATCCGCCAACTCATGGCCCGTCTCCTCCTCAAGCTATCACTCTCCCTGCTCCGTGGTCCTCTGGCAGGAACGGACATTTCCAGTGGTTCCCAAATCAGGAATCAATTTTCCGTGGCGCCGGCCCAGACGATCACTGGCGCGGCTTCTTCGTCCTGTGCCCACGCGCGGGCGCCGCTGTCGGGTCTGCATCTGGTGGCGCTGCTGCTGCGGCTGCTCCTTCTGCGGGTGTTGCTGGTGCGGCTGCTCCTGCTGCTGGTGCTGCTGGTACGCCTGCTGCTCCGCCTGCTCCTGCTGCACCGTCTCCTCCGGGCGCTGCTGGTGGCTCTTCCGCTGCGCCTGCTCCTGCTGCGGCTGCTGCTGGTGCATCTGATGCTGCACCTCCCCCTGCTGCTGGTGCGCTTGCCGCTGGTGTGGCTGATGCTGCTTCAACAGGCCGTGCCAGGCCACTCGGCTCACCGGGGGTGTCGCCCGCGCTGTCAGTGCTTTCTCCTTTCGCCGCGGGGCGCTTTATCGGCATCATGTTCTCCAGCGCACCCGTCTTCTCCAGCTTCACCTTCACGTGAAGGATCCACATCGGCTGAATCGTCCGCACCACCATCTCGCAGCTCGGGCTTCGCACCTCGTCGCTGCTGTCGCTGCCGCTGCCGCTGCTCGCCTCTGCTCCTGGCGCAGCTGGTGGTGCTGGTCCTCCCCCTGGTGCTCCTGATTGTGCTGCCTCCGCAGCTGCTGCTGGCCCTCCCCATGGTGCTGCTGCATGTGCTGCCTCCGCAGCTGCTGCGGCTGCTGATCCCTCAGCTGCTGCTGGCGCCGCCGCGTCCCCCGTTGCTCCCTCAGCTGGTGCTGCTGGTGCCGCCGCGCCCCCCGCGTGGCCTGCTGGCCCTGCTGGCGCTGGCCCTGCCTCTGCTGGGGGTGGCTCTGGTGGGAAGCCTGGCTCTGCTGCTGCCGGGGGTGGACCTGGTGGGAAGCCTGGCTCTGCTGCTGCTGGGGGAGGCTCTGGTGGGAAGCCTGGCTCTGCTGCGGGTGGCTCTGGCGGCCAGCTTGCTGCTGCTGCTGCAGGCCCTGGGTGGAAGAGCGCCGCCGCCGCTGCTGCCCCCTCCGCGCGGCGCGCAGCCGTGAAGCCGCCGTCCTGCGCGCCCCTCTCTTTCTTGCGCTGCCACCACCTTGGCACGAAGCCAATCGAACAACGAACATTCCCACGACATAACACTCGATCAAACGCGGCGAGGGATCGCAACGCAGGCATCGCCAAAAACAAACCTCATGCGCTCCCCACGTGGCCTCCTCTGCAAGGAAGCCACTAAAATCAATGAGAATTTCTGTGCCCCTTCCTGGCCCCCTCTGCCAGGAAGCCACAAAACAAAACGAACAAACGTACACGCGCCGTTCTGCGGCCCCCTCTGCCAGGGGGCCGCCGGGGAAGCGACCGATCAGAGAACGAAAAGCGCGCTGAGGAACCCGCTCACCTTTCTTCCGCCTGGATGCTCCAGTGCACTTTTTCTTGGTGCTGGGGTCATCTTCGCTGTCCTCCACGGGGCGCGGGCTCTTGCTTGGCACTGGTCGGACGCGCAAACGCCATGGCCGAGGAACGTCATCTGCTTGCAATTGTAGCACCTCCTCGGCATTGCCAAAAGCCTCTGCTTCGGCCCAATCGGATGCTCATCCTCCTCGCTGCTGCCCTCTTCCTTCTCTTCGTCCTCGCCGTCGTCCGAACCGATCGGGCGGCCGCCCCCCTTGGCGCGCAAGCCGCCGCCGCGGCCTGGGGGGCCGTCGCCTCCGCCAGGCGCCGCCATCATTGCCTGGGGGATCTCATCATTTTTCTTATCTTATTTCTCCGCCATCCTCTCTCTCTCTCTCTCTCTCACTCACTCTCTCTCTCTCTCTCTCTCTCTCTCTCTCTCTCTCTCTCTCTCTCTCTCTCTCTCTCTCTCTCCTCTCTCTCTCTCTCTCTCTCTCTCTCTCTCTCTCTCTCTCTCTCTCTCTCTCTCTCTCTCTCTCTCTCTCTCTCTCTCTCTCTCTCTCTCTCTCCTCCGACATCATTTGCCTGGGGGGTATCGTCATTTTTCATATTTCTCTCCCTCCGACATCCTCCCCCATCCTCCTCCTCCCCCGCCTCTTCCTCGTCTTCTTCCTCCTCTTCCTTATATTTTCCAAGGATTGTCTGTGCTTTACGATTGCAGGTGAGGGGGCTTTCATCGTATGTTTGACGAACCCCCCGAATCTCCCCGTGGAACCTGCGGGCCTGCGCGAGCACATGCCTCGGGGGCCTTCCTAAAACAAGGGGCCCAGAAACTCTACCCGCCAGCGTTTCCTGGCCGCGCTGCGCGAAGAGCCACGCCGCGCACGCCGGGGGCGCCAGGGGGGGGGCGGGCATGGCTGCGCGAGCAGCCGCGCCCGGAAAAGTGAGGTTCTCTAACGCAGAGATGTTTGAGCCTCACTGCTGATTCTGGAATGACGGACACCAGGGCAACGGGGAGAGCGGTACCTCCTAAGTCAGGAAGTGCCGGGAAACGCACAGCATCCCCACCCTCCTCTGCCAGGAAGGCGCGCGCCCTCCTCGGACAGGCGTGGGCGAATGATAGGGGTGGCGCCCAAAGGACTTACACGATGGTCGGAGAAGATTGACAGGGATGCACAATGAATGATAGCAACAACGACAACATATTTGCGCTAATAAAAACGAACGACGGCAATAATCGAAATGAAGATAACCATAGCGGCAATAATGCTAATTAGGCACACATTTCAGACATGGCACCCATAATGATGGGGGATTGGATGAGAGGGGAGCTAAGATGAGAACGAAGATTATGATGTGCGAGTGTGCGCGTGTGTGTGTGTGTTTCTGGCTGCCCGTGCTCCGTAGCCTGTGACGTGGCAAGCGACTGCTGACTCCCTACACGCATGAGTTCCCGTTCGCTCTACACGCCTGAGTTCTCCTTCCGGACGCACTGGAGAATCATATCGCACCTAGTACGCAAGAGAAAACAGATCGCATCACTAACCTAATTGCTTCATGGCGCGCCGAGAACATTTATCTCCTATATGCATCCTGCGGGTCACTTCTTGCCGTGCTCCTCGAAAAAATGCCTTCTTCCTCTCGGCGCAAGCCGCGCTCGCTGCCATCTTCGCCTGCAAAGGCCGTCGCGTTTTGCCTCGGCGTTATGTTGGCGCGCCATGGTATGAATGAAGTGTAAGTTCATGCGCGTATACTTCATGTCTCAATCGTTGCGCATACATGTATGTACGATATATATATACATATGTATATGTATGTATGCATGTATATATACTTATTTATTTATTTATTTATTTATTTGTTTAACGCCTGCTCGTCGCTGCGGCCCCCGGCCACCAGCTTGTTGCGCTCTGCGTGCCAGATCCTGCTGTGCTCGCGCTTCCACATCTTCTGGAAATCAACCTGCCCCTCCCTCCCACCCATCCGCCCACTCCATATCAATCAACTTCCCATCCCATAGCCCTCTCCCCTGCCCACCTCGTCATGTGGCGGTGCTCCTGCGGGCTTGCCCCTCTTCGCAATCTTCTTGCCCGTGTTCATTGACTCCTCCGCCTTGGCCTTGCACTTGGCCTTGCCCTTGGGCGTCGCCCCCGGCTCCTTCTCCCCCCTGGCCTGCAACGACGCATTCTTCTGCGCGCACTTGCGCGGGTCCACTGGGGAGAGCGCCAGGGCGTTCTCGAAGAGGAAATCATCTTCGTCATTGCGGCTATGCGCAGCCCCCTTTTTGGGCGATTTGCGATTTTTTCTGCCTCTTGTGGGGGCTCTCCACCAGCGCCATGGGCATGCCCTCCTCTGGCTCGGAGGCGAGGTACGACTGGAAAACGCTGAACTCGTCAACGGGCGAAGAGTTACTCGGCTCCTGGGGGGCCGTCGGCGCCGAGCTGTCCGAGGGGCCATCCATGCGCCAAGTGCCGGAACCTGCCACCTGCTCGGCTGGTTCCTCCTGCGCCACTCGGCTGACCACCTCCGTGATCTGCTTCATCTCAGGTGCCGACGCCTACGAAGCAGCACTGAAAACTTCCGGAATCTCGTAAACTGACCGCCCCCATACCCTCTCCGAACATCCTCCCTTGCACTGCTTGGGGCGCGTGGGAAATGTTCAATCCCGCTGCGGCCTTCCCCCTCAGCACGCCCTGGGCTTTGGTGTCCAAGTGCACGTCGCGATATTTCTTCCCCATGATCCTCTCGGGGGTAGCGCGCCCCCTGTCCTCTGGCAGGAAGGGGGCGCTACATGCTATTGGCGCAATGGCGCGACGCATTACCCTGTGGGAAAACAAATAATGTTTGCGGTGCCCTCCAAGTCTTGATGTACCAGGCAGCGTCGTTGCAGAAGTGCGGGTCGTCGTGCTCTGCGAAGTTCATTTTTCCCCATATGATATTCAGACTCGATAGAAAACGCTTTCAAGCATGAACTGCATTTCATTGTTTTAACAAAAATGACCCCCGATCTCAGTTTCGTGAACAAGGCTTCCCGCAACTTCGCCATCGAAAGTACGAGGTTCGGGCAGTACTCCACGAAGCGACTGTACATCGGCGCATAGTAAACGAGAGTCTCAACCTCGGGCGCGGTCTTCTCCGTGACCGCCGTGCGGATCTTGCTGAAGTTGTTTTGTTCTGCAATTTTGGTTTGTCGATTTTCTACTCCCCCTGCCATTGTGGACCTCGCTCTCCTACTCCCCCTGCCATTCCTGATCCCTCCCCCGTCCCTGCCTGCCGTCCCTCCCTCAAATCAGGGGGGAGCGCCCGATGTACTTCCAGAGGTCGTAAGACCCGTGCTCCTGTAGCGTCTTCTGGATGCAATGCCCGAGATCGCCAACGGAAACCTCGGCGCACGACGCGCGCTGGCGCTTGTGCGCCTTCAGCGCCGACTGGATCATTCCTGATCTCTACTCAGCGCGGGGCGGTGATGAAACCTGGAGCCAGAACAGCTGCGGCGGCGATGTGGATGCAATGGTCGCGCCAAAACATCACGGCGTGGACGCATGCAACTACATGGGAATCATGTTAATATCCCTTGCTTGATATCAGGAATGATGAGGGAAATTCAGAAACATTTTGTTGACATATACGGGCGTAGTTAAAGTTTAAATTGCCGTTTTAACTATAAAGATATGTGTTTAACTACCGCTTTAACTATATAGTTAAATTTTAACTTAGCTCAGTTAAATGTTAGCTATCTTCTGTTTTAACTATAGCTAACATTTTAACTAAGCCGATGTAGCCCCTCCCCCCACCCCCCCTCGAAAACCGGGGGGGCCATTGCCGGTTCGACCCCCCCCTCGAAAACTGGAGGGGGGGTCACTACCGGTTCGAAGTTCGAACCCCTCCCCAACCCCCCCCACTCACCGCCAGCAAACGACTCCCGGTCCCTACCACCGTCCACACCACATCCCCCACTGTTGCTCCCAGCACCACTGTCCTCACCACCACTGTCCCCACTGGTTCCACCACCGTCCCTACTGTCCCCACCAGTGCCCCCACTACTGTCGCACTGTCCCCACTGTCCCCGCCACTGTTCCCACCACGGTTCCACTCTCCCCACTTTCTCCATGGCCCGGACCACTGCCCGACTATCCCCTTTGTCCCCACTGTCCCAGTGACCCCTCCGCTGTCCCACTGTTCCCACCACTGTCCCCACTGTCCCCTGTCCCCACTGCGCCTCTGTCCCATTGTCCCACCGCCGTCCTCGCCACCGCCTTCACCACTGTCCCCACCACCACTGTACCCTCCACTGTCCCACTGTTTCCACCTCGTTCCCACTGTCCACACACCACTGTCCCCACCACCGCCATCCCCACCACTGTCCACTGTCCCCACTGTTCCCGCCATTGTCCTCACCACTGTCCCCACCACTACCGTCCCCATCACTGTCGCACTGTCCCCACCACTGTCCCGCTGTCCCCTCACCACTGTCCCCACCACCACCGTCCCCACCACTGTCCGCACACCCCCTTCGGTTTTGGAGGGGGGGACTCACACCAGTAGTGACCACCCCCGGTTTTCGAGTGGGAGGGGGGGGGGTTCGAACCGGTAGTGACCCCCCCCCCTTTTTCATGATGAACTGGGGGGGGGGACAAGTTCGAACCGGTAGTGACCCCTCCCGGTTTTCCGAAGGGAGGGGGGGGGGTTCGAGCCAGTAGTGGCCCCCCCCCCCGGTTGTCCGCCAGCAGCGGTAGCTCACGCTCTTTCGGAAATTGGCAAGTTTGCCCATCAATATGTGTTCAAGGGAAGGGGGGGGCGCTTGTCGCCCCCCCAGCCGTTTCCAGAAATATTCGACTCGAGGCTCGAGGCCACGAGCCCCCCGTAACAATATGAGGGCGCGCGCTCTCTAAGCCAGCAGCCCTCGTACATTACACTGGGAGCGCGCTCCCGAAATCATCATCGCCCAATAATTCTTGCAGGCTCGCATAACTAGCCGTCCAGCAAACAGTCCGAATCAATTACCAGCTAAATGCTTAGACAGCAAGCCATCGAGTTGGCAGCCAGCCGACCGACAAGAAAACCAACCACCCTACCAAACAAGCGTAGCCGCGAAAGCGATATGAGGGGGGCTGGTGGCAGGTGGCGAAGCCCGCCATACACACGGGCGCATATACAGAAGCATGTACAACATCAGCGCGTAGACCTGACTGCGAATCTTAAAGAAGCGTGCAATACTATAGATGCGTATGCATACATTCGTATGTCGTGGTTCGAGGCACGCGGTGGAGTGAAGACATACTGCTTAGACAATCCGCCACCCAAAACCCTGGACGCTCCAAGGACTTTCCGCATGTTGTCGCATGACTTTCCCGGAGGCCAGCCAAGAGGGCCCCAAAAGGACCCCAGACAGTCCAAGAGTTCTCTGGGCTGTCCAAGGAGACCGCCCCAGAAAGCCTAAGATGGCCCCGGACGGCCCAATAGGACCCCCAAGACGCCCCAAGAGGGCTTCAAGAGACCGCCCAGAAGGCCTAAATCCGCCGACCCCTTGGGGTTCGTCGGCGTGTGAGATCCCCCCCCTCCCCAAACCCCTCCCCCGGGAGCCTGGTCCGGTCGATTTGGAGGGGGGGGGGTCCGGCCAAATTCCCCGATTCCCCCGATTCCCCCGGGGGGGTCATCCGCTCCCGAAAATCCTGCAAGGACTCCTCTGGTGGCCTCGGAATGGCCTGGGGACGCCAAACGAGCGCTCCAAGACGCCCCGGGTGGCCCAAAGACGGGCTAAGAGGCCTCCTAGACGGCGCAAGAGGTCCCCACGAGGCCCCAAGAGGCCCCCAAAATGCGCCCGAAAAGGGTCCCTAGACGCAAAAACTTGCCCATTCCCGAAGTTAAGCGTATATGTTTCACAAAATTGCCTTCTGGGTCCTCCGATGCTCCCAGACGGCCCCAGAGGCCCCCAAGACCGCCCCAAAACGGCCCAAGAAGCCTCCAAGAGGGTCCCAAAATAGCCCAATAGGGCCCCAAGACGGGCCAACTGGCGTCCAAGACGGCCCAAGATGGCCCCGAAAACGGCCCCAAGAGCGCTCCAGGAACGCGCCGAGTGGCCTCCAAGAGAGCTCAATCTGGTCCCAGACGGTCCAAGAACGATCAAAGACACCGAAGACGGCCTCCAGACGGCCCGAGATGCCCCCAAGAGGCCCCAAGAGGCATCCAAGATGCGCCCCAAGAGGGCCTCTAGACGCAAAAAAATGCCCGTTCTCTCTGTAAAACGTATTTTTCACAAATTCGCCTTTTGGGCTTCCGACGCTCCCGGACGGCCCAAGAGGCCCCCAATACCGCACCAAAACGGTCCAAGAAACCACCAAGAGGGCCCCAAGACAGCCCAAAAGGGCGTCAAGACGGCTCAAGGAGGCGCCGAAGACGGCCCAAGAGAGCCCCGAAGACGGCCCCAAGAGCGCTCCAGGAGCGCTCAAGGTGGTTGCCCAGAGAGCTCAACATGGTCCCACACGGTCCAAGAGCGATCGAAGACGCCCGAGATGGCCTCCAGCTGGCCCAAGACGCCCCCAAAGGGGCCTCCAAGATGCGTCCCAAGAGGGTCCCTAGACGCAGAAAATGCCCCTTTCCTTCGTGAAACGTAAAATTTTCACAAATTCGCCTCGTGGGTTTTCCGACGCTCCAAGGCGGCCCAGGAGGCCCCGATGACCGCCCCAAAACGGCCCAAGAGGCCCCCAAGACGGCCCCACGACGGCCCAAAATGGCCCCAAGACGGCCGAAGAGGTCCCCAAGACGGCCCAAGAAGGCTCCAAGACGGCACCAAGAGGGGCCCAAGAGGGCAACCAAAAATTCAAAAATCTAGCTTTCCGCCCCCACGAGCCCCAGGGGGCCCCTAGAGTGCCCCAAGAAGCCGCCAGAGGCCCCCAAGGGGCCGCCAAGACGCCCCAAGGAGCCCCCAAGAGGCCCCCAGGAGGCCTCCAAAAGACCCCCAGACGCTTCCGCATTGCGAGCCGTCAAGCCAACTGCAATGCACTCCGCGCATGCAGCCTTGCTCTTCCTCGCGACGTGCTCACAATCTTGCTCGGCGCTAATGTGCTGCTGCTGCGCGAACTGTTTCGTGCGCGTTGCAAACGTCAACAGCCTCTTCACCCATTTCGACTCATCTGCCACATCTTTCGCGGTGATGCTTCGCGGATCACAGCTTCCGCACGCTACTCTTGCTCCTTTCGTCTTCCGGTGCTCCTCCACTTGGCTCAGGGTCGAAAAGCCGACCTCCCAGAAGGATACCCCGCACCCGGGCGCACAGCACGCAAGGCGCTCGCAAAACACGCCCCAGACCACCGGCATCACGCAAACATTTGGACCCCCTACGTATCTGCCACCACCCGCGCGCGACACCGCACCCTCACACAAGACGCCGCTGGTCAGAAACTCCTGGCCTCGCAACAGTCACAGAAGGGGTCGGCGGATGTGGCGTAAACCTGTAGATTATTGATGTCCCTCCTGGCTTTGGAGGGATGTGGCGCTCTCGCTTGTTAGGGCCCCCGGCCCTAGATGGGAAACCGCCTCACGGCGGCGCACGAGGCCCCCCCGAGAGGGCCCCAACACGACCCAAGATAGCCCAAAATGGCCCGAGAGGCCCCGAAGGTGGCCTAAGATCATCTCAGGAGGGGACCCCCAAGCTGGCCCAAGAGAGCCCCAAGGCGGCGCAGGAGGGCCCGAAGATGGCCAAAGAAGGCTCTGAGGCACCCACAAGACTGCCTCATAGGAGGTCAAGGCAGCCACGAGAGGGCAAACGACATCCATGCCCCCACCTGAAATACTGAAGACGAACATGTGTCACATGTGACGGCCTTTCTCTTCCTCCTCCTCCACCCTCCTCCTCCTCCTCCTTCTCCTCGTGCTGCTCCTCCTCCTGCATCTCCTCCTCATCATCCTCATCCCTTCGTCGTCATCACACTCGCCATCAATCACTTCCACCATCATCATCATCATCATCATCATCATCATCATCATCATTATCATCATCATCATCATCATCATCATCATCATCATCATCATCATCATCACCATCATCAGAAACATCACCATCGCCATCACCATCACCATCAGCATCATCATCATCATCATCATCACCATCACCATCATCATCATCATCATCACCACCACCACCATCATCATCATCATCATCATCATCATCATCATCATCATCATCATCATCATTATCATCATCATCATCATCATCATCATCATCATCATCATCATCATCATCATCATCATCGTCATCATCATCACCATCACGATTACCATCATCATCACCATCATCATCGACAGAGCGTAATCCACCGCCTCTTCTTGTAGAAAATTCACCCCCCCTCTTCCTCCGGAACCTGGGGGTCCCCCCCTCCGAAAATCCCCCCCCCCTGTTCGAACCCACCAACCCCTCCCTTCCCCCAGCAAAACCCCCTTCCCCCGTAACTCTTTCCCCCCCCGCCCCACCGCCTCCAGAAAACCGGAGGGGTCACTACCGGTTCGAGCCCCCCCCCCCACTCACAGCCGGCAAACGACTCCCAGGTGGTCCCCACCACCGTCCTCACCACCGCCCTCACCCGCTGTCCCCAGCACCACCGTCCCCACAAACACTGTCCCACTGTCCCCCCTGTTCCTGTCACTGTCCCACTGTCCTCAACAGTGTCCCCACCACTCTCACCACTGTACCTCTGTCCTCACCACAGTTCCCACCACGGTCCCACTCTCAGCAGTCCCCGCTGCCCCCACCATTATCCCACTGTCCCCACCATTGTCCCACACTCCCCGCCGCTGTCCCACTGAGCTGTCCCACTGTTCCCACCACTGTCCCCACCACTGTCCACATGTCCCCACCACCACCGTCCCCGCCACTGTCCCACTGTCCCAACCACTGTCCCACTGTCCCCAATGTCCCCGCCACTGTCCACATGTCCCCACCACCACCGTCCCCGCCACTGTCCCACTGTCCCAACCACTGTCCCACTGTCCCCAATGCTCCCACAATTGTCCCAACCGTCCCCAACAGTGCCCCCACCAGTGTCTCTCTGTCCCCACTGTCCCCAACACTGTTCCCACCACGGTCCGACTCTTCCTGTTATCCCCGATGTCTCAACCACTGTCCCACTGTCCCCACTGTCCCCACCACTGTCCGACTGTCCCCACTGTCCCCACTGTCGCCACCGCTGTGCCCACCACAGTCCGACTCTGCCCATTATCCCTGATGTCCCCACCACTGTCCCACTGTCCCCACTGTCCCCACCACTGTCCCACTGTCCCCACTGTCGCCACTTCTGTCCAACTGTGCTGTCACACTGTCCCAACTGTCCCCGCCACTGTCCCGCTGTCCCCACTGTGCCCACCACTCTCCCCACTGTGCCATTGTCCCATTGTCCAACCACCGTCCTCACTTCCGCCCTCACCACTGTCCCCACCACTACCGTCCCCACCACTGTCCCACTGTCCCCACCACTGTCCCACTGTCCCCTCGCCACTGTCCCCACCACCACCGTTCCCACCATTGTCCCTCTGTCCCCACTGTCCCCACCACTGTCCCACTGTCCCCGCACCACTGTCCCCACCACCACCATCCCCACCACTGTCCCATTGTCCCCAGGAGAGTGAATCCTTTGCCGGCGGCGGGGACGGGGGGAGGGGGGTCTCGAAACGGTAGTGACCCCCCATTTCATGATGGACTGGGGGGGAGGTGTGTGTTCGGACCAGTAGTGCCCCCCCCCCGGTTTTCGAAGGGGGGGGGGCGGGTTGGGAACCCCAGTGACCCCCCCAGCGGTAGAACACGCTCTTTCGATCATGCTCATCCTCATCATCACCCTCATCCTCATCATCCTCATCATCCTCATCATCCTCACCATCCTCATCACCCTCATCACCCTCATCACCCTCATCATCATCATCATCATCATCATCATCATCATCATCATCATCATCATCATCACCAGCATCGTCGTCGTCGTCGTCATCAGCGCCATCATCATCGTCATCGTCATCATCACCATCACCATCACCATCGCCATCACCATCATCATCATCATCATCATACTCATTATCACCAGCCTCAGCATGATCAGCGTCATCATCATCACCATCAGCATCAGCATCAGCATCACCATCATCATCATCATCATCATCATCATGATCATCATCATTATCACCATTATCAATTCTGAGAAGCACGTGAACGGAAACACTGGGGGGGCAGGGGCGAGCGAATCCAGAGAGTGTCAAGGGAACCACGGGCTTAGCATTTCAACCGTACGCGTCCAGGCTCGTGCTGTTGTGTAGGCGCGGGCCCTCAACCGCACCGCAACGGCTCCTCGCGAGCCGACCAGAGATTTGGATTCTGAACGCTGGATTCGACACAGGTAATCATCGACATCCGCCCGGAATCTTGCGAGAGCGCCGCCTCGGCCCTGGCGTGGACCTACCCGGTCAATTTTGCAGTGGTGGTGGCAAACAGCATGCTGATTCAGATTGTGTGGCCGACTCGCACGGCCTGACCCGTGGCGGAGTGCATCTTAGCACCAACCTTCCATGTCCTACGCAATCCTTCTCAGCAATGTCTTCCGGAGGTCTCTGCATGGTTGTGATCGCAGCGGCAAGCAGACCGCGTTGACGTCCTCGCTCCTGCAGTTCACATTGCCGTTCAATATGTTAAGCGTGATAGCAGCGCTTTGGCGGATTAGTGCAGCTCCACGTGCATGCTGCATGCTTGTTGGTATTGGCTTTGGCCAGTGTGGGGACCGCTCGGCTAGCCCGAGCACTCAAGCTGTCGAACCCGCCACGGTGGGCCACGCGGGCGATGCGAGCACGTCTCTCTATCATGCAGGCTGCAATTGTCACGACAGCTTGGGCGTGGTGGCAGCAAATTGAAACAGACACTGTTTCACCAGGGGCTGGCCGTGCAGCGGTGCACTGCCTGTGTGGGCACTTCGGAAATTACATTTGGAACGCCGCCCTGCGCCGCTCAACGTCAAAAAGGCTCACGTTCGGCTTGGCGGCGCGCGCAGCTGGCCTTCTTCGTCCGTCGTCCTGGGATGGAGGCCTCACGCGAGGTGCTGTTCTCCGCCTTCAGTGGGCTCCGTGTGTTTCATGCCCGTCGCCTCGCGCGAATCCGACGCGCGCGCCCTGACCGCAGAGTCGCGATTGATTGCCAGCGCCCCCCCGGCATGCAGTGGAGCAGACGCGCGCCAACTGCGGGCGTCCAAAGGGCTCGGCACGCCGGCGCGGGCCCAGCGGCCTGCGCGCAAGCGGCGCCCATTCCCTCGCTTCCGCCGGCAGGATCTGACGGCGCCCGTCTGGGCGCAGCTGGACTTTGAGCAGCGTTTGGAGAAGCGGGCCCCCCCCGCCTCCTCCTCCACCGTCGTCGTCGTCGCCCCCTGTCTCTCGTCAGAAAGGCTAACTTTCTCAACTGTATAGGTTCCATCCGTAGCCTCGCTTGGCTCTTGCAGGCCAGCGCGGGCCTGTGTCATCGCATACTCCCGAATGCAAGTTGTTGCGTGCATCCTTCGGCGCGCACCGCTGGCAGCCTGGAACTTCTCCCATGATGGGGGCAGGAAACAGCATCTCATCTGTTGCGCGGCCTGGCCAGGTCGCCGTCGGAGGCGGGAGTTGGGGGAGCTGCGCTGCCATCCAGGGCTCGTGCGACGTTGGAACGGGTCCTGCAAAGGTTCCACTTGCCCCCGACCCATGTAAACCCATTGCTAGTACATCCTGCCTTGATGCACCGATTCGGATAGCTTCGAAAATTAGTAGGAGAAACCTTGTGCCTGGTTCGTGCGTTTCCCGCTCGGCTTTGGACCCAGGAGCGCCTTCGGATCCAGCCTGCGCGCGCCAAGGTGTGGTTCGATCGCATCAATGGCAAGCGCAAGTTGCAGGCTTTCGATCCGGATCGTCTCCCTGCCAGATCCAATGCTGAGATCGGGGTTGCGGTCGGCGTGCCTTCCCTTCAGGCACAAGGGGCGTCATGGCGTCTTCTCGCTTGTCCGAAACAAAAGCATCTACGTCGCCAGCTGGCTCGAGCGTGGAAGGATTGGACGCGTTCACATCGTATCCATCCTCGCGTACGGGCCTCGCTAGCGCCACATTTGCACGGTGGGGTCGCGCGAAAGTGCGCGCCTCCATGCCCTCCTGCATGGAAACGCAAGAATGCGAATTCGATCGCATCCTCTCGGGTTCCGTCGCCTTTGTTCCAGACGATAGAGACTCGCAAAAAGTGCAGCACGTAGCTGTGGACGAGTTGTTCGCGCATCTCGCAAACGCGACCAGTGTGAATCCGACGCGGACCATGGCGCCAGATTTACGCAGGAAAGATGTCTTGGCACGGGGGTACGCTCGCGCATGCGCATGCCTCCCTTCACGCCTGACGGGCCGGGCAAACCTGGAGAGCCACGGATTTTCCACTCGTCAAAAGCAACTTTTCCTCTGATGGATAGGCCCAAACCTGCGCGAAGGCTGGGCACGACTGCCTGCGACGCCTCGCGCCTGGCGCTCGGTTGCGCAGGTCGTGGGCGTGTCGCGCGAAGTCCTTGGCATGGCCGATGCGATCCCCGGCATCAAAGGAGACTTGGCCCAGTTGGAGGCGAGCGCCACACACATCGAAAGCATTCGCGTTCAGGATTCCTCGGGGCCGCGCTTGGTTTCGGGGATGGTGGGCCTTCTCCCTCACCCTCCTTGGGGAGTGTCTCCGAGCTGCAATTGTCTTGAGTTTTGCATGTCTGGGCACCCTCGTGATTAGGCCGCATGGTTTGGCTATCGGCGGCGGCCTCAGCTCAGCGGCAGCGTCGATCGCTTCAGATTGCGACGAGGCGCTGGTCCTGAAGGGCCCAAGCAGATCCCAGATCCCCCAACGCCTGGAAAAGATGCCGTCCTATAGCGTAAACTTCGGCGCCAGAATGTCGATGGTTGGTTGGCTTTCTCATTCTGGTAGTGCCCGAGATGCCTCGGCGCGTTCTTTTGCCGGGTGCAAATTGAAAAAGTAAGCGTCGCACGCGCCAGCAACGGCGCGCAAGGGATCCGGGCCTCTGAATGGCTTGACATCAAATTTCATATCAGGAAGAGCGCATCTCATGGACACTGAAGAATCTCCGAACAGGGGATGGGTGCTGACGGACAACCCACGTCAGACATCCAACCTCTTCGCCTGGAGGGGGCAGCCCCCATGCTGACTGGGCGGCGCGCGCGCGAGCTGCCGCGCTGGAAGTCTCGCCAGCCTTGGAGATATGCATAGCATTTGACATTTTATTCAAGCTTATGCGTCTGTCCGTTTCTGTTCGTTTGTCAAAGCCTTGCTTGATAGCGCCCCGCCTCCTGCAGCAGTGGTTCTGGCTCGGCGAGACACCGGGTCATTGCAGCATTCGGCGCGTTCCATCTGTCCTTTGTGAGAGCCACGTGGGGCCCTGGAGGCAGCAGACGTCGCGACTCGCACTCGCATCAGTTTGATTGGGATGCTGCCCAGGACAGCTAGGAGGTTACGAAACAAATCGCTGCTGCGATGAATTTCGGTATAAATTCCTGCAGCCCTGCACGGGGCTACACTCCCCCTTCAGATTGTCAATCAAAGGGGCCCGGCGCCGCAATCTCTTCCGCGGCCCTCAGCCCGGGAGAGCGCGTGGACAGGCGGCAGGGCGGCCGCAAGCACGGCCCCACAGACTCCAGGAAGCACGCCTAGGATTCCAGCTCCACGCCCTCCAGAGACACTGAGACGAAAGTGAGAGCGGCCGAGAAGTACCTGGCCCGCCACTAGAAGCGCGTTCGCACGTATTTGTAGGACTCCGAACACCAAGGCGAGCCGATTGCGGACGCGATTGCGCCCCAGCTTTCTTGGGCCATGGCGGCGGCAGCTCAGAACGTCACCCGCGGACCGGGGATTTCTGGGAACGCAGCCGCCCCCGCCGCGGCGAAGACCCCGCCTCCGCCTGCAATCAAAAATGACCAAGCGTTGACCCCCACTCGGATCGCTTTGCTTGAGTTGGCAAAGATGGACAAAGTGTCTCTCGCGAGCGGCATGCTCAAAGATCTCACCGAGGGCCTCGAGGCCGCCTGGACAAGCAACCTGGGCGATGCCAAAAAATGATCGCCAAGTTCCGCAAGCAGCACAATCGTGATGCCAACAACCCGCGCCTTAAGGGGGGGCGTAGTCAGCTCCGCTTGGACGCGGCGCGGAAGCTTCACTGAGTGCCATCATTCATGTGCGGCGTCGTCTTCTACCCCATCCGCACTCCTCTGCGCCTCGTGCACGCGCTGCTCGCGATCGCTTCTTACGCTGGCGTGCACGTGGCCCGCCAAGAGCGTGAAGCGTGGAAGTGGCAGGCGGGAGCTCAGATGTTCAGCTCCGCTGCCTGTGCGCAGGGCTGAACTCAAACGGTATTTTCCGTTTTCGTGTTGTTTTCGGTTTCCCTCGTTTTGTCTTCAATACGCCTCTGCCGCAAAACGCAGTCGAAACGAAAACGGCCAGCGAAATCGCCAAAACACCGTTAGGTCCACCCCTGCTGGTGCGCTCGCAGCGAAATGGGGGGCACTGGCCACCTCGGCCGCCGGTCTGGCCGTCGCCACGCCTGGGCCTGCCAGGTAACTGGGGAGAACCGCATCTTCGCCGCGGGCACAGCGGCCGACAGCTCCTCGGAGGCCGCAGAGCGTCGCTCCGAGGCTCGTCAGGTTGAGCTCCGCTGCAGACTCAAGCAGCCTGGTCGAGAGGTCGCCGCGAGGGTAGCTCCAGACGCGGCCCGACAGCAGCTGCCGCCGAGCCTTCAAGACCTGGAGACACGGGGGCGCGTGCGAGATTGATTCAGGAGGACCGCGTCGTCCCAGCTGCGCGTCTTGCTCGGGCTTCCCAGCTCCACTTGCGCCAGCAGCAGACACCAAACGCCCGCGGCCACGCCGGCCGCCCCGACCGCGGCGACCAGCTGGAGCGACCTGGGCGAGTCGCATTCGCCCGGCCGAAGGCAGGCCACGAACGAGACAAGCAGCGCCGCAGCATGCCCCGTGAGGTTTCGGCGCAGCAAGATGCCTGCGAGCGCTGCCGGCAGGGTCTGCGGCAGAAGCACGCGCGTCTTGCGCGGCGCAGCCTTGCCCCGGCCCGCCAACGCCCGCGACGCGCGAGGGGGCGCCCCAGCTCTCCGTCGGCCAAAATGCGGGTGGAGGAACTCCACCGCGGCGACCAGCTTGCCCCCGCCGTCGCCCGCGAAGCCCCGCAGAATAGCTTGTCCAGAAACGCCGCGAGGCACAGGCAGAGCTGCCGGTTGGCCCCCCGCGCCATGCGCGTCGCTGTGGCCCGCTGGCGGAAAGCGGCCTGGCGGCGGCAGTCCTCGCATGTCGCCGGCGCGACTGATCGCCTCTCCAAGTGGGCCAGCTCGCCCATGGCCGGAGGGCGAAGGGCGACGGCGGCGGCGGGCAACGCTGGCGCGCTGCTGTCTATAGGCCCCGCAGGAAAAGGGCGATTGCCCCGCCTGCCGCGCGGGAGCGCCCGGCACCAGGGCCCGCCCTATTCGCGGGCCCACTGTCGCTGAGGGTCGGGGGCGGCGGGTCGGTTGGCAGAGCGGGGCGGCGTCGCCGTCGGCAGCCGCGGCGCCGGCAGCAGCGCCCGCGGCGCTCGAGTCGCCCACTTGGCGAAGAGGCGACCTCGGGAAGGGGAATCTGAAGGGTCACGCCCCGACGGAACCCGTCGCGCCGACAGCCTGGCCCTTTGCCCCGGGGACAGGGCGCAGATTTCCGGGAATACGTCGCGGACCTGGAACGCCGCCGACCAGAAGCAGGCGGCGAAGAGTCGAAGACAAACCCAAGCCCCCAAGGCGAACGCTGTTCGCATCGACCCCCCATTCGAACGCTGCTTCGCCTCCTAATCGGAGCTGCTGACGGGGGGCGCCGGACAGGAGCGACCACTCGCGCGAATCGACGAAAACCCGGCCGCGCGAGATTGCGTTTTACAAGCAAAGACGAGAACCCACGCAGTGCCCGTGTTATTGCCGGGCTCACCTCGAAGTGCCCACCGTAGACGCTCGCAGAAACAGGGGCGCGCAGAGCGCGGGGAAGGAGCGGGCGCGGGGCGGGGTCGGGGGGGAAAGTCCGCGGGCGACCCTCTGCCCCTGCTTCGCCCCGCGCCCCGGAAAAAAAACGCTGAAACACGCGTTGTCTCAAGGGGGGTAACTGGCCGGGGCGCCGGCAGGCGGCGACAGCTCAAGCAAATTAGAGACCGCATGAGTGCAACGCGTTTTCTCCGATCCCCGCCGCGCGAATTTGCGTTTTACAAGAATGGCGAGAACCCTCGCACCGCCCGCGTTGTTGCCGGGCTCAGATCGAACTGCTCGCCGCGGACGTTCGCAGAGACAGGCGCTCCCAGAGCGCCCCCAAACACCCCGCAGGGGGCCCCATCTGGGGCTCTCGAAGCAGGCCCGGGCGAGAAGGAGGGATGGCGGAGAGTGAATGAGCGAGAGCCCAGCCCGCCTCCGAAAAAAAGGAAATCTCTGGCTCGGGACCGCAGCCGTTTCGGCCGCCCACCCAGGTGAGCGCGCATCATATCTCCGGATTTGGGGGGCACTTCGGGGGTCCTCGATCGAGCTGCAACACGCCCGTGAGCTTGGAATGCCCCTGGGCGCCGGCGCCATCTCTCCATTGGCCGCGCTTCTGGACTTTTTTCCAGCGTGGGGTAGCGCGCCCACCGCATCATTGGATGGCCCAGCGTGTCGGATGCCACGCGGTCGCCCGACAAGCTCGCCGTCGCCGTGCTCTGCGCGGGCCTGGTGCCAGAGGCTGCGGAACTTGGCCCGGCTGATGGGAAACGCGCGCTCGTCCTCGCCCTTGCCCTCGATCGGCTGAGCATGCATCCTCGTGCGCCGTGCTCCTTGTCCGTCTTGACATGTGTATGTCTGAAGGGCCAGCACAGGCTCGAGGCCAGAAGCGCACCACACTTGACGCCCACGCTCGCCGATCACACTCGCGCCCACTCCATGCCGACACTCGCACTCCATGCTTGCGTCTAACACTCGCGCCCACACTCGACGCCCGCAGTCTACGCACACTCTCGCACCCTACACTCACACCCCACACTCACCCCGCGCACTCTACGCCCACACCCGCGCCCCACACACACGCACCCCACACTCTACTTTCCCAGACTATGCACACACACACACTCGCACCCCACACTCACACCCCACACCAAACCCCGAGTTGATTTACCGACCTAATTCGACCAGTTGATTCCCCGAATTGACTTGACTTCATGTGCCGAGTTGGTTTTCATAATTGATTAAAATCCGACCTGAATTGCCGAATTGGTTCCCTAAGATGGTTCACGGACTCGCCGAATTAATTTGCAAGGTTGGTTTGCCGAGTCGGTTTACGTAATTGATTTGCAGAATTGTTTTGCCGAGTTGATTCCCCGAGTTGATGCGTGGAGTTGGCTCGCGCGGAACGGCGCGATGGCGAGCTGGATTGGCGTTGACTTCTTGGGCTTTGAATTGCCATTCCCACTGCGACGTGCGAATGTATTCCCCGGGCTGATTTCCCGAGTTGATTTCCCCAGTTAGTCTGCCGAGTTGATTTCCCGAGCTGATTGCCGAGTTGATTAATGCAATTGGTTTAGAGAGTTGGATTGTAAGGTCGATTTCGCGGGGCGGCCTGCCGAGTTGAGTTCGCGCGTTGACGTGCCAAGTTGATTTGCCGCCTTGGCTTCGCCATTGGAGGCGCTGAATGGATTTCGCGAGTTGGTTGCCCGAGCCGGTTCCTCGAATGCGAAATGCGAATTGACCGCGGGGTCCCCCGACTCTGCGCGCCGAGATGACCCGCGCCTCGCGTTCGCGTCGCGCGGGCGCAAAGCGCGGGGGGCGACTGCGGGCGCGAGTGCGGGGTGCGAGTGCGATGCGCGAGTGTCGCGCACAGCGCGGGGGGCGATTGCGGGGGCGAGCGAGGGGCGCGAGTGCGAAGTGCGAGTGCGCAGCGCGAGTTTGGGCGCCGAGCGCGAGGGGCGGCCGCGCGCCCCGAAATGGCCGCTAGCTAGAGAGGCGCGATCGCTGCCCCACAGACACGCACAAGTCTTGGCCCGCCCCGCGCGCACCTGAACTCCGAGGCGGATCGCGGCGGCGCCGTCGGCCGCCACCGGCGCGCCCGCTCCGAGCCCTGCCCCCTTGGGTAGCAGTCGAAGGCGCGGGGGGCGGCGCCCGACGCGACGGCGCCGTCGACGCCGTGGCCGGACAGCTTGCCCATGGTCTCCATCAAGAGGGGGGCCGCCAGCGGCGTCGGGGCAGAGGCCCACTAGGGTCATTGTAGGCGAGCAGCTGGCCCCCCCGTCGAGCGGCATGCTCTGATGGGGCTGCCTGTCTCCATTCGCGCGGGGGCCGTCCTTGGGGGTGCGGATCGCCCTGTTCATCGGATGATGCTGCTGACATAGCCTGAGCAGGAGCTGACGGGGTTTCCTGGGTAGGCGTAGGCAGCGCATCCTGGGCAGGCAGGCCCCCCTGCTGACTGGAGTCTCGCATGATTGGCTCCTGTGCGGATGGTTGTGCGTCAGGACTGTCTGGATCGAAGCCCACCTCCTCGTCTTCGCAATTGACGTCCACCGTGAAGATGGTGGCCTCGTCCTCGCACAATCCACATCCGTCGTCATCATCTGCAACTTCTAAAGTAAGTTTGCCAATGACACTGGTCATTGGCCCAGCCGGGGCGGGCAGGTTTCCCTGCTGGAGAGGCGTCTGAGCACCGCTAGGCTGCCCCGGCGTCGGCGGCACGGCGGTCGGCTCAGTCTCGTTGCCGAGCACGGCGCGCGCCTCAAGCTGAGCATAGTCATAGGAGGGCTGCCCGATGATGTTTCGCATGGTCGCATGGTTGGGCTGTAGTCCCACCGCCTGGAGGCCCCATCCCGGCGGAGGAAGCGCCTGCCCACGCATTGTGATAGCCCTCTCAAGGGCTTGGCGCCAACGCCCCTTTGCATACCATACGCGTCGCTGCACGTCGTCAGGGGGCTCGCTGTCGATGAGAGTGAGGGCCGCCAGCAGCAATTCCGAGTCGTCACAGACATCGGAGCTTTGCAGCATCACGTGGCCGCTCTCAACGCTATGTTGACTATCAGGATACTCTTCAGCTTGAGCGGCGTGCATCTGCATGAGGGTCTGCAGCACCGTGCATGGTCCGTACTCGCCCGGCGCGAGCATACCAGGAGGCTCGTGAGGATTGCCTGGCACGCCCACGGTGAAGGCATGAGCCTTCAGTTCCATCAGTTCGCAATAGTTCGGCGGATACACTGGAGTAGGCCTGTTTCCAGGCATGCGGTCAGATTGCAGTCGAAGGTTGTGCTCGACCTCCGAAGGTGAGGCCTCAACAGTGACGTCCTCGTCGCTGCTCTCGAAGGCCATGATGTTACCTGGATTGCCGAACATAGTCGAAGAAGGAAAGGGGCTGGTTTCCCAGCGTTCCGTTCTCCGCAGGCGCGAGCTCGATGGCTCCGAAGACGAACCCGCGGAGGTACCCGAGGTAGTACGCGTAGAGCCCATGGCCGTGCGCCTCGATCTCGTCCAGAGTGTCAATGTCACTGACCCAAGTGAAAAATAACTGTTCCACAGCCTCGAAGCCTTGGAGGCTCAGATACTCAACAGCAGGTTCCCCTGAGCCTTAATGGACTTGGGACGATCTACCCTCTCCATTCCCTTTCACTGGACAATCCTTCACAAGGTGATCGGTGGTATCACATTCATGGCACTTCAAGATCTGGCCGTCTCTACCTCGCGGGTCCCCCCGTCTGCCCCTGCCTTTGCCTGAGGTTCCCCTGCGGCCTTGTCCACGGCCTTTTCCCCCGAAGAATATCTCATCATACGGATCGTCCGAAAGCCTCTGGAAGAAGGCCGTGATGCCTCGTCCGCTCAACCTTCGGCGACCCCGTTTGCCTTTGCCTTTTTCCTTTGCAGCTTCTCCGTATCCTCCCCCTAACACGACGCACTGGTTTTCGTGTAAACCTCCTCCACCTACGCTTTGCTTATTGTAATAACCAAAATAGATGCTCGGCACGCTGGTTATCACCCTCCATGTGCATGATATCTGACCAGTCTAGTGGTTCGATGCCATCTGATGAGATCGTGTCGGTGTCGGTGCCTGAGTCGAAGTCGTCGTTACCCAGGTAGGTGGCTACACCGTCGCTCAGGGGGTTCGCTTCTCCCCGTAGAGAGCGGTGAGGCTGAGGTTCTCTAGGGGGAGGGCTGGTTGCCCAGCTTGGTTGTGATCGATCCCCTGCTAGTAGGGCAGTGGATTTTCCAGGATCGTCGGCCCATATGTTTGAGGGCCCGTTGCCAGGCTAAGCTTCAGTGGTTAAGGTAGTATAGAAAGTTCCACTGCCAATTCCCCTTCCCATTCCAAACACTGATCCTATGTTGCCAGGAGACCGTTCTGACAGGTGGCCTATCGAGCGCATCCTCTCACACAGTTCTTCATAGTGTTGTTGTGTTCGGGGCATTTGGTGGTTGAGTGGTTGTAAGAGTTGCGTGGATCGCTGGTGACCAACGCCTAGGGCGCGGAATAGGATTGTCGTGAGCAGTTGTAAGTTGGGAAGGTCAAAGCCCACCGATTGTGCCTCAAGGCGGGCCATTTCGAACCGAGTAAGGGTTAGGTCGATTCGTTCTCCGTGAGGCACATGAAAGTCGATGAGCTGAGTGCCTGAGGTGAGCTGGCGCTCATCTTCCAGGCTTTCGAACTTCACGCTTAGGAAGAACATGATGTATGTTGCTGGGTCGGTGTGGACACCGTAGATGCCCGCATCATAGTTTATGATGTCAGGCGTCATGCGTCCACCCGTGACGTTAAACCGCGCGTTGACCTCGTAGACGTACTCGCGAAAAGGGCACGTTGCCTTGGGGGTCCCAGCATGGGCCATGTGTTTGCCCATCGGTGCTATTATCTCCTCGGCGCATGTGTCCGATTGCCGCTCCCAGCGCAAACCAAATAATAGCGAAGATAACCAACCCTTAGCTGTGGAGGTATGGGTGGTTATCGGGCGCGTTGCCGCGCTGGGGCAGGGCTTGTAGCGCCTTGCCAAGTCTACGAGGCGCTTTATCTTGCGGTCTCCCCGCCTACGCTTCAAGTACTGCGCTTTTGGCTCGTTGCCGAGCGGTTGGTAGTAGCGTAGTGATGAAGCGTATATGGTACCAAAAACGTTGTCTAGACGTCGTACCTCTCGTGTTGCTTCTTACTCTTGAATGGATCCTCGAACATGTCGGTGGAGTGGTGGCGCAAGGTGGAGAGTGGTCACGAGGATCGTGCCGGGTAGCGTGAGGATAAGAAGAGCAAGAGCTGACCATACGAGAGTGCGGCCATCTCCGCTACCAAGTATGAAATAACTCTGGTCGGTCATATTGCATCCAGTTCCATGTCGAAGGAATACGATATGGGGTGTGGATGAGTAAGATCGGATAAGATCGATGTAATGAGCTTTCCAGCACATAGCGAATACCAAGTCAGGTATCCGGGCAAATAGGGCGCGCGTGCCTTGATCCATAAGGCAGCGACGCGCAGGCTATACTCCCGAGTATCTATACCATCTCCCAAAGAGCTACCCTTAAAGAAATACCGGTACTCGTAGTAGAAGTGATAGTCGTAGTAGTAGTAGTAGTAATAGTAGTAGTAGTAGTAGTAGTAGTAGTAGTAGTAGTAGTAGTAGTAGTAGTAGTAGTAGTAGTAGCAGCAGTAGTAGTAGTAGTGGTCGTAGCAGTAGTGGTATTCGTAGTCGTGGTAGTAGTAATAGTAATAGGTCGTAGAAAGAGTGGTAGTAATACGGAAAATACTATGGGACATCGTGTAGCCATATCAACCGATAATCTACTTTAGGCCTCGTTCGTCACCTGGGCAGGTTGAGCTGGTGAGAATACCATATTTCCGTGCCGCATCTTCGTGACTGGGGAAAACTGGAAACTGGAATCGTGAGAACCTCATAGCGCCGTCACACGTTCGTGATGGTGCTGCTAGCCAGCGTAAGAAGATATCAACAGCCAATCGCAACAACAGCAACAACAACAACCACAACAACACCAACAGCAACAGCAACAGCAACAACAACAGCAACAACACCAACACACAAAACAACACCACCACTACCACCAACAACAACATCAACACCAACACCAACACCACCACCAACAACAACAACTACATGACACTGTAGGACTGTTCGCTCTTTCCTGTTCGCGTGCAATTCAACATGTGTATCACAAACACTCGACGCCCGCCCTCTTCGACTTCGACCGTACCCCCTAGGGGGTATATTTCTTACCTGCAGCGCGTAGTTTGCGCAACCCCTAAATCAGGGGAAGAGGGGACGGATGGAAGGACGGGAAAAAAGGAATCGTGAGGAATGCTCGAGCGATAGCGCGATTCCCAAATACATCGCTGGGACATCTAAAGCAAGAGCGTGATTCTTGAGTATCGAGGTCGCGGCGTCTGAGTACATTGCGAGAGAGTCCCACGCGAGAGCGCGAATGCTGTGTAAATTGTGAGGACGTCCCGCGCGAGAGCACGATTTGGGAATACATTCTGAGGTGATATCAAGCGGGAGCCGCTGCTGATGCTGTACACCAGGGGTCGACAAGCCAGTTTGATGACACCTCACGTTCCCTTGCAAACAACAAGGTGCGGGCCCCTGGAGAAACTCTGTCATGAAAACATACAATGGTTACTGGAGAGGGGGGATCAACAAATCATCCGGGCGAATGACCTAACCATATGTAGTTGAGAGGACACGCGTGGTGGGTGCCCCTTCTGGTGGGCCACGCAACGCGTGATGGGGCGTGCGGTAATGGGTGGGAGGGACGCATGCGGGTGGACGCATGCGGGTGTTCCCACTGGGGCCTTCGGTTGAGCTCCCTGTGGGGCCACGAAGCGCTGCAGTGGGTTGTGGAGACGCATGCGGGCGGTGCCATTGGGGCCTTCGGTGGAGCTCCCCATGTGGGACCATGAAGCGCTGTACCGGGTGGGGGGGACGCATGCGGGCGGTCTCACCAGGACCTTCGCTGGAGCTCCATCTGGGATCACTAAACGCTGTACTGGGTGTGGCAGACGCGCGCGGGCACCCCCAATGGAGCCTTCAGTGGAACTCCCTGTTGGGCCACGAAGCGCTGTTCCGACTGTGGTGGACGCATGCCGGCACCCCCGCTGGGGCCTTCGCTGAAGCTCCCATGGGGCCACGAAGCGCTGTACTGGGTGTGGCGGATGCATGCGGGCACACCCACTGAACTTGCGGTGGAGTTCCCTATGGGGCCACTAAATGTTGTACTGGGTGTGGCGGACGCGTGCGGGCACCCCCACTGGGGTTTCCGGTGGAGCTCCCCATGGGGCCACAAGGCGGTGTACTTGGTGTGACGGACACATGCGGCCCCCCCACCAGGACCTTCGGTGGAGCTCCCTATGGGGCCACGAAGCGCTGTACTGGGTGTGGCGGCGCATGCGGGCACACCCACTGGGACATTCGCCGGGGTCCCCTATAGTGCTATAGTGCCACGAAGCGCTGTACAGGGTGTGGCGGACGCATGCGGGCACACCCCCTGGGGCCTTCGGTGGAGCTCCCAAAAGTACCACGAGGCGCTGCTCCGACTGTGGCGGACGCATGCATGCACCCCCTCTGGGGCCTTCGGTGGAGCTCCCCATGGGGCCACGAAGCGCTGTGCTGACTGTTGCGGCCGCATGCGGCCACCCACACTGGGGCATTCGGTCGAGCTCCCTATGGGGCCACGAAGCGCTGTACTGAGTGTGGCGGACGCATGCGAGCACCCCTTGTGGAGCTTTCGGTGGAGTTCCCTATGGGGCCACGAAGCGCTATGCTGACTGTGGCGGACGCATGCGGGCACACCCGCAGGGACCTTCGCTGGAGCTCCATATGCGGCCACGAAGCGCTGTGCTGACTGTGGCGCACGCGTGCGGGCACCCCCGCCAGGGCCTTCGCTGGAGCTCCATATACGGCCACGAAGCGGTGTACTGGTTGCGGACGCGTGCGGGCACCCCCACTGGGGCTTCCGGTGGAGCTCCCCATGGGGCCACGAAGCGCTGTACTGGGTGGGGGAAACGCAGGGAGGAGGGAGTAGGGAGAGGATGGGGAGGAAGGGGAGGAGGAGGAGGAGGAGAGAGGGGGAACGCGGGAACCGTCTTATCAAAACGATGACCCAACACCACAGGATGATTGGGGGAAGAGTGTTCAGCAGAAGTGGGATCTCAACAGCAACAATAACAACAGCAACAGCAACAACATCATCAACAACAACAACCACAACAATAAGAATAGCAACAACAACTACAATCAGCTTGAGAATGTTCGCTCTTATCTGCTTGCGCGTACCGCGCCACGTATATCCCGAACCACCGGTACCCACCCTCTTCGTCTTCGATCGTATCCCCTCTGGGGGGTACATCTTCCTGACATGCCGCGTGTATTGGGCGCAGTCCCCCAAAGAGCAAGAGAAGTGAGAAAAGATAGATGGAAAGAGAGAGAGGGAGAGAGCGCGCGACTGTTGGGAGAGGGAGAAAGCTAAGCTGGGGCCACGAAGGGCAGCAATGGGGCCACTGAGGGCACGAGCGACTGGGGGCCACGAAGGGCGCATATATGGGCCACAAATGGCAGCGAGGGGACCACTGAGGGCATCGGGGGGAGGCACACGGGGGTACACTGGGGCCACGAAGGGCAGCAATGGGGCCACTGAGGGCACGAGCGACTGGGGGCCACGAAGGGCGTATATATGGGCCACAAAGGGCAGCGAGGGGGCCACTGAGGGCAGCAGCGGGGCCACGAAGGGCAGCAATGGGGCCGATGAAGGCACACGCGGCTGGGGGCCACGACAGGCGTATATATGGGCCACAAAGGGCCTACGCCGTGGCCACGAAGGTCAGCAATGGGGCCACTGAGGGCACGAGCGACTGGTGGCCACGAAGGGCATAGATGGGCCACAAAGGGCAGCGAGGGGGCTTCTGAGGGCAGCGGGGGGGGCACACGGGGCTACACTGGGGCCACGAAGGGCAGCAATGGGGCCACTGAGGGCACGAGCGACTGGGGGCCACAGAGGGCGTATATATGGGCCACAAAGGGCAGCGAGGGGGCCACTGAGGGCAGCATCGTGGCCACGACGGGCAGCGACTTGGGCCACAAGGGGAGGGGCCGCGAAGGGCAACAATGAGGCACAAAGGGCGTGAACGAGCATGGGGCACGAAGGGCATGACCCTGACGGGCGGGCCGCGCGGGCGGATCGATCGTGAGTTCTGCGTGAGTAGCCAGGAAGTTTCCAGCGAGAGAGCGATTCCCAAGTAAAGTAAAGGAGGTCCCCAGCGAACGCGCGATTCATGAATGGCAAGAGCGCGGCGCCTGAGTAAATCGCAAGGAAGTCTCAAGCGGGAGCGCGATTTTTGAATAAATTGCGAGGAAATCTCAAGCGAGAGCGGGGGACCAGACGTATCAAGCGGAAGCCGTTGTTGTTGTAAACCGGGGGCCAGGGACACAGTTTGAGGAGGAAGATTTTCCCTGATAGCAAACAGGGTGCGAGCGCCGGTGGGGACACTTCAATTGAAAAATTACCCTGGCGAAGGACCCAACCATATGCAGTCGTGAGTAACCCGTATGGGGCCACGAAACGCGTGAAGGACGTGCCGAAATGAGTGGGGGAAACGCATGCGGGCGGTCTCACGAGGACCTTCGCGAGACCTCCATGCTGGACCTGCACGTGGGACCACGGAACGCTGTGCTGGGTGTGGCGGACGCGCGCAGGCACCCCCACTGGGGCCTCCGTTGGAGCTCCCTATGGGGCCACGACGCGCTGTACTGGGTGTGGCGGAAGCTTGTGGCCACCCCCACTGGGGCCTTAGGTGGACTTCCCCATGGGGCCAGGAGGCGCTGTACTGGGTCTGGCGGACGCATGTGGCCACCCCCACTGGGACATTAGGTGCAGCTCCCTATGGGGCTACGAAACGCCTTGCTGGCTGTGGCGGACGCATGTGGCCACCCCCACTGGGGCCTTAGGTGGAGCTCCTTCTGGGACCACGAAGCGCTGTACTGAGTGCGACGAACTCATGTGGCCATCCCCACTGGGGCATTGTGTAAAGCTTTCATGGGGCCACGAAGCGCTATACTGGGTGTGGCGGACGCATGTGGCCACCCCCACTGGGGCCTGAGGGGGAGCATCCTATGGGGCCACGGATCGCTGCACTGGGTGTGGCGGACGCATGTGGCCACCCCCACTGGGACCTTAGGTGGAGCTCCCTATGGGTTCACGAAGCGCTGTACTGGGTGTGGAGGACCACGCTGCACTGGGTGTGGCGGGCGCATGTGGCCATTCCCCCACTGGGGCCTTAGGTGGAGCTCCCTATGGGTCCACGAAGCGCTGTACTGAGTGTGGGACGCATGTGGCCACCCCCACTGGGGCCTTAGGTGGAGCTACCTCTGGGGCCACGAAGCGCTATACTGGGTGTGGCGGACGCATGTGGCCATCCCCACTGGGGCCTTAGGTGGAGCTCCCTATGGGGCCACGACGCGCTGTACTGGGTTTGGCGGAAGCATGTGGCCACCCCCACCGGGGCCTTCGCTGGAGCTCCCTATGGGGCCACGAAACGCTGTACTGGGTGTGGCGGACGCATGTGGGCACCCCGACTGGGGCTTTCGGTGGAGCTCCGTATGGGGCCACGAAACGCTGTACCCGGTGGGCGAAACGCAAGGAGGAATGAAGAGGGTTAGGAGGTGGAATAGGGGGGAGGAGGGACGCGGGGACCGTCTCTTCAAAACGAAGACCCAACACCACAAAATGGTCGGGAAATACACTGTGCACCGGACGGGGGGGGGGGGATCAACAATACTTATTCTTCCGCAGTGGGTATTCAACAAAAGCAACAGCAACAGCAACAGCAAAAACAACAATAGCAGCAACATCAACGCCAACACCAACATCAACAACAACACCAACACCACCAGCAACAGCAACAACAACAGCAACAGCAACAACAACAACACCAACAACAACAACAATCCGCACCGCAGAGCCGCACTTCGGCCACGCTCCCAGGGACAGTGGAAGACCTACCAGCGATTCTGGAAAAACGCCGCGATCGTAAACATTTACGGCGTAGGAGGTACGGAATCCAAAAAGCCCGATATCCATTCATTTGGATATTCCACTGTAGGGCTGGTAGACTAGGGGCCTCCCAAATGGTGTCCGAGCACATGGGGTCGAAGGATCGCGCCGCATCGGCGATGCAACGGCGAGGAGAAAATCGAGCTCCACATCGAACCGCATCGGCGATACGTCGGCGATGCGGCGCGATCCTCCGAACCCATCTACTCTGACCCTACCTGGGAAGCCTCTGCACCATGCCGAGCAGCCGACAGGACTGCTCGTGTTGCTCGCTCGCTCACGGAGGTCTTCCCCTAACAACTTGTTCCTACACGCTCGCCGACTCATCGATGTCGCCCTCTGTCGCGGGCCCGTCGTCCTTGCCCCGCTCGCCCCCGCTGTGGTCCTTCGACTTCTCACCGGGCTCGCCCTCGTTGCCTGCGGCTGCGGAGGGTTCAGGGGGCGCCCCTTCGCCGCCACTGCTGGGAGACGAAGCCAACTCCGCTGCGCAACTGGTGAGGTAGCCGACCTTCACGAGCCGTGAACGCATCTCTATCCACGCCCTCGCGGTGTGGATCCAAGGGCGCGGCCCCATGAGGTCGCAGCCCAAGAGCCCGGTCCGCCAGGCCGTGGATACAGATATGTTGCCCACCCACGGGGCCTGCTTCTCCAGAGAAGACATGCGGGCGTTAGCCACGATGGTCACGCTGCTGCTTGCCAGAAGCTTGGCGTAAATCGAGGACACGTGCTCCTCCAGGATCTCGGCGCCTTTGGAGATCTGCGGGGCGAGCACCTTCTCACGATAGCCGCAACCCGATGCGAGGCCCGGAAGTTGCGCCCAAAACCAAACCTCACAAGCCGAACCAGGCCGTGAGCACTCTGTCTCAAGAGCTCTGGCATGTGGGGCAAATGAGAAATACAGGGGGAGGAAAGGAGGAGAGAGAGAGAGAGAGAGAGAGAGCGGAAGCAGGAGGAAGGGGAAAAAACGCCAAACGAGCAGGAAGAACCGGTTACCCCGCTCACCAGGGCGCCCAGAACAACACAATAAAACTGCTCTCAAAGAAGGGTACTGAAGACAGTCACTAGACATTTGATATCTTTAGGGGAATGAAGAATGGCATAAACATTAAACAAACTCGGAGATCCGCGCGGACTTCTCGGATCCGCGCTGGGGCCTCCTGGCGGCGCCTTCGGCGCCGCCCCTGGCGCGCTCCGCGCGCCAGGGAGGGTGCTCCAGCGCGGATCCGAAAAGTCCGCGCGGACCTCCGAGTTTTTTCATGTTTGTGCCATTCTTCGTTCCCCGAATCTTGATCAGTTGATCACGGGGTCCCCGAAACGAAGGATTGCAAAAAAACCCAGGATTGCAAACAAAAACCAGGGTTGTTTTGCAATCCTTCGAAGGGTGTTGTTTTGCAATCCTAGGTTTTTTTGCAATCCTTCGGTTTTTTTTTGTAATCCTGTTTTTTTTGCAATCCTTGGTTTTTTTTTGCAATCCTTCGAAGGGTGTTTTTTTGCAATCCTAAGTTTTTTTGCAATCCTTCGGTTTGTTTTATAATCCTGTTTTTTGTTGCAATCCTTGTTTTTTTTGCAATCCTTCGAAGGGTGTTTTTTTGCAATCCTAAGTTTTTTTGCAATCCTTCGGTTTTTTTGTAATCCTGTTTTTTTGTTTGCAATCCTTGGTTTTTTTGCAATCCTTGGATCCTTTCCCCAAGGCTTGATTCTCACCGCGTGCAGGTTGCTGTGCGGTCCCAAGGCCGGGCGAGGGCCCCCGTGGCCGACCGCCGCCCGGGAACGGATATCCCCGGACCCTGGGGCCTTCCCTCGGACCAGCTCTTCCTCCCGAGCCGTCTTGGCAACGGCCCCCCCAGCTCTCGGGGAGGGCCTCGTCGGACGTGGACAGAAGCCCCTGGCCCGAGGTGGCCCCAGGATTTCCGCGGAGGCCCCCACGGGCTCCAGAGCACCCCCCACGAGGCCCAGGGGGCCCCAGGGGCTCCAAAAATGCGGCGCGAAGCTGGGGGCACCTAAGGCCAAGGGCACCTTTAGTAACCACCGACCTGGGGCGCCGAAGACGGCGAACACCCGACCGCCCAGTTTCTGGGCCCATCCGCCCGATGAGTAGAACCAGGGCACCACAGCCCCTCCGGAACCCAAGGTGTTCCATATTCCAGCGTTTTCCCGTATACCCATCCTTTGCGCCATTTTTCACGGCGGGTCGGTTTGTGAGAAGCTCCTAGGGCACGAACCTGGGCGACAACGTTTGGCCCGAATATGCGGATGCACCAGTATCTCAGGGGACGGGCTCAAACGCCGAACGGACACGGATGGGAACCCTGCCAAACCACAACCCCGCCGAACACCGCCCCACCGACCAAAACACCGCCTCACACACCAAACGCCGCTCCACACACCAAACACCGCTCCAAGCATCAGAATCACAAGACCAGACCCCGCCCGTAAGTTACTTTTCCGAAGGGCCACAGCTTCCAAACACTGGCTCATGCGAGATAGTCGATACCAAACGCGAATTTGATGCCAACCTCGCGGATGAGTATCGTTTAACCGACCCACAATCCCCAGCGGCGTGGCCTGGGCACCACTGGCCGATTTTATACCCTTAGATGGGGATATAGGTCGGTCGCTTCGGGCTTCCAAGAGTGCATCCCCAACGGGGGTGGTAACTTGGTGGGGGTCCCGAAGGGGATGAAAAATAGGGATGGGGATCGAATGAACGATACGGAGCGGATTTGCAACGCAAGGTTTTGCGTTGCCGCCTTACCGCCGCGGAGCCATATGGGGCTATCCCAACCTGCGCCGCGCGAGAAACCGGCGCCCCGCGGGACGCCCGCCGCCGCGCTTCGCGGGTCCCGCCAGTAGCCGCCGACAGAACGTCTCCGTGCCCGCAAGGGGGGGCGAGGTGTGCGTATAGGGTTGCGACCGAAGTGTCGCGAACCTACGATATTCTCCGTTGGTAAAAGGTGATAGAGGAAGGGTTCGCTATTTGCTTCCAGGGCGTTGCGCGGAAAGCAGCGCGGTGTGTGCACCAATACCTGGGCCGATACGTTAGCGGTATGTACTGATATAGCGATGATATGAGCGGACTTCGAACACACACACACAAACCCCCCTGCTCCGCGCTGGCCTCGAGCCCGCAGGAGACAATGGCAGGGCTCGGGAACAGAGGTGCGAGGCCCACTCGCAACACCGGCATAACCACCGCACCTCCAAAACATGTCGCATCGGCTAGGGAAACGAAAAAGGGGGCCAGCCCCGCCACGCAGAGCTCTGAGGGTAGTCTACTCGCCTTTGGCGGGCCCAGGGTGCGCCTCCCAAAAGCGCCGCGGCACTCCTGGGCGACTCCGAGGAGCGAGAGATAGAAGAGCAAATGGAAAACAGCGCTGCGTGGAATAATGCACTGTTTCCACCGGCGCGCATTGGCATGTGCGCAGAGTAGCGTCGATCAAAATACGATGGACCAGAATTGTGACAACCCGATCAAAGTAGAAGATGATTCACTCACAGGGCACTCCAGGCCCAGAGCTATTCCCATCCCAGGGCCCTCCAGGCCCGAATTCCGTCAATCTTAGGCTCGAACATGTGATTACAACGGAGCAGCCATGTAACGTAAAACACGTGTGGTGAGGGCCCTCGAAATAGAAAGTACGGCCATCCAGGCGAAGTAGAACGAGGCGAACATTTCATCGCAAGTGTCTTGGGAATTCTGCTTTGCATGTGTCGTACTCTGTGCTTCCGACCTCCCATGCAAGTGAAACGTCTTGTTCCAATCTCGATTAGATTGTTGGCGGGCAACCTGCCTGGGGGCGTTCATGCCCTGAGTTTCAGATCATGAAAGATTACCTCATGTTCTCGAAAATGTCAGAATATACAAATGTGGTATGCAATGTACCATGGATCCCAAACTGCGCACCGTATCAACGCCACTATAGATATAAGAACTAGAGTCACTCATGCAGCGGTACGTTAGACAATCTACAGTGTCGATAATATCACTCGCGCCCATTTCGCGTCACTGGAAATTTTAATAATTCTAGTCGCAGAGACGATCACCACGCTGATCGAACCATCCAATCGTGCGCGTGCTACTTGGGTCAAGCCAAATGTATTCACAACCGTCCTCGTCGATGTGAATCCACTTGTTCGGGTAAGCGGACCAGTGGCGGCACGTGTCGCTCTGGTAGTGCTCAGTGCTCTCGCGCCACCATGCGCGCGTGCGGGGCTGGCGCGCGGCGCTGCGGCTGCGCTCTGGATTCGAGCGCGCTGCCGCGCTCGATGTCGCCCCACCCCGCGGTCTCCGCCTCGGAGGTGTCGTCGGCCCCCGCGCGCCTGGTGCAAGTGGGGCAGCCTGGGAAGAGCCGCCGTCTCCAGCCCACCCCGCGCCGTGAGCGGGGCCGCCGGGCGACGCCGCGCTCGCGGAAGGCACGACGCGGCGCGGGGGCGCGGGGGCGGAGGTGCAGGGGGTGGGGCGCGATGTGGGTCGGCGAAAGAGGAAAGACCTGCACCCCCTTTGCCCTGCTCGGCACCTCTGGGGGCCTGCCCGTGGAACTACGCAAGCGCAACGCGATTCATGAGGCCCTGTCCTCTCTTCCCAGAAGGAGCGGAGAAGGTCGCGGGCCCGCGCTTGGAACGCCCCTCACGGCTGAGTGCCCCAGGGGCTTGCCTTAGACGGCCGGCGTAACCCTGGCCCACGCTGTCGGCGCGAATCTCCGCAGCACGCTGCGTATCTGCGAGCGTGAATGCTCTCTTCCCGCTGGCTGGTCTCTCGCTGGTCATTTGTTCGTAGAAGACCCGGCGTGTTTGGCGCCTGCGCATGATATTGACACGCGGTTTGCATGAGATGCTAGTCTCGCCGAAGGCGTTCTCATTGATCGCGCCGGACAGCCTGCGCACTCTCGCGGTAGGTGAGCCAGCGTCGATATACTTGGCATAGCAATTATCTGATGTTGCTCATTGCTTGCGGAAGTTTATCCCCCCCGCTTCGTTGGAGCGCGCGCCGAGGAAACGAATGTCAACATCCTCGCGGAAGATCCAGTTTACACGCGCGCGCTCAGAATATTCCGGATTCGCTGATGAACGCCAGCAACGAACTGAATATGAGCTGAACCGGCCCCCCCGCATCGGCACGACGCCAGGCGCATAATTCAGGTGCCGACGTCGAAGTTGTCAGAGAGATCACGGCGGCAACAATTGTAGTGGCGCTTCGTGGTCTGCATTTCACCGGCGCCGCCCCGCATGGGAGTCGCAATGCGGACGCGGGCGTCTCCACCGCCACTCAAAGAACGACCGAGATCACGAAGAGCACGATCTGGGATGAAATGAGCGCGATCGGCGGCAAGATCGGCGGCGAGCAATTCCAATCCCTCTCCAGTCATCTGCTCTGCAAGATCACCCGCCGAAATGTTCTGGCGTAAATGGTGGGCTGAGGCCGAGCCGCGCTGCTCGGCCAGGATCTGCTCGGCCGTAGCTATGAGCGCAGCCTCGTTCTCATCCTTCTCGGCGCCTTCCAGGTGGTCATCAGTATCAGCTTGCAGGGCGGGGATGATCCGTTCCTGGGTCGGGGAAGCAGCGAACGCTGCGCCGCCTGGGTCAGGGCCAGGACCTGGGAAATTGGAAGGGCCCGGAATGGCGGCAGCGCGTGTTCTAAAGAGTCTGGACTTCAGGGAGTCGATGTCTATGTCCATGGGGTCGCCCAGGTAACTCTCGTACTTTCCATCCGTCGTGGCGTTGTCTGCCCACGAACTGCGACATGTATCGAGGGCAGGATGAAGATGCAATGTCAGTCTGTACTGTCTCCACTAGGCGCGCGGTGGCGCCCTGTATAATAACTGCGCATATGTGGGGGGTCCAATGGAAAAGCACAAACGCATGATCAGGGGATCCAATGGACAAGAATAAATACACGAACGTCAGTATAGTCCATGTTCCGAATCAGCGCATGGAGAAACTGGATGTGCCCACAGACATCGTCTCACTGCAGATCCCATGAGCTGCGGTGATCGAACCTCATGTGGAAGTAGGGTATGTCAGTGTTAAAACCACAACTGAATGTCGATGTGGCTGTGATATTTGTACGTGTCATCTGCGTACTTCACAGTGACGACCTGCGGGACTTCGCGCAGCTATGCGTTCAGCAATGGTCAAGATGAGGAAGTGAGAGGGCTCATTATCTTGACGCTCTCGAAGAAATGGTCCGACAGAGTCTGGGCGCCCGCCTTTGGACCTTCGATGGTCGGGATGGCGGTCATTGTCCTCTTCTAATCGTCTCTGCCGGCTCGGTTGTCATCGTAATCGACGGTGGCGGGAGTAGCGCGACCTGCAGGTGATTCCACCGGCGCGTCAACGACTGCGCCATCGCCGGGCAACCCGAGGCGGTCACCCAAGTCCCACGCACCAAAATGATCGAGCACAATCTTGAGGGGATCGGCATGAAAGGGCACCACGAAACCTCATCCGCACTGTTCATTGCCGCGGTCACAGTACCATGTGTTGACCCAGTCAGGGCCATGGCCACGAAACAAAATCAAAACAGTGACGTACGCCGAATATGTTGCCCTTCTTCCAGATGAGGGTCTTCTGTTGAATGGCAGGATATGGAATGCTAGCGGCTCTGCGCTAAGACGCGCCAAACGAACGCGCGTAGATGAAGCCACCTTCGAGGATCTCTTTTCCGCACCGTGGCGAGCGGCCCCGGCTGGGTGAGTCCTTGACTATCTGCAGGAAGTAATCCTTCGTGCAGTCTTGTGCAAATTTCCACCCGTCGATAATGATGCGTGACTCCATGATTTCCTGCTGCACCTGAGTCGGTGGGTTCGCATCCTCTGGGGACGCGGGCGCCCCCACCGGCGCCTGAACGTCTGGAACAACGGCAGGCGCAGCCAGATGCGCGTCGAGGCGGAGAACGTCGCGCGCATCGCCTTCAATATCGTGGGGGGCAGCCGCCCGCGCAGGCTGCTTGACGACGCGCGGCATGGCAGAAGAAGAACTCTTCGCAATCGGATGAGCAATTGCAAGGGCCACGGACTCGCGGGGCCTGGGAGACGCGGCGGCGTGCTTGCAAGGCGTTGGCGGCAGCGGCACGCGTTTCGTAACGGGTGTTACCGCCGGAGCAACTTCGCGGACTTCGTGCTGACTCCGTGGTTCAGCAGGCTTCTCCAGCGGGGGGCCAGCCCTGTAAATGTTGCGCTCAGGGCACAGGTCGCGGCCACCAGCCGTACGCATCGCAAGGACGGCGCCGCGAAGAATGGTCTGAGGGCACAAGATGGTTCCTTTATCGCCAAGCCAGAAGTCACGCACATCTACAGTAGTAGCCCTCATGTCGATGAAGACATCCACGTGCTTCTTCTTGCGATTGAACTTGTAGCCATTGATATTGGTGCGTGGGTTGTCAGCGTCGCCATGCGCGTGGGAGCTCGAGCTGAAGAATGCCCCCATCGCGTGCCTGACGTCCTGCGCCGCACCCCTTAATGATGCCTGAGTCGCGAATGATGGTCCAAGCGTCGTTGGTGGTGGCGCGATGCAGATAATTGACGTCCGTCCAGGATAATCGCTTCCATCCGATGTCCCATGCTGTGCTCATCCTATAGACGCAGCTCTGCCCAAGAATTGCTCAGTTAGCGAATGCCTGATCCCATGCGAAGTCCGAATCAGGAGCGTCGCATCAGGGCGGCGAACGAGAATCTGGAAGCGGGCCTTCTCATCACCGATGTGTAACTGTAGGAAGCGGAGGACAGCGATGATGTAGTAGTCGCTCTCGATTTGCCACGGCTGTCCAAGCCATCGAACCTGCTGCATGTGTGCGTGCACGGCATGCAGATTCGGACCTCTGTGATTGATTGCGAATGCTGCTCTCGTGAGGCGGTCGAATGATTGAGCGTAGTTCGCCAAGGCCCAACCCCAGAGGTCCGGTGATCGTGTCCATAGGTTGGCACGGCGGTCGGGAAATTGCTTGAGGCCGCTAGTGCCACTGTTGTCGTGACGCAGTATAGATGAGATTGACTTGCTGAATTTCTGCTGCGTGCCCACGTTGCGATCCGGGTATCTGGAGTCCACGAGGTCGGGCCCCACTGAATTAGTCCTCACGCTGCGAAGGTGTGACCCACTCATGCTCGGGGAAGCGTCCACTGCTGCGCAAGTCTGGTGCATGTGCAATGATGTAATCGTCGTATTGCAAGCTCTCCAAGTACTGCTGGTTGCCCATGCACGCGTCGCATTGACCATGTCCTAGTGGCGGAGGAGGCACCCGAAGGCAAGAATCGGCGGTCTTTTTGCGAATGCAACATTCCCTGGGCGTGCAAGAATGACCATGCTTGCCGAGGGTGTCCCCGGTCGCGAGTCGCGTGCTGCCATTACTTCCAGCTCCAAATACTCCACGGAAACCACGTATGGCGGAGCATGTGCAGGTGTTTCCTCCGGCGCATAGACGTTCGCGTCAGGCACAGCAGGCGGGCGCGGTGGAGGCGCAGGCGGTTCCTTCGGAGTAAAGTAGCCGACTGGATCGGCGAGGGGGGCTGAGGCGGCATGGGCGGCTTGGACTTGGACGTTGTGCTCAACGCGGGGGTACCTTCTGGAGGGGGAAGATGCGTTGGCGGAGGCGGAGGCACCCTCGCTGACGACGCTGCGGTCAGATTCTCCGCGCCAGGGGGCGGAGCTGGAAGGTTGTCCTCGTTTGCCTCGGCCTGCTCGCGGAACCGCGAAATGAGCTTTCCGATGTAATCGTCGTTGATGTGTCGTGCCTCGTCGAGATAGCCACTGTCTGCGCTCGCGCGCGCAGCGGCCTGCTCCCAGATGAATCGATGAGCTGCTGAAAGACGAGCCATGTGGCAGCGTGTCGTAGCTTGTAGGTCTTCGGCGCGGCAGCCCTCAGAAAGGTGCGCCCTGGCGGAGACCACGGCGCCCATGCCGCGGGGTAATCGTTGATCAGACCATTTAGGCTTGCCAAGATAATGGTGTACGAACAGTAGAAATTCCACTCCATTGCCGAAGACGCCGCTCTGCCATCCCAGTCCGCGTCATAGGCAGCGGTCGCTGCCTTGGGATACGCGGGCGGAGTGGCTTCTGACGCCGGCGCATCTGGCCTCTGGCAGGGTCTCGAAGGAGCCTGGGCCCAAAAGGGCGGAGCATCAGAGGGCATCCCGGGCGCGGGCGTCAGCTCCGGCGGCGGGGTGGGGATGGCGTGAGCCGCGGTAGTTATTGACCTGGAGGTTTGCTTCATCCACGCTGCCAGCTCGCGGTCGTCAAGAGCCTTGAGTTGCAGCCCCACCAGGTTGCAACGACGCTGGCATTGCGTGGATTGCCCCAGGCGCGCACGCAGTGCAGCTCGCATTGCCAAGGCCTGCTGGTGCCCCTGAAAGTCCGTAACTGGTTTGAGCAGAGGCTGGCGGAATGGAAACTGCTGTGTAGGCAACGACGTGGGGACCGCGCTGAGCTTGCGCACCGTGGCACCGCGCGAGAACTGCTGTGTCAACTGCACGGAATTATGTTCGTCCTCCACGCGACGCGTCGACCTTTACATGTAGAGGCAAGACTGGATACCACCCCGTCTGAGGAGGGCAACAAGTGATCGCACATGTCAGCATGCAAGGGCGCGCGAGCACGATGTGGTTGCAAGTTCTCACGACTCCCTTCCGACGCGGTGTCATTGCCGCTCCACCACAGGAAGGCGCTCAGGCCACGTTGGTAGTGCTTCTGTCTGACGCATGCAAGAAAAGACTCCGCCAAATCACTCCATATGCTCTCGATGATTCCGCGAGACATACCTTAGGTCTTCGCCATATAGGTCGCTCTGGCATGACGCATCAGGGCAATGATGTCATTTGCTCATTATTGTACGGCGACGGAGACTTCAGGGCGGAGTCGCGGTTGCAGAGCAGCTCCTGGTGATGTTTCTGTCGTGCTGCGGCTGCGTCAACGCTGCAGGTGTCTCCGCAATCTTCAGGCAACAGGGGTCAGTTGCAGCCGATGGGGGCGTCGCGTGTGAGCCAGTGCTTTCTGTTGTCGAGATTCTGCATGGCACGCAAAAGGATTTCGTCGCGCAACCAGATGCTGAATTCCTCCGACGCCCCCCCGCGCTGGCACTGGAATTCAAGCATCCAAGGGCAAACGAGTGACACGAAGGCAGGATTGGAGACATCCGCAATCTGTCCAAGGAGTCTCGCCTCATTCATGTCATCGACCCCCTCGCATGGCGTCTTCCTGGTGCCTTTCTTGATTGTGATCTGCATAGTGCGGCTGGAGTCACTGCGCATATTCACCCACTTGAATGCGTGGCCATCACGGCCAAGGGCAAGGATGACAGCGAGGCCGAAATCTTCCTGCAAGAGAGGGGCCCAACCATTATCGTTGAGCACGCACTTGAAATGGCGACCGTCTGCGAATGCTGACCACCGCGGGGGGGGGGCGTCCGGGTCGACGTTGAACAGGCCCTCGCGATTGAAATCGCCTGCGTTCTGGTTTGCTGGAGCATCACTTGGGCGAAGTGTTTTAGGCTCCCATGGCGCCCAGCTGGGATCAGACGGGCTCAAGATGCCGGTCGGCTCGAGCGTGCCATCATCTGCGGGCGCTGCCACCTGGACTGGCAGGGTGCCCTCCACCGAAACCGCCAGGCACAGATCTTGCCGTCGTGGCCCGCCGTATCGGATGTGCGTGGAAACGTTGGCGGCTGCAATGGCAGTTTGACATTCGCGCAAGGCTGGTTCGAGAAGTTATACTATGCGAGTCCGCGCCCGGCGACGCGCGGAGGCATGGGGCTCTTCGGCGTACTGGTGCACATCGCGTCCGATCGTGGGGCCCGCGGTGCGCGCGATGAATGCGCTGCCAATCTTTTCCCATCGCATCCGCAATATATTCCGCGCACTGCCGGCGAACTTCTTGCGCATGGCTCTCGGCTGACAGTTCGATCCATCTTCGCCGGCCGCAGGCGCGTTTTGACAGAGGAGATCAGGACACTGCCGAGCGTCGTCGTCGATGGCCGAACCCTCCAGATAAATTTCCGCGAAGGACAGCCGCGCAAAAATTAAGGCGAGCCATGGTGCCGCCGTGGAAAGGCGATGGGTTCGGGGGGCGATTGCCGTTCAGCAGCGCAGTGGTCCCATACACCGCATGAGCGGCAGTGGTGATGAAGCCCTGCCTGCTGGGACGGGGCGCGAAATGCCCGCTCCCATCGGAACGTTTCTCGAGGCGCAGGAGAGCACTCATTGCGGGGTCTGCGTGAATGCGGCGGCCGGCAGCCCGGGGCTGAAACGCGGGCCCACTGCGGATGTTCCCACGGCGCCAACAGGATACATGCCCCCGACCTGCATCCCCTTCAGCTCAATCGAAGCGTTCGTTTGCCATGCCGGGCCAAACTTGAACGGCGGCGCTGCCTCTGCCGCCGATAGGTTGGGAGGGGGGCGCGCGGGATTGCCTGTGATCGCGACGGCGGCTGCGGCAAGGCGTGCTCATGGCAGCGCAAACACGCGCGCGAATGATGGGCGCGACAGAGACATTGTTGGGGCCAAAAGCAGCGAGACTAGCGATCTCGGCGGCCTCCGGCGTCTTCGCGGTCTTCGCAGCAGCGGGAAAGATGAGCGAAAGCTCCAATAAATCTTGCCAGAGGTGGACCTTCTTGGGCTCAAAATGCTGGGTCATCATGTCAGCAACCTGTTCTTTTGTGCCTGCTTATGTAAGCTGTATGCGTTCCTGCTGGCATGGCTCGAGGATCCAATCAAATTGGATGCAATGTGCACGATGTATGTGATGGAGGGCTGGTGTCCGTCCGTTCTGGAAGATCGTGATCACAGCCTCGGTATCCTCAGCTGCAATGAAGTGCACCACTGAAGGCGGTGCCTTGGTGGGGTGGAGACGAGGGGCATGAAGTGCGCTGTCATCGCGAATGATGATGAATGATGATGTAGGGGATGGTGGGGTAGCTCTGGTCGACGTCCTGGCGCCTGGGGAAGAAACCCATGCGCGCGTTGCCCGTCTTGGGGTGTTCTGCGGCACCTCCTCTTGGAGCCAGTGACGCGCCGCGGGCCCCGCGGGCCACGTCGTGCACCACAGCCCCCCAAACTGAAAGAAGGAATAGGCGGCGTCGAGCGCCGCGATCTCGGACTCTGTGGGCGAATGTGACACCGCAGCCCATGCGGAATTGAGCGGGGCAAATTCGCCGGGGCCCACCAGCGCAACTCATACGCCAATGGTCGACTTCGAGCTGTTGACGCAATCCGCAGAGGATGCGCCAAGGAAGAGCACGATCAAGATTTGGACCGATCTGTCACCAATCCATCCGGGATGACAGCGTGAGCGTGTAGATTTCAAGTAACAGACCACTCGATGTAACCGTTTGTCGCGGGCATAGTTCCACATGGTGGCCTCCCGTGCGAGCATGCAGACCGCGCGCATGTGCGCATGAAGTCAAACCTGCAGCATCTCACCAGACATAATATATTTAATAGAACACTCGCCGCACCAGGGCCAAGGGCGCCTTGGTCGTTGCAATCTCTATCCGAGAATGAAATATCTTCAACGCCTTGGGCGTCAGCATGTAAGAGACCGCCGTAGGCAATCCAAACGGCGTCGTTTGCGCGCGTATTCTTTATTTCGGCGCAAAAGATCTAGATGCCGGTTTGTCAACCGGCGCGCGAGACCGAGGCTGGGTTGTACGTGGCTTGGGCAATGATCTTTTTTTACGTGAACCAGGCATCCCAAGCAACTTGGAGACGCGTTCCAAAGATCGCGTCCTGCACCGGTCGGTGAAGCCGCACATGTCGCGTCGGATTCGACGAACGTTGGATGCCGATGTGTAGTGTTTTAGGTCATGCTCTGGGTGCATAGGTCGGATCGCAGCCACGCGTTTGGCGGAAACGTTACGCGGTACCTGCCACATATCCTGAACACACCCCGAATCGTGGTCGCATTGTGTAGGTGGGTCTCTCGACTCCGCTATGTCGTACAGATCCCATTCTGATTTGATGCTGGCTGTGGGCCCAGCCATCTTCAAGTCATCAACGTGTACTGACATAGCGGGGTTCAGCTTGTCATGCTTCCATGCGCATTCCCAGCCAGGGATGGGGCGAAACCCTACCGATTCTAGGCACGCGCGAAAGTGATTCTCTTAAAAGGCACCTGCTAGTGGGTGGCCATAGAGAGCGAAGCGTGGTCGGTAGACAGGGTTCCAGTATGTAACCCAAAATGTAGACTGCCGCCGCCGAACAAAGTAACCCACGTATCCACAGGGTTGATCCGACCGTCTCCGTCGTCTAGAGCCCGAGTATATGCTCCTGGGGCATCACTCTGCTCACGTCCTTTGCCAGGCAACAGTGCAATGGCGTCGCATAGCTCGGAGGCCTCGATGCGGGAGGCGCTGGATGCAGCGTCGGCGAAAACGGCGGCCAGGCCACTCTCGACTTTCTCGTTGTCGCCCTGAACAGCAAAGCGCCACTTGCACTTCTGGAATTCTGATGGTAACTGACACATGTTTGACAGAAGATAATTCTACAATGTTGGCGAAGTGAACAGCTTTGGATTCCATCTGCGCGTTGCGGACAACACCGTCGTTGTCCATAACCGCATCGAACATCCATGTTTGCTTCTTTTTCCTGTCGTCCGTACTCTTTGCGGAATGCGTCTTGTGCTCGCGTTTCAGCCGCAACTTCTTGGTAACATTGCACGTGGCGAGGTTGCGGATGACGATGCGAGGTCGCTCCCAGAGGGTGGAGTGGGGTTTGCTGATATGTTCCTGGTGGTGGTCGGGTGCACGTGGCATCATAGGTGCCACGCTGTGCTTGTCCGACAGCGCATGCGAGCGTGCGGCGGCTGCGATGCCCGCGTCCAGCTGCGGGCGGTAGCATGAGACAGCGGCGATGTCTCGTGGCCCGTCAGGAAGGGGAGCATAGAGGAAGCTGTTGAAAGTCAGGCCCTTCGGGTTTCATCTCGGATGACGGCGTCGGTGTGTAGGTCGTAAATGATGCGTCGTTCTACGGTGGTCCATGGGGGACCGTCGCCGTTGGTGGTCAGGAAGTGGTGGACATTCTGATCAGTTCGTGCCCGGGCCGAAGAGCGGAATTGCGACGTGTTTCTCGAATGCGGACCACATCCCCGGCGAACTCGTTCTCCGCCAGTCGTTCTTTCTCGGACGTGCTATTCCAGAACTCGGGCAAGACATGGCCTGGTCGAGATGCAGCCTGGCCACGGGGCTGGCGGCCGTGAAGGTTGATTTTGCCGCGGGTGGTGATCTCGGGCCGCTTGTAGAAGCGGACTGCGCCGGTCCAGGGTTCACAAAGGCGGCGGCGGTCGCGGGCGCTGCCGCCCCATGCGTCGCGGGAACATTTCTCGCAATCGAAGGTTGGCGCGGTCTCGAAGGGCCCCGATCACGTCGTCAGTGGGGCGAATAAGCTGCGCCCGTGGCGTGCGGAAAAGACGCAGTCTTGCCTCGATGCGTCGGGCCAAGGAGCCGCGGCCGCTGGCTATTGCGCCTCGGGGAAGACCGCCGCGGGAGGCCCTGCTCCGGGGCTGGAAACTACGGGGAGGCCTTTTTCGGGAAGCTCCGAAAGACTGGGGTCATCCCACTTAGCTGAGCATGGTAGGACAGGGTCGCCCTTTGCCGGATCCCCCAACGGTCGGGATGCTTGGAGAGACATCAACTAGCGCGCTTCTGGATTGTAATGTCGCAGAAGACCTTCTCTGACAAAGCAAACGCGTCTCCCTTCTGGGATCGCAGTTTTCTTTGCACGAGGCACATGGCAATCCCCTCCGTCGGGGCGCCCGGCGCACGTGGCCGCGTCGATGACGAGGTAGTCGCAAGACCAACGCCCGCCATTATGGAGGTGGTATCCCATGAACAGCCCCTCTCGCGTGGCATCGTCAAACTTCGCCGCGGACTTGTTGTTTGGCTTCAGGCGCTGTCAGAGGATGCGAGCACCGAAAGGGGCCATGTGTCCCTGAAAAAGTTCCCCACAGTGAACTTCATGCGATGCGACGTCTGCGCGTGCACCCAGCGCGGCGGCAACGCCATGGCAGGGCCGAGCAAGAAAGTTGCGGCCGCAACACCACGCCCGCATAGCTTCCTTCACCAATCACGACCCAATCCAGACTTGTGGAGCACCTCTCGGGCGCCCTGTTTAACATGCTTGACTGCGCGCTCGGCCGCGCCATTCGTTTGCGGCCGATGCGGCGTCGGGCGTCGCGCCGCCATCCCAGAAAGCGGCATGCTTTCTGCAGCTCCCCCGAGTTGCATGCACAGGTCATAAAAGCGCTTCACTTCGTCATTCGGGGCGAGAACCTCTAGAAGGGATGCCGGGGTAGTTTCGGCGTCCTTGTGCTTCGCAGGGTACGCTATGATAGCGCTGGTGAGCTTGTCCAGCGCGAGCAGGGCGTAATTTGTAACCGTGCTTGTCTGCCGCGTCGTGCGCTGCAAAAACGATGCGGTCGGCTTTCGGAGCCTCGCCGACTCGTTTGGGCACGTGCGCCTCGTGCTGAATGTCATCCGTAGTGGAATCCGTTGGTGTGCTGGGTCGGCGCCGGCGCGGGCATGGTGCGCTGTGCACAAAAATGCGCGCACAGGTCTCACAGTCGGGGTGTTTGGGGCCGTGAGTAACGTGATGTGATGGCTCGATGGGTGGACGCGGCATGCCAGATAGCAAATGCGCGGGCGTGCCCGCCGGCGCAACTATGCTAGACATCGAATCAGCCCGATCCGTCGCGAGTGCAGGTGCGCCCACAGGCGCCGTATCACCATGCCTGAGCGCAAGTGTGTTCACTGGGACAACCGGATCATCCACGCAACATTTGCACGTCAATAAAGACGAACTGTCGTCGTTCCGTTCTCGTGCGCGTCGGCAGCGATGGGGCGCAGGTAGTGCGGCGCGCACATGGGGCGGCGAAATGGTGTGTACATTACTGAAGTCGAGCTCTGGGATGCGATTGTTGACATTGACTCTGCGCCACGGACCGCGAGGGTCCTGCAGTAGATAACCAAGCTGCGGATCCCAGATCTGCCTGAAGCCGTCCTCCTGTACCAGTTGTCCAACATATAGCATCGATGGGCAATCGTTCTTTGCGAGTGCCGAGCTGGGCGGTCCAATGCGCGGTAGTGCGAGGTGGATGTGCTCGTTGACGACGCGGTCGGCGCTGGCTGTTTCGATTATATGTTCTCGCCCATGATGCGCGTGAGTGGCTTCGCGCGGTTGAAGGTCAGCTTTGCCTTGGATGCAGTGGGCGGAGCCGCTATTCAAGATCCGTGTCCGCGACGGCGCTGCCGTTGACCGTGGCGTTGTCTCAGGCTCAGGTGAGGGCGCTGCCGCCGACGCACTGTTGTGGGTCGGCGGTAGGTCAAGCACCATGGTCAGTCTGTAGGTTTGCGCGGGCTCGTCGCGCAAGCGTCGCGCCTCAGTCTCGCTGCTACGCAGCGCGCGCGCTCTCTTCAAGCCGCCCAGTCTGGTCGCGTCTCAGGCGCGTCGACGCGTTCACTTTGGCAATGCGAGGATTCATTTCATTCGTGCAATTTGTTGCTAACTCTACACGTAATGATATCCGCGCCCTCGACGTCAAAACGCACTTGCCGCAGTGATAGGTCGCCAGGGCGAAGGGGCCTCCCACGCGTCGCATATGCTCGATCGCGCTGTCGGTTGTAGCGCGTCGCCGCAGGGGATCGCGCGCGGTCGCGGGTCGGCGGCAATCGGCTGGGGCCGCGAGATGTAGATCGGCTGCCGTATCTGTTACTCCTGGCGGGGGAGAGTCCACGATGGCCCCGGTTGGAATTCCGCGACAAAGAAGCGGTGCGCCGCGGGGAGCGGGGCGATCGTCCGCGACCCCCCGGACACAGTGAGTCGGGCCGACCCCCGCGCCCCGGAGACGGCGCACCTCGTCGTGACCCGCGCGCGCCCCCGGCCTGCGGGACCGCGCGTCGCGGGGGGGGGGTGTCCTGAAGGCGGCTGTCTTGGCTGAACGTCCGACTGGCGCCCCCCTCAAGAGTTTTCGCGCCAGGGTCGATGCCCCGCGCTGCCCGGGCGCCCCCTAGCAGCACGTGATCAAAACATTCGAAACGTCATTAGGAAACTTCTTTGAAAAAGGGGCCCAGGGACACGCACATACGTGCGCGCACATCCCAGGATTCTCCGCGCGTTCCATCCACATGCGCGGGGATTGTCGTCTTTCCCCTATCTTGCAGCGCCCAGACTTGAACGCTGCGCAAATGACGGAACCACGTCGCATCGATTCGTTCTTGAGGTTGTGCTGGTCGCGTTCAAAGTCGGCGTAGCTCGAGGTTGGCGAGAACCCGCTTTCGACGCCGAGCGAACGTTCGATTGCAATCGTCATGTGTCATCTTGTTGCAGCCGTGCACGACCTGCTTCATCAGTTGGCGTCGGCGGATCCCCGCTCGGAACGACGACTCGACTATAACAATCGTATCGGGTGGTTCGCGGCATTTCAACGCCAGGTTGTCGCTGCCCACAAAAAAAACAGTGCAGGTCGTCGCCCCGCCTGCGGATAAGCTGCGCGCGCTCAAAGTCACGCGTCGCGTCGACGACCGCGATGGCTTTGTAGGCTTAGAGTATTGTCGCACATATATATATACATATAGATACATATATATATGTACATATATATATATATATGTCTAGCCTTCAGCATGCGGCCAGCTTTGCCCCCCTGAGCTGCGAGGGTCTTGACGCGGCGCCGCAGCTCATCATTGAGGACAAACGCGAGTCCAGCAGCGAGTTCGCAATCGATGCTTTCGAAGACGCCGCTGTCCCGGAGATCCTCGAAGTTTGCGGTTGGTTGTTCGGCGATGCGTAGAAATGCGCGGGCCTTGGCAGGGCGCCCAGAGGCGCCGCCAAAACTGTGGCAAACCACATGTTGCCACCCATGTAATTGAGTAGTGCGTGGCAGTCGTGGGATGCGCAGTGTCTGATTCTTTGGTTGGAATGGTACCGCCTGAAGAAAGCGCGACAACATCTGCGATGGAACCGGTCGGGCTGGCCACGGTGGTCGCGCGGGAGAAACGCGGCGCGTCTGCGAGAAAGCCACTGCCGAAGCGGCGCCGGGTGAAGTGCGTCGCGCGGGTCCAGCGCGGGCGTCTCCATCGGCGCGTGTTAGGGCGCGGTCAGTCTGAGGGCCAGGATGCGGGGTCGGATGGTGGATCTGAACGCTGCTCACGTGGGCCGTTCGCGTGGCTTCGCCGGTCGCGATGTCGGTCTGCATCTTCTGAACACTCTGTTGCATGCCGCGCACTTCAACGGAAGTGTCGTGGGCTCGTTGGATTCGTCGTTGGCGCGCGTCTCGATCGCGCTCGAAACTGGCGAGTGCTTCTTTAGCCCGTGCCTTTTTCAGCGTCTCGTTCGTGGAATATCTGGGTGGGCTGTAACTGCGCGTGGCCCACCCTCATCCGTGCCTTCGGCCGATCGCAAGCCGAAGTCGGCGTTCCCAGCTGCTCGGTCTGGGCCCATACAGCACGCCACTCAACCAGTGCAGTCCTTATTTCAGCCAACTGCTCCTCGACCGTGGGGCCTCGTCTCTCAATCGTTGGCGCGCGTTCGTTTAACGCGTCAAGACGTTGAGCGATGGCCGTTCCGGCACCACGCAACTTGCCGTGCAACTCGGAGTGAATGTGGTACGTCGGGACTGTAGTGTGGCAGTGGTCATCTCAACCTTGGTACGCATCGCGCTGAGGTCCTCACGTAGTTGTTGATCCTTAAGTCCATTCACATCCATAGCCGATATCAGCCGCGCCGTCAGGAGTTCATCGCGGATCGCCCTAATGGCGGTATCGCCTGTGCCGCTGACGCTCACAAGTGGGGCCTCCGTCCGATGGGGGTCGTCGTGTAGCGTCTGGATTGTAGAGGAGTCGGAACCTCGGCGTGACTCCATCTGGTCAACTGGATACTGGACCTGAGTGGGGATCGATCGATCTTCTGCGATCCGATCGTCGACAACGGCAAGGGGATTGATGAAACTCCTGCCTGAGGGCGGCCGACTGCGAGGCCCGACCCGACAAAACTGTTAGGTTGTGTACGTTTAAACCTGGTTTCGAAGCTCGGCCATGTCATTGGCGGAGAAAGAAGCACGCGACACCACATCGCGTCGCAGAGAGCTGTGCCGCGAACGCCTCTGGGAGGGGCTGCGGTTGTTGTCCCGAGGTGGGAAAGCAAATGTGAGACCGTTCTGGAGCCCTTCGCTGAAATGTCCGTACGGTGCGATTTTCGATAACACGCACATGCTCGGATGCGGACGCGTTAGTGGGCGATGTGGCCTTAGCCCAACGGCGGGGGTGCGCGAAAGAGCTGTCTGGAGATATTCCACTGGCGCCGCCGCTGCGGGTGTCCACGGGCACATCGTCCACCAGCGAATGTTGGAGAAGGAAGTGGAGGCGACGCGAAACCAACGGTGGTTCCGAGGCCAACTGCGGGTGTTCCCACGGGCACATGGGAACGATCAAAGGCGGCGCCAGGAAACGGTCCAGTGGACGTATCGGGCGCCGAGACAATATGTGAGCACCCAAGCGTGTGAGCGCGCACGGGCGGCGGCAGCGGCGAGTCGGGTAGGAACTCGCCTAGAGCAGCCGCGAGTGACGCCGAACTGCCGTCGCTTGAAAAGGGGGAAATGTGTATCACAAATTCTCTCGCCCTCTCCGTGTTGTCGCCGCGCCCACGCGCCGTCGAAGACGCCGCGCGCATAGAGGCACTGCGCCCCGAGGGGTGCAGAACCATGCGGCGGGGTCAGAGAGGACGCTTGGCGCAGCGGCGAAAAAACGTAACAACATAGGCGGATAACCTGTGTGTATAGGGCTACGACCGAAGAGTCGAACCTATGCGAAAGGAAGAAATTATCAAATCCTTTTTTCCAGGGTGCCGCACGGGAAGCACCGCGGTGTGTACACCAATACGTGAACAGATACGTTAGCGGTATGTATGCAATGAGATAGTGGTGATATGAGCGGACTTCACACACACAAGGAGGAAACCATACGCCTTCCTCCTCCTGTTCCTTAACCGTTTTCCTCCCTTTCCCACCCCTGCCGAAACCCAACAGTCATTTGAACGTCACGAGGTGGTTTCAGGGGGTCACCATAAATCCGCGTAAACGGATGTTTTTGATCGGCGCTGGATCCCCCCCTGGCTCGCTCTGCGAGCCAGGGGGGGGCATATATGTTTGTTCCGTATTCGATTCTTCGATGTTCCACACCGCCGCCTGCAAGGTCCTCGCAAGCCCGGGTCCGTGCACCACTGGCTTTGCAGGAACCTGCAGGATCCGGCGCCCTGATTGGCGTCCGTTTGCATTGACCCCCGTTTCTTGAAGTCCGATCCTCAGTCCTTTTCCCGACCTCGTCCTCTTGACTACCTACCAGACCACCCAAACCTAACCCGAAAACCCACATTTGGGGTTGGGAGGGGGTGCGGGTTCCCCGACGCCCTCTCCCAGTGGAGCGGCGAATTGGGGCCTTCGGGGTTTCTTGGGGTGGTTTGGTGGGTGGTGACCTCATCCTCCCCCCTCCCGGGGATTTGGGCGACCAGAAACTCTGGCCTGGCCAAAGAGCGCAAAAGGAGGCGACGCGAGGGGGGCGGAGACTCAGGAACGCGCGGGACCTCCAAGGCTCCTTCCCGGGAAGAGGACCCTGGTTCTTCTTTCGACTACGCGCAAGACCCGTGGCAAGAGTGACCTCTGGCGCGCCGACTATAAGGGGGCACGGAGCGGCCGAATCCGAGCGCGCCGTCATTCACTATCGCATCGCGTTCGGGATTCCGGGGGGTCCCCATTGAGCCCTCCCCATAGGACACTCCGGCGAAAGGTCGCGCAACTTAATCACGTTTAGTCGACAAGAGCGCGCGGGACCTCCACTTTGCTTTTCCAAACGGGTGGCCCCGGCTCTTTCCGTCGCCGACACCTAGACTCGGTCCGACTAAACGGGGTTGCAGGATCGCGCCGCATCGCCGATCCATCGGCGACGTCGGCGTGGAATATCGGCTACACGCAAGAAGGATCCTGGGCAATAGTGACATTCGGGGCGCGGCTTAGAGGGGGCGCGGGGTGGCCAACCCTGGGGGCGCAAGCCGCTGCCACCGCTTCGCGTTCGGCGATCGGGGGACCCCATTGGGCTCTCAGCAAAGTTCACTCGGGCGAAAGGTCATTTTTACGTCTTGTCGAAAATGTCGGACTCCACATCGAATCGCATGGCAAATCTATCGGTTATGTGCCGCGCTCCTCCGACCCCAAAAGGCGAAGTCTGGATTGATTTCTATACGCGGCCCCCAAAAGTTCCGTCCCGGCATTTTCCCTGGGACAAGCCTCGCGGCCTCCACCCCGAGCCGTTCTCTGACTGCCTCGCGGCCCATCGAGGGTCCCTGGAAACCGAAAGTGGGGAAAAAAAAGAGCTCACATTAGCGTGTGTGTATGTGTGTGGGTGTGTTTTCACGACGCGAGCATGTCTGGGACCCCGTCTCCTCGGACCCAGCTGGGCGACGAAAGGAAAGGGGTCGCACGTGAGATGGTTTACGCGGGCCACCGGAGCGGCACGCTAGAATGGAGACGAGGGCGTTTACGCGCGACCTTTCGCGCCAATGTCGGCGCAAACGACCTCGTTGTGTTGCGTCGCCCATCTGGGAGGCCTGGAACTTTCCCAGGGGCAAGAGGGAAAATGGGGGGGCGGCCAATTAGGGGGGCGTCCAAGAGGGGGGGGCGCAGATCATGGCCGGCGGCATGGGGGCGCCGGGGACGCATTGAAACAAGAAGAGGCGGCACCTCATCTGGGTAGATCACCTGGCCCCCGCCGTGATATACCCCCCTAGCCATCACCCCCTCCTGGCCGCCCCGGAAGGAAGGGACGCAGCGAACCGAACTTTTGCGACGCGCGCGCTGAGCGGCCGTGGCGCCGCGCGGCGGCGCCCAACGCCTCGAGAGGCGGTGCCCGGCTCAGGCGATTGCGCCTAATTGAGTGGGGGGGGGCCCGCCGCACACGACCCGCACAGGGGAGTGCAGGACTGCGCGTGTGACGCACCGCTGCCTCCGCGAGCGTCCCTGATGCACCGAGCCGAACTGGCTGGTCAGCCTCTGCAAGACCGAGCCGCCGCCCGAAGCCCCGGCACGGCCGCCTTCGCGAGCCACGCCGCGACGAGCCGGGCGCGCACGCGCGGGGCGCCCGCGGCCCGTGCCGGGGCGGACCCCACGGGCCCGGTCCGGACAGGCCAGTCCGTGCCGACGACTTCCCAGAGATGCGAGGCTCCTTTGCGGCGCGCACAGGGGGGGGGTGTCGGGGGGGCTCTGCTACTTAAAAGGCGCCGGCCCGGCATCTGCAGACGAGGCCCGCGCCTTCTAAGAAGCAGGGGGGCTTCAAAGAGGCCTTCCCCCCCTCCCCCTACCCCCGTCTGCGCGCGGCCGAGCTTCGATAAAAAAACTCCAGCGGATAGGCCGTTTTCGCAGCGCGGGCCCCCGATCTCTCGGCCACTTCCTGGGGACCGGCAGTTCATCCCGGGTCGGTCTTGACGATGCCGACGCCCGATAGAAGGGCCTCAAGAACCCGAAAGGAATGAAGCTCATCCGTCTCGATTTCGAGACGCCATATGTCTGAGTCTGGGGGCCCTCAATGGGCCCCGGGACCTTCAGAAACTACTCAGGACCAAAAGCTGGCCCTGCGGAAATGGTCCAGACCTCTGCACCCACGCACCGACAACAATTGGAAGGGCCAGATGTCTAAGAGCCCACCAGTGACACGAAGCCAGGACGAGGACAACATCGGGCGAGGACATCATCGAAACTCTCTGAGATCTGGCGGCTCTGGAGCCTGCCTCGGGCGCACTCCAGAACGCTCTGGGACGCTCCAGAAATCGGCCAGACCGAGCCGACGACCTGGCGCCGGGTCCAGAGTTAGGTCGGGTATGTCCCCCGACTGGCGGATTTGGGACGATGATTAAAACATGTTTAGAGCAAGAGCTCAGATATGATCCAGATAAATGATAAAACAGTTGCCCCCAATTGTTTTTTACTACTCTTGACTACTCCTCCTGTAGAGGCACGTGCCCGACTGAAGCCCAGAGGCCTGGCCCACCCCGACTCTCCGCGCCCGGCCGCGCCCTGCATGGCGTGCGCGCGCGCGCCGGGCCGCCTCGCCGCGGCCGCGGGCCGGGGGGCGAGGCCGGGCCGGGCCGGGCCTTCTGCATCGTCTCCTCCGTGGGGAAGCTGAAGTCGTCGGTCCTCGCGGCCAGGATGGGTACCGACGGCCAGGCTCGCACCGCGGCGTTCGCGGTCTGCACGAAGATCTCGGAGCCCAGGCACCCGCGGGTGAGGACGACCAGGAGCAGCTGGGAGGGCGCCTGAGCCTGACGCACCTCGGACTCCTGCATCAGGCCCTTGAGCTCCCAGCCATTGATCGCGCCGACCATGATCTTCAGCACCTCCACCGTCGCGATGGCCTCTGCATCGCAAACGTCCGCAATAACGCCCACGGCGTAATCCCCGCCTTTCTCCTCCGGGCCGTCCGCTGCCTTGCCTGCTCCGCAGGTGCTCGACACCTCGGCGAGGGCATACAGCGTCGTGCTGTGGCTTTTGGCCAAGCGGTTCGCCACCACACGGCACGAGATCTTGGCTTTGCTGCTCAGGGCGGCGTAGGCGTCCTTCACCATGGTTAGCGAGATGCCCTCGGCGGTGCAGCGCCTGAACGCCTCGGGGGGAACAGAACTTTGAACTTTACCGTCGCCGACACTGCCAGGAGCTCTCCCAGGGGTGCGGCCTGACCAGGATTTCGGGGCGAATCCAGCCGTGGCGAGGCGAAGAGAGCTAAGAGGCCCAGAATGGCGAAAGCGAGGGATCAGGGTGCCCGATCCGTCTGTCTCTTCCCTGAGCCTCCGCGGCCCAGCGCTTGGCGATGACCGCCTCGTCGAGGTCCTCGTCACAGAGCTCGGTGTAGGAGTCCAGGGCGACCGGAACCATCTGCACGCCGTTCGTGTAGGCCGTTGTGATCTGTCCTGAGGGCACCAAAACATACCGATACCGCAGCTCCCCGGACCTCTCCAAGAGTTGGTTCTGACCGATGTTTCGAGGCGAATCCAGGCCCAAGAGGGCGAAAACGAAGAAGTAGCAGGATGTACCTCTTCGTCCGCGGATGTCCAGCGCAGTGCGGGTTGGAGAGCGTCCCGCCCGAGAGGAGGATCACGATGTTGTCTGCCAGCTGGCAGCGCATCAGGTCGAAGATGTCCTCCAGGTCTCCAGACTGTTGCGCTCCCATCTCTGACTACCTGCCAGACCACCCCGACCTATTCCGAAGACCCAAAGTTCGGTTATGGGGCTGCACGGGTTCCACCTATGTTTGTCAGTGTTCACCGACACACCCCCACTGGGAATGAAGGGCAAAGTGGGGCCTTCGGGTTGGGTTGCGGTGGTTTGGTGGGTGGTGGATCTCCTCCGCCACCTGATTCCTTGCTGCTCTCGCCTCCCGCTTCTCTCCTCCCCTCGTGTCGCATTGTGTGAGGGGGTGCCCTGGCGCCGGTGCCCAGGTGGAATCTTGCCCTCCACAAGGGTAACTAGCAAAAAGAACCTCTCGGGTGGGCTCACTCCTAGAGGTGCTCCATGTTTACCTCCCCATTTCGTCCCTACAGTCAAAACGTGTACTAAGGACGGGTGGTGAGGACGCAAAGCCCTTGGAGGCCGAAGTTCGGACTTTTTGGGCGGCCGACGACGAGTGAAAACAGCAAAGGACGGGCCGCAGAGGCAAGGACACAAGGGTACCCTAGATGGAGGTGCGCGTCCTTACTTGGCGCGTTGACTGTAATTGGTTTTACTGTCCTCCAGATTCCAGTCAAGATTGTCCGAAGCCAGGAAGATGCCATTCTTGTCTACCATCCTCTTCTCCATCTCCATCTTGACCCAGCGGGCCGTGATAGCGGTGTCCGAGATGTGGCACAAAAACGCGGTCCACCTGTCCTTCGGCACGAAGCGGCGGTACGCGAGGGAAGCCAGAAAGATGCCGATGGCGCCGAATACAAAGACCATGATGATGGTGAAGAACACCTCGAGGTCTGCCGTCATGTCGCCCGCATCGACCGTGAGCAACAACGATGAGCAGGTCAGCAGGAGGATCATGCACCCCATCACGTGTATGTCCAGCGCGTTCGGGATCGCGCCCCTCCAAGGCAAGTACCTCGCGTGGATGAAGCCGAACACTACCATCACGAGAACCAGGAAGATCATCTGGCGGTGGCCGTGGTCAGCGAAGATGACGGGGATCAGAGCGATTAGCAGAGTACCTGGCCAGTGGCCTCCGGAGGTCCCTGGAGACTCCAGGAGGCCTGGCAGGCTCCGAAGCAACCCCTCCCTCCAGATGCCGAAACATTCGATATCTTGTTTTTTCCCCTGTGCGGCCCACGGAACACCCAACCATTTCCTCAAAGTCTGATCTTCATCCCGAAACGTGTTCTTGACCGTCCCGTGGCCCGGCAAGGGCCCATGGGGGCCATACCACACGAAATGCTGCAGCACTGCGGTTTTCGAAGACGCTGGGGGTCTGAGTACGGATCAGGTAGACCGGGGTGAAGTAGTAGCACTTGGCAGTGAAGCGCTGAAACATGAACCGATACCTGGACATGACGATCGAGCCCTCCGCGGAGATCCGCCGGCCCCGTCGGGACCACCAGGCGTGCGCAGTCGTCCTGCTCGTCGGTGGCGTCGCTGTCGTCGATAGAGGGAAAGCGCGGGGTCAAGGTTCCCAGACTCCCTTCTGTCACGACGGACGGACTGTGTTTTACCATTCTCGGCCTCTGGGGGCCCCTACGTGGCCTCGGGACCGTCCAAAGACTACTCGAGATGAAGAGCCGGTCCCTGGGAATTGACTGATACCTCCTAGGGTCGTCGTTCTGTGCTTTTGTGCGACGGTGACCAAGGCTGTCCGGTTGAAGGGGGCGGGGGGAGTGCTGGCTGGTAACCGAACCTTTTCGCTTTGGGCCTACGCAGCCGACAAGGTCAACGTATCCGCCGAAGGGGGAGGGCGGCCCGACAACCCAGGAGATCACCACCACACCACCACACAAACCGTACATCCAGCAGGACGCGTTGGCACGGCAACCGATTAGGGTCGCCAGCAGGGAAAACATGAGTATGAAAACCTCACCGTGCAACCCGACCCCTAACAAGAGTTTCAGGGTTGTGTGGGCGTTCTTGTTCTTTTCTGCGCCTCTGGGAGCCCTTGGAGGCCTCGGAAGATCTTCCCCGGTCTGCCATCCCCCACGCCCCAAACTCGCGGAGTGGAGGGAGCGAAGGGCCCTACCTGCATCCCCCCCCGATGGGGCCCCATCGCGGCTGGACTACGTGCCGGACGATCGGCGATGGTTGGCCCCGGAGCCAGCCCTCGTGAGGCGCCCCGTGCAGCGCCTCGACGGCGCTGCCGCTCACGGTTTTGGGGCGCGGGAGGCCCGGGGGTCCGCCGCCGCGGTGGCCGCCGGCTTCGACACGCCCGCCCACGACGCGCTGGGGCGGCACGATACCGCGGCGGCATGGCAGTCCTCGGTTCGGCCATGGCGGCTTGGCTGGCGAGTGGGCGAGGATTCCCAGCGGTTACGCCCCGGCCCGATGCGGCTGCCACGATGGCCGCCCCTCGGTCACCGACGCGAGGAGGTGGAGGCGATGCCGCGGACTAAGAAGCGGACGCTGCTGTTCTTCGCCTCCATCGCTTGCTCGGCTCCCGCAACGCACAGCGCCGGGCCCGATCGCCCCGTCAGGTTGCGCTGTACGCATTGACGGCGCTGCGGCAAGCCGATGCCGGCCATGCCGTCTGGCACATTCGCGGCTGGTCGGGCCGCCTTGCTGGAGCAGGCAGGCGGAGGCCGAATGGCGTGCTGCCCAGGCAGCGGCGAGGCCCCAGCGCTGGCAAGAGTGGCGCCGTTGGGCCCAGGAGTCTGGCCAACAGGCAGGGCATCTTCTATCGATGGATCCGAGGCGGGTCGGCAGATTTGGTGCCTGACCCAGGTGCTGGCGTGGCGGCTGACGCAGCAGCTGAGAGCCAGAACTGGCTCTTAGCGCTCCGTGGTGGCCAGGAGGCGCGCCTCTGCCACTTCGAAGGGCCCTGGCGAGCGTCGCGGCAAAGACATTCGGCGCAGTCGCTGGGCGAGGAGTGGTTTCAAACCCTGGACGTCTTCCTGGTGGTCCCCGAGAGGGTGGCTTGGACGACGGGGATGGTGTCCTCTCCGCTTCGATGCATGCGACGGCGGAAGAAGCCTGGCTGAGACGGGTGGAACACGAAGGAGCTGTTCGAGGAGGTCGAGGCCCGCGGGTGCCAACCGAGGGAGCTGGTGGAGCCAGACGGCCCCTTGCTGCCAAAGCCAGCGGGTGGCGCGGACCAGATGGACTGGCGCCCAATCTTGGGACGCAGAAAGACATGCCAGTACTACGCGTGTTCCTCGGAGGCGCGCGTCCGAAGTACATCGCGTCCCGAGCGGCTCGGCCAGAAAGCGCCCGCGCGCCCGCCACGGATCATATAACATATAGTGTCAGCTTTCTCGGCGCGCGCGTCGCCCCATCGGGGCGACGCGCGCATAGCAGCAATTTTGGGTGGCGCCGACTCCTGGCTCCTGCCGACCTTGAGCCGCCTGTGGATGGAAGGCAGAGCCCGCCTGTGGAGCAGAGACCGACCGTCCCGGCATTCCTACAAGCCTACCACGACTTGTTCTGAGAACGCGGAAATATTCTACGAACAAAAACAGTGTTCTTCGAGCATTAACCCGATGTGTGAAACAAGCCAGTCGCAGCAAGACGTGTTAAGAACATGTCGTGGAAACCACAAAAGGTTCTCAGAACATTGTCCGGCAGGCCTAAAGGCACGCCAGGAAGCGTCGCCATTGCTTGAGCCTGTTCGTGCAGCGGCGCGGCGAGGTGGGCCGGCGAGGAGCGCTGTCCGAGCTGGCCTGGGAGCTCGCGCTGGACCTGGAGGCGGCGGCCGCGCTGTCCGAGCTGACCGCCGGGGCGGCGCGTTCGACTGGCGGAAGGCGCGCGCGCTGGCCGGCAGACGTAGGCAAAGGCATGCAGTAGGAAGGCGTTGAAGTAGATTGAGTTTCCGCACGCCCACTGAAGAGGACGACAGGAAGACAACCACTCGACCCTTGAAGTAGGAAGGCGCCCGAAGTAGATTGGGATATGGGAATCCAAATATACCGGCTTCCGAGGACCGACGTGTATGACCACATCGACTTGGCCTCCCTGCCGGGCATCTTGCTGACTGCTGGCGTCTCTCAGTGGGTGACGGCCCCGTCTTTGAACGCCTGCCCCAGGGGTCTCAGGATTGACTCTGGTGATCCCCATGTTCTATGTAGTGGGATTCAATGTGGATCTGACCCTGACTGTGGGATCTGATCTCAAAAATGGAAATCTGACCCCAGGGCGACAATGGCGGCGAAACGCGCGTCCGAGTGGAGAGCGCGGTAGGGGCCGCAGGCAAAACAAACACTTGCTATCAACAATCTTGTCGATACGACAATCGCGAGAAGTCTTTACTACGACCCAACACTGGACAAATGACTATCGCATGAACGCGGTTCCCCGGTGAGGCGTTGCGCATCGGGTTCGCCAGTCCCCTCGGGCCGGTCAGAAGCCGAACGCGCGCACGAGGTGAACGCATGACGGCAGGTAGCGCTCCTGAGCGGCCACCCTGGCCGCCTGCCATAGGCCGCCTGCCGAGGCGCTGTGAAAATGAGCCGCCTTCCATCCGTGAGGGCCTTGCAAACTTTCAGGACGCATGTGCGCGGCGCGAAGGCGAGAACCACAGTTTGGAAACGGACCTGCCGTCATGACGTGAACGCGCGCGCGAGGGTGAAGACCACCCTGGCCGCATGCCATAGCCGCAAGGGGCCTGGGGTCCGGAGTGGCCCCCTGGGCCGCTCTCGCACCAAACCCCACAGTGCCAGGGCCGCCGCACCTCCGAGGGGAAGGCATGCGCTCCAGACGCCCGCCCGCCCGCGCAAGCTCAGGAGGCAGATGCCGCGGAGGCGGGGTGGAGGAGGAAACGTGCACGCGTCGTGCCCATTTGGGTCCCAGAGGGCCCTTTTGAGGGCCCCTCTGGGGCACAGAACGTCCACATCGCCCCTCCCCCCCCCCCAATTGTTATCGACCTCCACTTCTCGACGCCACGGAGGGGAAAGGACCCCCCGCGGGGCGGGGCCGATGTCGTGGGGCGGGGTGGAGAAGGAGCCCCAAAACTAAGGATAGGCCGCGCTTGCGGCCTCACTTCCCTAACATGCATGCTCCCCAAATCCCGATTCGCCAACGCAGAGAACATGTTGCCCCCAACGAGGCTCTGCGCGTCCAGATCGCCGGCCCGCTCGGCCAGGTCAGAAGTCGAACGCGCGCACGAGGTGAATGCGTCGCGGCAGGGAGCGCTCTTGAGCGAAACCTCGGGGCAAAGAACACCCTGGCTTGGGAAGGTCAAATTCTTGCAAGAATGCCCCCCTCCAGTTCCAAAGGGGCGTCGGCCGGGTCCCCTTGTCGGCCCCCATCGGCCCCGAGCTTCGGTTTTCGGACGGGGCCCACGGAGGGGCACGCAGGTTTTGTTCTGAATTGACGCGCCAATTTCCCGAGCGACTTGTTGGCCGTGGCGTTCCTTGAACGAGCCGCAGGAACCGAAGGAGCCGCCAGCGCCCAGGGTGAAGAAGTTGCCAGCTGACCTGGTTAGAAAGCTCAACACGGCGGCGATGGCCATCGAGATCTCGTCCCACGAGTTGCAGCAGCTCATCGTCTACGCCTCGGCCGCCGAGGTCAAGGACTACGTGCCTGCAAAGGTGGTGGAGGGTGCCGTGGAAATAAATTCTTGGACCAACAGCTGATGATCATCAACGAATTAAGGAACGAGGCGAAATTCAACAAGAAGTCCATCGATGGGCGCCTGCGCCGCGGTCAAGGAGCTGACCGACGACGAGGCCGAGATCCCGCGCAAGACTTCAGGTCACAAGGGTGAGAAGGGGGAGGAGGAAGCTGGGGAAAGGGGCGGGAGAGGGAGGGATTGGGGAGAAGGAGGACGGAAGGAGGAGACGGAGTGGATGACGAGACGGAAGAGGGCCCTCCGCTCGGCCGATGAAGGTCTCCTCGAGATGGTGCCTGCCGCGGCCAAGCTCGGCATCGGCATGGGCGTCCGGGGCAGCGGACGCGTCGAGGGCGGGGCCGCCGCCGAGAGCAGCGGCAAGATAACGATCAACCACGTAACATGAGCGCACCATCAGCAATCATGTGTATAAATATATAAACATGTATGAATTACCCATAAGATCTTATTATCGGTTCACACACCGCCCCCTCACGACCCAGTCCCCTTCCAAACTAGCTGGGGGGTTCTGCGCGTGAGGGCCCTTGGGACCAGGATGACCTCGCCCAGCTGATTGGCGAGGACCTGGAGGCGTCGTTCGGCCAGGATGTGACCCTGGAACTGACGGCGTCCACGTACTCCGAGGCGGAGGCGATTGCTGGCCAAATCGACGACCCGACCCGCCAATTGTAGTTGGCCCGTAATGTTTCCGACATGGGCCAAAACTCCCCAAACCCCTAAACCCACTCACCCGATGTCGCATAGCACGTTTTCGCCCGATGAATACGGCGGGCCTGAGAGCGCTGCCGCGGCCGAAGTCGCCGCCGCGGACAAGCAGGCCGAGATCGCGACGACGGGCAACGGAAGGAAGCGCAGGCTCGCCTCGAAGACGGTCGCCCAGCAGCAGGCCAACAAGACGAAGGCCAAGGGCGGCGCCAAAGGCAACGGCTCAGTTCCCCAGGCCCAAGCCTGCAGCATAGCCAAGGCCAGGGCCTACTACGATGATCTGTGCATTTGGCATGGTTCTAAATTGCGTTACAGCTTACAATGATGTCTACTTACAAAATACAAGCTGAAGCATAACTCTTGTATACCTCTGTTCTGGCTCTGTTATAGCTTCCTGCAACTTTCCATAACTCTTCCGTGTCTTCTTCCCAGCCATCCTGTGGTGTTGGGTCCTCGTTTTGAAGAGACAGCGCCCAGCGCTCCTCCTCCTCCTCCTCCACCCCTTCAATAATAATAAGAATCATCATCAGCATCATCATCATCCTATCACCCTATCATCCCATCATCCTCATGGTCATCACTCCCATTTCGGCACACCCCTCGTTGAGCCATGGGGAGCTCCACCTAAGGTCCCACTGGCCCCGCCCGCACGTGGGCGCCACCCCCGTTTCGGCACACCCCTCACACGTTGTCCAACCCAAGGTCCCACTGGCGCCGCCCGCATGTGGGCGCCACGCCCGTTTGGGGCCACCCCCGTCCCGCGCCACACGCCTCCCCCTTGCCTGTGTGCCGTGCCTCCAGCCCCTCTCCGTGTCTTCCTTGCCTTGGCATTTGTGGTGTGTGGTGTCTCCTTTCTTTCTTCCATTCGGCTCCTCCTCATCCGCCGGTCGGTCCGTCGTGCCTCGCGTCCGTTCGTCTGTCTCCCTCGGCTTACCGCTGTCGCTCCTCGCTCCTCGCATCCCTCTCTGCGTTGCTCGGCCCCGCTTGCCCTTGTCTTCCTGGCCCCTTGTCGTCGTACTCCTAGCCGGCGGTGGCCATCGCCCATGGCGTGAGTTCCTTGCCCCGCCACGGCGCGTGAGGGCCTGGCGGCTGCCACGTAACTGCCCCGTGAAGGCCCAGCCACTTCCCTACTGAGCCCACGCGCACGCACCCGCAGACCTCGCTCTGGCCCGTGAACGCCCAGAAGTGTGCGTGCGCGTGCGCGCGTGTGTGTGTGTGTGCGTGTGTGCGTGTGTGTGTGTGTGTGTGTGTGTGTGTGTGTGGGCACGCAAGATGTGTGTGTGTGTGTGTGTGTGTGCAAGGTGTGCGCTGGGCGGAAGATGAGGAGGGGTGACGTCCGGTGGGCGTGCCGAGTGTGCAAGCTGGGCGGGCATGAGGGCGGGGGGCGTACAGTGCGCGTGCAGAGTGTAAACTGGGCGGGAGGAAGTGGGGGTGCACGTTGCGCGTGCCAGGTGTGCACTTGGCGGGCGGGCGGATGGGAGATCGATAGTGAGATCGATATTAAGATAGATCGTGAGATCGATAAGGAGATCGATCAAAAAAGGAGACACTGGTCCCCCCCCCGAATCTCTTTAATACCCGGAGGGTGGTCGTGTAGGTATGCTGTAGTCTACGCACGTCGTGTGTGTATGGACCGAGCTTCATGGCCAGGCCTTCCGAGCACCTGAGAGAGTTGCGCGCTGGTTGTGCCAACTTTTGCGACCGATGCTTACCTGATCCAAAAGCGATGACTATTGAGTGTATATCCTACACCTCTTCGCTCTCCTCCTCGTATTCCACCTCGCCTCCCCCTCGTTCTCGCTTACTCCGTTCCCTCCCCGTATCACTCCTCCTCTGCCATTTCCAGCACTATCAGAGTGCGATCGTTGAGCTCTTAAAGGGTCCGCGGCTGTCGCGCCAACCTCATGAATCACCAGAGCTGGGTAGTTGAGGGTGACGTACGAGGCGACTGAGAAGAAGCCGACCCCGTACACGAGCACGGCGATGATGCCCATGACGGCCATTGCAGTCCACTCAGAATCCTCGAAGCAAATGACAGACGGGTTGGATGAAAGCGAGGACGTCCCTGGGAGAACAACAAATATCGATGCCGCTGCTCCCCAGACATTTTCCGGTGGATGGTCTGACAAGGATCCCGAGGCCAACCAAGCCGTAGCAACGAAGGGCTTCCGAGAAGGCCGACACATGCAAAAACCGGGGAATGGCATCGGTATCGGTATGCTGGGTTTATCTGCTGAAGTCCATTGGGGCTGCTGATGCAATGGAACGGCGACAGGCCAGTCATGTTGAGCATGAGGAAAAACACGAGGGTGAGAACCCCTATGGAGTTGATGATATGGTCCTCGCTATTTTAACCATGCATGGACGCCGCAATTGAAAATAATTAGTGAGGGGTCGGTATGTGGGGTCGTCGGCAGTCTGCGAGGCACCGAGGAATATTTGAAGGAGCTGGCCGAATGCGCCGAATTGCACGCGATGCGCAACGAGCCCGCCGCAGGCGCCGCTTTTCGTGTCAGAACAACGAAGGTGGGTCGCGGGGTGGGTCGCGGGTGGGTCGCGGGTGGGTCCCGGGGTGGGTCGCCTGGTGGGCCGCGGGCCTGTCGCGGCCAGGACGCCAACATGGTAGCAACAAGGCAGCAACACCAAGATTGACACTGGACCTTGTGGCCCGTCCACTGGGCTGCACCTGCCGTGGCTGTCCTCGAGAGGCGACCACGGGCCGAGGGGCCCGGTCCTCAGCACCCCTCCCCACCCAGCAGCCCAGCAACCCAGCAACTGTGCTCGGTTCATGGCTCTGGCTCTGCGCCTACACATTTACTTGACAACTGTGCTTCTGTGTGCTGAACGGGCTTCGTCTTCACCGAGGCTCCTCTTCAGGAATCCTCAGGGATCCTCTGGAACCCTGCGGATCTTCAGGACTCCTGGGGGGCCTGAGGCATCTGGATGAATCCTGAAAAATCAGAAGAATCCCTGGGAGTCCTTAGCTCAAGAATCCATGCGAATCTCGCGGACTCCTGACAAAAATCCGATGGAAACACGAGGATTCATGCTTGATACGCAAAATGTCATGAGATATCATCAAGAACCAAAGACCCCAGCAACCCCACAGGGGGGCTTCGGTCCTCTCCCCCCCCGGGAGGGGCAGATAGCCCCCTGCAAAATTGCTGGGGTTGTTGGCTGCCGGTGGGGATTGGTCCGGCCCACAAGGTCCCGTGTAAATCAACAAGGTTGACACCGAACCTCCTCTCAGGATTGAGGGTTACGGGGCCCAGATCCCAACTTCTTATATTCAGCGGTCCTCCCGCAGGTCTTTGCGACTTGTCGCGTAAACTTTCACAGGCCCAAGCACACAAAAACGAGCCAAGATGTCCCCACGAGGTCTGTTAGACGGTACGAGAGGGTTTCGAGTGGCCGAGCTATCGGAACAAGACGCCCCATATGGCCTCCAGACAACCCAAGAGGCCTCCAAGACCACCGGCAAATGGAATCATACATTTTCTGACGTGTTTGGAGGATGTTCGTGTTCTCGCCTTTTCGGTCCTCCGACGCTCCAACACGCACCGCACCCAGAGGCCCCAAAGATCGTCCCAAGACGGTCCAAGAGGCTTCGAAGATGGCCCCGAAACGTCGCAAGAGAGCCCCAAAACGGTCCAAGAGGCCTCCCAAACTGCGCAGAAGGCACCAAGACGGCCCCAAAGGGGGCCCCAGAGGGGGAACACGGACTGATTTGTTGCGCCCGACGCCCCAAAAGGGGCCCTGAGACCACCAGCAGGCCCCCAAGAGGCCATCAAAGGCCCCAAGAGGCCACCAAGAGGCTCAAAGGAGGCCCCAACACGCCACAACACAAAAGAAAAGGACATCAAAAGTGCGTTCAAGATACCCCCCCAAAAAAAAGCCCCCCACGAGACCCCAGCAGGCAGCCTGGAGGACACTGACCAACACAATCCCGTGCACGTTGGCAATTTGGGCCGAAAGTCGTTACGGCATTAAACATATATGTTCGCCGTCGTGGTCCCCCGCAGTGTGCTATGAGCAAACTATACGTTGTGCAGATCTGCGCTGTGCAAACTAAGTGGTGCAATCGATGTGGCGCAATTGACACTGGCCGCGCTCTTGCAAACATCCCACCCACCCACCCACCCGCAATTTGGTTTGCTAAACCCAAACCATGTTGTGGCGATTGCGATGCATGCTTGGCATTGGCTGGTGCATCTCTGCGGCCGCGCCAGCCCTAGCACGCGCGCGCAGCGGCCAGCTAGTTTGGCGCCGCCGGCGCGGCCGCGGTGGCGGTGACCGCTGGGCGAATCCCAGCGGGCACTTCATTGCGAGTCGGCAGCTTGTGCGGGCGCGGTATCATGACAGCGCCGACTACGGTAGAGACGATGATGATAGCGGCGATGCTGGTGACAATGTTCGCACCGACGAAGGCAAGGCCAATGAGGGCGCCGATGCTGATCACGCCGACCACAATGACGGCGTCTTCGCGTCGGGGATGAAAGTGTTGGAAAGAGCTCGACATGCGCGCGCGGCCGACGCGAGACAGTGGCCCGCATGGCTTGATTTGACACGGACGGTGCCCCCCCTCAGCACGCCCACAAGGGCGTGCGAATGATGTGGGCATGCGGCGCCAGAGGCCCGTTTGGCAAAATGCATGAACATGTTGAAAAACCACTGGTTTTCGCAAGAGCACGCGCACAAGGTTTTTTGAAAACTGATGCTGCGAAACCAATTTTTCCCTTCAGGGCATTGGACATCCGGTTATGACATCGGTACGAAACCGAACGTGTTTGAAGGATTCTGGAATGCGCGCGCGACGACACGCGCGCGTGCACTTCGCCCCTGTGTTGAAGGGGATTATGGCGGCGGCGTGTGCGCAAAAGGCGATCGAACGATTTCGACAAGCACGCGAAACCCGCTGGGTAGTATGTTCTGAAAATTATGAGAAGCCGATAGTTTTCTTGAGATTCGCAATAACGCGCGCCCTCTTTCTGTTTAAATGCGTGTTGTTTGACACCCGGTTTCAGAATCCTTCCGGGACCAAGAGTTGTTGAAGGATTGCGGCGCGCGAGCGACGACGCGCGCGTGCGCATCTCGTCCCATCTGTTTCCCGGGGTTCTGGCAACTTATTACTTGTGATAAACGATTGCGCGCGCATCGCATTCTTTGCAGAAGACTGCGGAAAAGGGGTGGAAGCTGGCTGGGCCGGGATGGTTCGAACGCATATTTGGGATGGCCGATGGGGCCGAATCGCGCGCAAACTGCAACGCAAAAATTATGCCGATAAAGCCAGGGGGGGAGTAGAGTCTTTCCTGTTTTCTAAGAATGGAGAATTCACCATTGCTCAAAATAAACTGCCAATTCCACTGCTCGCGCAATCACCCCGCCCGCCCGCCCGCAACTTGCTCTGCGGAACGCGTGCGACTCCGATTGCGAGTGCTTGGCGTTAGTTGGTGCTTCTCTGCGGCCGCGCTAACCCGCGCGCGTTCGCGCGCGCAGCGGCCAGCTAGTTTGGCGCGACCAGCGCGGCCGCAGTGGCGCTGACCGCTGGGCGCAGCCCAGCAGGCACATCGGTGCGAGTCGGTGACTTGGGCAGGCGGCGTCGCCGCGACGCCGACAATGCAAACTATTGCGACGATGGTGGCGACGACGACGGCAAAGTCAATAACGGCGCCGATGTTGATCGCATCCGCCGATAACGGCGACGACGTCCTCGAATCGGTGACAGATTGGACGGAGTTCGGCGCGCGGGCGCGGCCGACGCGCGCGAGCGGCCCGCGCGATGTCTTCTGGCGCGGGTCGTGCCCCCCCCCCCCCGCAAGCACGCGCGCAATCGCGCCCGGATGCGTTCGACATGCGGCGCGAGAGGCTTGTTTGGCGGAGTTCGATGCCAATGTTAAAAAATGATGGTTTCCTCAAGGATTCGCAAGGGCGCGCGCGAGCGTTCTTCAAACAGGTGTTGTCCGAACTTGTGGGGCGCCCAATGTTTCTGAACGGTTTCGGAGCGCGCGCGCGACGACACGCGCGCGGAATTCGCCCCAGCTGCTAGGGATCCTCGAGGCAGCGCGCGCGCGAGCGCGTTCGAACGATTTCGACATGCGCGCGCGGGGGACCGCTTGGTAGCATGTAATGAAAACGTAGGAGCAGTTGTGGCTGTCGTGCGAATATGCAAGGGCGCGAGCGCAGGCCTTTGTTGACAATCCATGAAAGGAAACCATGTGTCATTTAACTGTGTTCGTGACACTCGAACTTCAAATCCTCGTGGAACTTTTTGTTTCTAACATGTTGCGGCATGCGCGCGCGACGAAGCGCGCGTCTTGACAAAACGAGAATGCACTCATTATACGTCTGCATGGGACGCGGGGGGGGGGACCGTTGCCGTTTTGGCAGGGATGATGCGAGATCATCTGTTGGGTGGACGATGGGGTAGACTCATGGATACATCGCATTGCGAAAAGGGGGGTCGATCCTAGAATTCAAGTGGAACTGTGAATATACGTGGTGTGATATGCACATAGTCTACGGGTTGCAAAATATGTGGCGCGATCTATGTGGCATCCTTGGTTTTTACCAACGAGTTGACAAATGCCACGATCTTGCAAACATCCCGCCCACCCACCCGCAGCTTGGTTTGCAAAACCCATGCGGCGGCGACGATAAGTGCATGCCGTCGGCTGCTGCATCTCTGCGGCCGCGCCAGCCCGCGCGCGGGCACGCGGGGAGGGGGGGGGACAGGGCGAGGGGAGGAGGCATGCTAGGTGCGCTCGCGTCATATCTGACATCCTGCCCCTCCCTCCCTCCATGGCGCAGACCCCCTCTTTACTCGCACAGTCGGATGTCGAGCAGGGCAATGATCCCGAAAGGGTACGCGATGCATTGTAAAGCACGGCGTGGCATGGCGTAGACGAGCACCGCGAAGCGTAGTATCAATCTAGCATTGCATTGAATGCCGTGGAATGGCACGGGAAATGACGCCAGCGCAGCAGCGGGGGCACGAGTCGAAACGAGCAGATGCGCGGAAATGAAGCCAACGCTGCAGCGGGAGCGCGATTCGGAACGAGCGGAAGCACGCCAAAATCGGCCCGGGAGGTTTCCCCCGGGCGCCAGAAGCAGACATTCAGCATTTTCAAAAGAAAAAAGTGTATTGGAATGGTGTTTTTTCGGCGCCGCCTCGGAACTCGATTTTCCGGCGCCGGCCGGAACCGGCTCCAGACCCGGCCCGGGCGCCGGCCCGGGCGCCGGTTCGGGCGTCCGGCCCCGGCGCCGGCTTGGGCGCCGGCTCCCCTGAGCATCATCAGCATGCAGTTTTCTAAAGGCACTTCAAAATCTAAAGGTTCTTGGGGGTGTATGATGTCTTTTGGAGATGTTATCTTTAACTTTCCAGATGTTCCCAGAATGGTTGTAAATCTCAGGAGGCGGGTATCAAGGGTCTGGTATAGATATGTGCAAGGATCGACTTCCGTGATCGAGGGTTTGGGATATACATGCTCACGGATGGGCTACACGTGTTCGTGTACAAAGTGCGGGGTCGAGGATTAGGGTACACTATTTTTCACAGCTAGCTGTATGTGTCGGTGTCCAGATCCAACAGCAACTCATCGAAGACGCAGTGGGCCCACTTACACAGCATGGACTCGGCGATCGTTCTCGGATGTACAGTGTTACCTATGCGGATCAGCCTACCCACCAAGTCTTCGTCCATGTAGGTCCACCAGTAAGATGGGTTACCGAAAATCACAGCTTGGAGAATGAGATGTTGAAAAAGGTGAAGTTTGGGCTTCAACTTCCAAGTGCGATATCGATTTTCGTGGCTCCATTTTGACAGCTTACAAAACATGCTTGCGAGCTGGTCCCCCAGAATCGGAAGCTCAGCCTTTACCTCTGGACTCAGAAAGTTACTTTCAGAACTGAGGATGACATAGAATCGTTTCAAAAGTTGGCACACTCCTGTCGCCAACTGGTCATGGTACCCCCAATGGGCATCACCAACATCACCGAACTCCTGAAGCAGCGACAAAGCATAATCAACTAGGTGCCTTGTCGCAGCCCCGTGAGCTTTGAGTAAAGCCCATCCCTTTTCGCTTCTCAATCGATTGAGCCCCAAAACGCCTTTAATCCGAGAGGTGCAGCTAGTTTTTTTGTACCATTCTTTCAGATGGCGTGAAAGGTTGTTCGCCCCCTGCTCGTAAGTATTGCCACCCAGCCGTTTCCGAAGGCACGCGAATGTAAACATAATGCTGCCAACAATCACTGCAGTCAATCCCAAATCCAGAGTGTGCAGAACGTCAACCATTACATTCTCCAACCGTAGACCGATGATGCCTTGCCCCCTAAAGAAGGCTGGAACAGTTTGCCCTTTCGACCTCAGATGATCCCACCAACCCTTCAGGCGTGAGTCGTTTAGGTAGCCCGCTCTGTTCGGCACACTTGCGATCACCAGGTGCACGTGTTATTTCTCAGGCCCTGTGAAATAACACCCCTACCCGAGGCGCTGGAAGGCCATGCTTCGGCCCATGGGCATGACAGTTTTTGTTACCTCTTGCCAGGATCGTCCCCAAGAGATCCCCAACAAAGTTGCCATCCAAGATGACCCCATGAGACCTCCCAGGCATCCCAGAGACCCCTGAGAGGTCCACGAGAGCGCTCCGACACAGCTCCCCCTCCTCCTCCTCCTCCTCCTCCTCCTCCTCCTCCTTCTCCTCCTCCTCCTCCTCGCCCCTCGTCGTCGTCGTCGTCGTCGTCGTCCTCCTGCTCCTCCTTCTCTTCCTCCTCCTCCTCCTCCTCCGCCTTCTCTCCCTCCTCTTCCTCTTCCTCATCCTACTCCTCCTGCTCCACCTCCTCCTCCTCCTCCTCCTCCTCCTCCTCCTCTTCCTCCTCCTCCTCCTGGGTCGTCGGAGACTCGTTGCTGACAGTCACGTCACGATCGTGACGTGACTGTTGCCTGCCGTTGCTTCTCGAGAAGCAACGGCAGGCAACAACTCAACCAGGGCGCAATTCCCGATGGTCGGAATTGCTGTTTTTGGATGGGCTTGAAGGGATCCGCGAAGCGAGAATGATTCAGATACAGCTCATGTGTCCAAATCGTTTCCCTCCAGCCAGCATCACAACTTACGTCAAACCATAATCTATCTTGGTGAATGTTCGAGGCCCTGCAGAATGGACACATGCAATCTGCAGAATTCCACCGTGCAAAACCAAACGCTTGACAACAAAAATTGCCAGTCGCCCCTAACTTGAACGATTTGCGCCCTCCAGCCTCCAGCCAGTGGGAGGCCGCCCCCTGTCAGTTCATTGTTCTGCCAATCTACAAAAGGCGTCTCGCCTGAAAGCAAAACGTTCACGCTCCAAGAGAAGGCCTGCAGCAGGGCGTCCAAGGTTTCGTCGACCATATCTGATTTCCGAATGCCAGTAAATAGAAAACGGGATTGCACGGATGACGAACCAGCTACCAAGCTATTCCATGACAGCCCAAACAGAGAGTCGTGCTTATTGAACCCCCCTCCGTCTGCATGAAACCCAATCGGAATTGTGTTTCCCCATATTTCCGACGGCAAGCAAGGGTGCCTCTTCATGAATTCTGAGTCCGAAATCCCTTCCCAGAAGTAAGTGCATGCTCCAGCGGGTCCAGAAAGGCGGCCTTGAAACAAATCGAACCGATCCTTAAAGATGTGTTGAACAAACACGTGAGGCCATAATACTGGATGGGGACATGCGGGGCCTCTCTTCGTCGGGATCTTGATCATACTTATCGGTGCACATCCTTTCGGCCAGCCAAGAACAGCTTTGATATCTCGGAATAAATTGCCTTGGTATGTCCCTGAGCATCCAATCTCGGCAAGTCTGTCTAATCCCGCAGCGCCCTGAGCCCTGGCCCCGTGAGCGTATTCTTGGACTCTAGAGGAAGATAAAACGCCTGAGCCCCAGTCCCGCTTCAGTGAACGAAACAACGGCCCAAGTCGAGGATCAGCTTCGGGCTCATCAGCGCCGTCGCGATGCTGAAGTCTCTGGTGCACTCCTCCCCGACGATTCTTCGAGGCCTGTACTGTGGCCTCCTCAGCCCGAGGTGTTGGATCCAGATCGCGGTCCCCAGCATTGGCAAGCCTTTTCCTGACCCCGCCTCTCATGCGACGTTGATGTTACGTAAGGTAGAACGTAGGCGACAAGCTTGAGCCCAAAGTGGCTAAGGATCGGGGCCAATTTGAGGGATCGCCCATCAAACAAGAAGAACCACTATCGTCCTGACAATGATAACATAAGCGCCCAAATAGCCCAACGAGCATTTGGTTCTCTCGGAGCCCTGGGACACGGAATAACATACTTATCAGGCCTCTTAATGGCCGCATGCCCCGAGGAGTACGGACCAGTTGGTTATGTCAGGAAGTTCACATCCGAAGAACGAATTTAGCAAAAAGAGCGATTGCGTGCGTAGGAAAAGTCATTGTTTACGTGGCCACCGATTGTCGTTTGCGTTTGGATGATTCTAATAGGGCTCTCGGGGCACGCGAGGCTTAGTAGGGGCATCAATACAAACATCACATGACAAGACGCACCAGCCATATCGCATATAGCATGCACAACTCGATAACATACGTCAACAAACAATCATTGAAACAACACGCGCACAACAACCACAGTCTGCAAACAGCACAACAACACCACTCACACCACACAACAGTTTGGGGCGTTTACACTGGTGTTGCATTGTTTTGTCTGGACGCTGAGGCGCTCGTGGTTGGGCGCGTGTTCTGCGGCAGAGCTGCGCGAGCCGCTCCGAAGCAGGTCCCTCAACAGCTGTCTTGATGCAGCCGGCCGCGGCCGATGGCCGATCCCACGACGCAGTGCCCCATGCCGCCGCAGGTGCTAGTTGCGAGGTCTGACGTCTCTCAAGAAGTATCCTTGTCCTTCGCAGCCTTCCTCTTGCGCTTGGCCCCCTTGTCCTCCTTGTAGCCGTTCTTGCTGGCAAACTCCGCGAGCTGGGAGTTCTTCTTCCGAAGCTCATCGATGGCCTTCAAGAGCTTCGGGATCTGAGTTGGGTCTGCTGTCTCGGTGGCCATGCGCTCCAACACGTCCTTCGTCGTCTTCACTTTCTTCACGTGGCTGGACAGATCATTGCGAAATGCCTCGTGGTATGGGTCGGCCTGCTGGGTAGCCTTCGTTTGCACCACCTTCATATCCAAGAGAATACCCTGAAATTCCCTCACGAGCTCAGGCAACTGCTGCTCGGTCTCAGCCACCTTCATGGCGAGTTTCTTCTTTTCGATCTCCTCCTGGTTTTCGACTGGCTCAGCTTTGATCTGCACTAAGTTCACGCCGCTGCTGCTGGATGCCGAGGCCGATAGCTGCATCTCGGGCCCCTCGATGGAGAGGGCTTTGGCCACGTCTTCTTTCGAGGCCTCGCCGTTGGCTTCGACGAGGAATGCGGCCAGCTCGGTGTTGCTCATCCTCTCCCAGTTCACTGGGACTGCGTACTCGAGGAACTGCGGGTCCGTGCGCCCCGTCAGCAAGTCGGGGAGGCCCTTCAAGACACTGCGCCAGAGAGTCGCCTTCTCCATACCCAGCTTGTCGTCCATCTGCTTGACGGACATCCTGATGATGTCGGTGTGCTGCGTCTTGCTCGACGAGATCTCCTTCTTCGTGCTGGTAGATTTGGTGGAGTCGTTGCACCTCGCCTGGTGGGTGAGGAAGGCCATCATGAACTCCTGGTTGTAGCGGTTGCTCTTGTTCAGGTTGCCATCGGGATTCGCTGCGAGGAAAGACTTCAGCCCTTGCTTCAGTGAGTTGATCTTCTTGCTGTCAGCGGCCGCCAAAATTGCTTTCGCCGACTGGATCTCGGCTTCGGTCAGGACGACCTCCGAAAGTTTGGCAGGCGCGTGCTTCGGCCCCACGTCGAAGCCTCCTGCGAGACTTCACGCGAAAATGCTTGATGAAACACGGCTGCGGGCTGAGCGTTGATGGTGGCAGTCACGGGACAACGACTTGGTCAGAGACCACCCAGTGAGACTCAGGCACTCCAGAACATCAGAAGCGAACCCAGGGCACAGAAGGACCACACCAAATTGAAGAGTAGATTGAAGAATAGCTACTCTTCAATTACTCTTCAATCTACTCTTCAATCTATGAAACCATATATATATATATGAAAAACTTGATTGAAGAGTAGATTGAAGAGTAATTGAAGAATAGCTATTCTTCAATTTACTCTTCAATTTTTGTTGCGCCACTCGTTTCCACTTGTCAGGGCGTGCGCGCGTTCGTCTAATAGTGCAGTTGGGAGTCGTCTTGGAGCGTCTCGGGCCGTCATTGGACCACGTTGTGCACGTTAGGTAGCTTTGGATGTCGCACTGGGCCGTCTCGGAAGCGATGCAGGGCCATCTTGGCCTCTACTCAAGGCTGGCCGTCGCGGCCACCGCTAGAACGTTGAAGGCGAAAGAAGACTTAGGCACAGAGTGGACGCAAGAAATTGAAGAGTAAATTGAAGAGTAGCTATTCTTCAATTTACTCTTCAATTGAGCCGTCGAAGGTCTCGAGGTGATTTAGGGTCTAGCGGTCGCCTCGAAGTTGTTGGATGTCTCGACTGCGGGGGCGCTCGCTACCCCCGCCCAGACTCCAGACGATGGGGGGGGGGAGGCGGGGGGAGGAGGGGGAGGAGAAGGAGGAGGAGGAAGGGGGGGAGGAGGAGGAGGAGGAGGAGGAGGAGGAGGAGGAGGAGCAGGAGGAGGAGGAGGGGGAGGAGAAGGGGGAGGGATGAGGAGTGCCCTGAAACATGCACTTTTCTCTCAATCCCCAACTACGTCAGTCGCACTGACGGGCAGCAGCACTTGTGCATGCGAGTGGCTCAACGGGCTGCAGCGGACCAGGGCACCAGGAAGCGGCGGAATCAGTCACTGTCGGACTCCTCCTTCTTGGCCTTCTTGGCCTTCTTGGCCTTCTTGGCCGCTTGTTTTTTACCCTTGGGCTCCTTGGGGCCCTTGGCTGTTTTGGTGTCCTTGGGATCCTTACGGGGGCGGCCGCGCTTGGCCCCGGAAGCCTCGGCGGTCGATTCAAGCACAGCGTCCAGCTCCGCGGAGAGGTTGAGCTCGTCAACAGCCGACGATGAAGAGCGTTCCTTGGGCTCGTTCGCAGCAGGCCTCTTGTTCACTGCAGCCTTCTTCGAGAAGATTGAGCGCGGGTCGAACTCGTCATCGCTCCTCTCCGACTCCTCACCAGCGCCCTGGATGTCGACGTGCCCCTTGATCTCGAGCAGCCTCTTCCCGAAGTTCTCCTTGGCGCCCCGCGCGTAGCTGGCCGCGTGATCGATGTTGTCATGGCCCCAACTCTCAGTGTGGATCGTAGCCAAGAAATCCTCCATCTCGGCGTGCAGCTTCGTCGTGTCGGTCTTGAGCTTCATGTTCCATTTGTGGTCGCCGATCTTCTCGATGGCAGCCTGGCACACGATGTCCATGGAGCGAATTTCCTCCACGAAGCGGTTGACCTCGTCGGACTTCTGCTGAAGCTGATCTGGCGCGTGCGCAGTAGGTGCTGGTCCCGCTGGTGGTGCTGCTGCGAGTGGAAGGTCATCATCATCATCATCCACTCGGATCGTAGGAGCGTCGACCCAACCGTCCCGCGCCTCAGCCCTGTCCTCGACATGCGCAGCTGCTGCCACTTGCGTAGGTGGAGCAATCGCCTCTCCACGCGCGCCGAGGCGCATGCCTCGGCCGCTGAAAGGTTCAAAGGAGAGGTCCATATTCACGGCGTAAGTCGCGCAGTGAACCTGGCTCGCTTGAGCCCAAATACGGCTGCGGACAACATTGTCGAAGTCATTCGGCATTGATTAGGGAGATTCGAAATGGCATGCCGATGCTTATGGGCTAGGGTCACTGCCAGCTCGCTGCTGGCATTGTCCATAATGAATACAACAGCGGTTCATACTCCAATGTGTCGCAACAAGACTTCAACGTACCCTCATAGTCCATCAAGAGGCCACCATCAACTGATACACATACCATGCTTTATTGTGATTGCGTCAATTCTTGAAATGCCCTACAGACTTGAGATAACCCACAATCACACACAAACAAACAAAACAACAACAGCAACAACAACACCAACACACAACATTACACATGATCTTGGGTGGCCTTATCGTGTGGATCTTAAGGGTCCTCTAGGGTTGGGTACCGTCCTCTACAGTGGGGCCCGTTCGGGCCCTTAAGGGTGAGGCCCTCTCTCTCGCTGTCTCTCTCAAGTCCTCTTAATCGTTGCCACTCGCTATGATATGATGTGCCCGTGTTACCTTGCCATGCTATGAAACAACGATAATGTGCTATGCTATGCTTTGCTTTGCCACTCGATTTGTTGTGCCATAGTGGATGACAGTTGGTTTCATAAGGCATGTAGGCGCCGTGAATGTTTAGGGCATGGTGGACTTTGACATGCGCAGTCTGTTGGAGTCCACGAGTGATGCTACCTTGCTATGCTATTGCCGTGCTACGCTATGCTGATTCTGCGGTGCGTTGTTCCTCCTCCTCATACCACTCCTCCTCCTCCTCATCATCTTCCTTGTCCTCCGATGCTGATGACGATGCTGACCCTGCGCTTGTGACCTATGACGCCACGTGGTTCAAGCGAGCCCCACTCGCTATCTTTCGACGTGCACTCTGAGCCTACTTCTCTGGCGGGTCCCACACCTCAGACCAGCGAGCACAGCATTGCTGAGCATACGTGCGAGCCGAAGCCAAGGCATCCTCGAGACCCGAACCGTTGCTCAAGCGGTACTTCTTCATCAAGGCGTGGCCAGCGGTGTAGACTTTGTTGCGGACAACTGGTCGTGCCCCTGCCATGTTGATGTACGGTTTGATCGGGTCAACTTTGGGAGATGAGCCTTCCTGAGCTTTGACCAGCTTGGGTTTCGAGACCTTCTGAGCGGGAGCGAGTTTTTTCTTCCCCTTCTTTCGCTTCTTGCCAACCTTGCGAGGTGTGGTGCCATCCTCAGGAGCGAGCTCTGGGCCTGCGTAGGCAGGCTCAGCTGACCCCTTCCTTTTCTTGCCCTTCTGGTCCTTCTCTGCTCGGGTCGTCGCCGCGTAGTCTGCTGGCGATGGGCCTGTCGGGGGAGAAGCGGCCAGCGCTGCCAGTTGCGCTGCAGTCAAAGGGCCTGAAGACGTTCCTGTCGACGCAGTCGGCACCGCCTTGACGTTGTCGGCCCGCGCCGCACTGCCGAAGAGCAGCTCGTGCAAGCCTTCGACGTCCCCGCCAGACTCCTCGGTGTCACTGACCTCCACCATGTCGATTTTCTTGGGGGGGATGGGTACCTCGACCACGACGTCCTGCTTGGACATCAAGCGCTTGAATGGCAACGCTGATGGAGGAACGGCCTTGACGCAAGGAACTGGACCGTCGGTTTTCGCAAGTCTGAGCTGGTTAATGAGAACCTCGAGCTCCAAGAAACGCCGAGGTGCACCTAGAGATCGCCTCTTCCTGTCCAGCAAACTCTGCAGCATGACTCTGAGGTGCAAGGTGCAGCGGTCGCTCTCAGTCGGAGTCCAGCTAAGCGAGTGTTTTCCAAGCCACTGCTGGAATTGAGCATGAAGGGACGCTTGGTGAGGAATCAGCCCAGAGGATCTTTCAAGAATGCGGTTCAACACTGAGAATGCAGAGTTGATGGCAGCCCAGTCTGATGTATGACCTGCTGTGGTGATACGCGCCAGCTTCCATAACCCATGCGGTGTGCATTCAGAAGTTTTGATCAAGTCGAAACATTCTGCTGCGTCTGAATCCGTCAGGTCACAACCTGGTGTCCTGGTAAACTGAGACATTGGGCCAAAAATGGCTATGAACGATGGCGGTGACGGTGAGGTGATGGCGATGCCCATAGGTTCCCAAACAGTGCTGCACTGAGGGGGGGGGCACGGGCCAGGGCAAGGGGCCCACGTGCGAGCCGCTATTATCTTCACGAACCTCGGTGCCGACGCGGGGTCCACAACAACGGGAAGAAGCCGTTCTAATTGATCTATTGCAACAGAGTGAAGTTATCGCGGCTCCGATCGCGAGCCGTCTCACGGCAAGGGGGGGGGGCCAGCGAAGAGCAACAACCCCCAATCAATCCGACCATCCATCTAGGCCTTAGTAGATAAGGGCGCCCGCTCTGTTTAACCCCCTTCTACTGTTTCTATAGCTTACGGGGTGACTTGGGCCGATCTTGGTGAGAAGTATCAGAGATTGACCTTCCGACGGGTCGAAGCATGGCGTTCCAGCGCCTGGCGGGGTTCCCTCAAGGCCCAGGGATACGGGGTAGGGGTGCAGAATTACCGATGTTATTTCTCTAACCCCCTTGTCATTGGTAATATGTTGCCGACGTCACTTTGGCTCAAGCCGTTTCAATCGATGCGAGGATAAAATGTGATAGCGCAGAGCTTCGCGAACGTCCGCCTTACCCCTGCGAGACAACAAACTCCCCTAACGCAAGAGGAGAGCATTGCGAAGTAAAGCGCGCGAGTTTGGCCAAACTAGAAGATGAGAGAAACAAAGGGGTAGGAGGAGGAAGAGGAGTGAGGGGGATGTTGAAGCACGCAAAATGCCAGGTAAAGAACTAACGCGCCCCAAACAAACGGAACATTGCGAAGTAAGCAAATTGACCCAGCCAAAAAACAAGATTATTAGAGGCGGATGACGATGAGGAGGGGAAGGGGGAGAAAGAGGAGGAGGAGGAGTAGCGAAATGAGGAAGCAACGCGCGACCTACAGAACTAACTCTGCCAAGGAATAAGGGGAACATTGCGACAGGAAAACCCAACTCGGCCAAAGAGGAGGAACAAGAGGAGGAGGAGAAGGAGGTGAAAGAGGAAGATAAGGAATCCTTGATATACTCATCCGTGCGTGCAGTCGTTTCATTGCATTCGTCCAGAAATACTTTAATTCATGGTTTTTCAATGGTTTTGCATAAACCTTTATGTCTTCAAGGTTTTCTTTATTTTTTTGAAGTCGTTTCTTTGTTTTGAAGGTGAGATTTGAAGGAATTCTTTATATTCTGAAGGTTTCCTTTAAAAACTAACTGCAATCTTCCCAAACCTCTTCATTATTGTACAGTTTCTGTATTATTTTAAAGGTTTGGATGCTGAGGGTCGGGCGTCGGAATCGGCCGAGGAGGCGCCCTGGGCGCCGGAACTTAGCATTTTCATAAGAAAAATGCGTATTAGAATGGCCTTTTGTTCGGCGCCGCCTCAGAACTCCATTTTCCGGGGGCGGCCGAAACCGGGTCCGCGCCCGGCGGCCCGAGCGCCGGCCCGGGCGCCGGCTCGGGCGCGCTGCCCAGGCGCCGGCGGAAATAAGGCCAGCGCTGCAGCAGGAGCACGATTCGGAACGAGCGCGAAAATGGGGCCGGCGCCCCAGCGAGAGCAGCATTTGGAGAAAAACAAATGCAAACGAAAACCCAATTCCGGGGAAACCTGCGTGTAAAAAACAATACGCGGGGGGGGGTCGGGCACTCCGATTCCGTCAGGGGAAGAAGGAGAATAATATTCATATTGAATAATTGCGACGAGGAGGGGGGGGAGAGGGAGGGGACGGGACGGGAGGGCAAGGGGAGGAGGAGAAGAGGAAGGAAGGGGAGGATAGGGGAGGGAGGTGGTGGGGCGATCAGGGAGAGACAGGGCGCGCCAAACATCAAATAACATATATCATGTTGTATACGATTGGCGATTTAGAATACAACAAACATAACATACAATATGTTGGCTTAGTTTTGTTGGTAGGTTCACAATCAAAACCATATGAACACATGCGGTCAAACATAACATGTATCGCGTTCATGGTTGGGCCCTGGGGATCCATGCTTAATTAAAAAAAACATATGTCATTGTATTGTTGGTTGGGCCCTGGGGACCCGCGTTCATCAACATAAAATAGTGTATTTAGGTTAAAGCAATGATTAAACTTTAAAGCAATGAGAAGACGTATGAGCATACATATAATATAATATGGTTTCAACTATGACTGGACCATGGAGGCTCACTTGTACTTGCATTGAACTAGTTCACTATATGTTCTCATTTTTTTTGAAAAAAAAACACTAGGAATCATATAACCATACGTGCGATACGTGGGACAATCATATTCCTTATGCTTCGGCCATGTGGACTCAAATTCTAATGAAACGAAAATATTGTGCGTGAGCAAAAATTAATGGGGTCGCAACTAAAAACATGGAGACCACGCATAACCACAAGTACAATCAAATATTTTAGGTCCATAATGGTTGGGCCCTGGGGGCCCACAATAAATTCAAATAGGTGAATAATCAAAAAAATAAGTCTATAATCAAAAAACCAAAACAACTACGAATATACACGCAATCAGTTTTTGTATGTTCTGCATGGCTGGGGCTTGGGGGTCCACGTAACATGACATGGAATATGCAATGTCAAGGCGCGCCCTCCCCTCCCTCCCTGCCACGCCCCCTCCCCCCCCCCTTGCTTCCCTCGACGCCCACCCCCCCCCCCCCCCCACACCCCTCCATCTCTACCCCCCCCCCCCCCCCCCCATCCCTCACCCCCCGATCTTCCTTCGCCCCCCCTCCCCCCACCGCCCCCCTGCCCCCCGGGGGCCCCTGCCCGGGGGCCTCTGCCCGGGCGCGTTTTCTCGGGCGGGTTCAAAACGCCGACGAAGCACGCTGCCCCGCGGGCGCGCGAGCGGAAAGGCCATGCGCTCAGAGCGGCGCGGGCGTCGGCGGCGGCGCCCCCCTGGCCGCCGGGGGCGCGTGAAGCAGGAGCGCGGCCATCGCTTCAACCACAGGCTGCGGCGCCGTCAGCGGCTGCTGCGCCTGCCGTGGCGGGGCTTGCCACGGGTGCGACTGCTGCGCCTGCTGCTGCGGCGCCCGCGGCAGCGGCTGCAGCGGCGGCTGCGTTGGAGGCAGCGGCTGCAGCTGGCGCTGAAGCTGATCCAGCTGCTGCAGGGGCCTCCGCGTCTCCTCCTGCTGGCGCTGCATCTGCTCGTGCTGGAGCTGGGTCTGCTGCTGCTGGAGCTGGGTTTGCTGCAGATGCCGAAATCCCCCTTCTGCTGGAGTGCGCTGCTGCTGCTGGATCTGCTGCGGCGGCTGTGGCTGGATCTGCTGCGGCGGCTGCGGCGGGAGCTGCTGCGGTTGCCAGATCTGCTGCGGGCGTTGCTGGATCTGCCGCGGCTGCTGCGGCGGCGGCGCCTGCGGGGGCTCCTGGAAGCATGCTGGGCCGCCCGCGTGGGCCCCGCAGGCTTGCTGCGGCTGCAGCACCCCCTGCGCCGCTTGGAAGCCAACGGGAACCATTGCACCTGACCCTGCACCACCTCTCGCCGTCACGGTTTGCTGGTGAGCCTGCCAGTTGTAGGCTTGCCGCTGCTGGTGCTCTTGTTGCTGCAGCCAGTCCTGCTGCACCTGGCGCTGCTGCGGCTGTTGCTGGATCTGCTGCGTCTGCGGCGGTGGGCGATTGCAATGCGACGAGATCGCCGTGGGCATCGCGGAGAGCATTGCGCGCAAATGGCAGGTTGTCTTCCGCTTCCAGTCGGGCAGCCTCAATGTGGGCGTGAAGCGCTTAGGCCCCGAGCTGCTGCTGCTCGGCATTCGCAGCGTCCTGTTGGATCTGCAGCTGGTTATCCTGGGCCTGCGTTTGCTGCTCCAGCGCTGCCGTGACGTCCTCCTATGGGGGCGCGCGGGCGATGAAATCATTGCGCGTGAATGCCACATCTCATTCCGGGTATCGCATGCGACGCCCTTGCGAGCGCCTCAGCCGAAGCGCTCGCAACGGTGCCGCGTTCATCCTGAATGGGCGTGCTCTTTCATCGCTGATGGTTTCTTCGCCGTGCGCCCCGCGATGCCTTCGCCGCCTCGAACGCGGCTTGCAACTGCCCGAGGCTCTCATGTAGCTCTCGTGCCTCGGTGCTCCGAAGCTTGTTCTGCGCTACCAACTTCGCCATCTCCATGCTCCCGTCCTGGATGGGCGCCGCTTTCTCCTCCTCGGTCCTCCTCGAACCTGCTGCTTGCGAGCAGGCTGCCCACGGCTGGTTTCGGTCTGGCTGCGGCTGCGGCGCCGTGGGCCAGGGCAGTGCTGCGGGAGGTTGAGACCACCTCGGCCCGGGCGCGCGCGATCGGGGCGCAGTCTGCCCATGGGCCGCCTTCGGAGCAGGCTGATACTTCAGCGGGGCGCCCCTCGCCTTCCTCGGAGGCGTCTCAGGCGCGGGCCTCCGGGGCATATGACGTGGCCCTTGGGGCATGTGCTGGGGCCCCCAGGCGCCCCAGGTCTCGTCCTGCTTCCTCTGCCTCCCCAGCCTCCTCTGCATCCTCAGGGGTCCTCTTCCTCATGGTCTCTGCCTCGACGGTCCTCCTTCTCTACCTCTTTCGGCGCTCTTGGAGGACCTGCCGGGCGTCGGCCGCGTCGGCGCTGCGCTCTGCCTGGCCCCGCTCCTCTGGGCCCACCGCCATCGCGTCAACCATCCTTGTCCGTGCCAGGTTCTTCCCCGTCGAATTCTGGCGCGAGGCCCGGTTGCCCGCGCGCTTCCTCCTCGCGGGCTGCCGCTGGCCAGGCGGGCGGGACGCGCGCGCCTCAGCGCCCGCTTTGCGCGCCTGGAGGCAGGCGATGCCGACGCAGTTGCTGCCGCCGGAGTACACGTCGCGCCCCCGGCAGAAGATGCAATCTCGCGGCTTCAGGTTTCGGCGATGTATCATGCGCCAGCAGCGCTACCTCTCGTAGCAGGCCCACTCCTCGTGGGGGGCCGAGTCCTCGGGCCGCTCCACGGGCCTGCCGCGCAGGAAATCGAACTCGTTCGCGGAAGGCACGTCGATCACGCCCGCATCGTCCTTGAGATGCGCGCTCCATTCGCCGCCACCTTCTTCGGGTGGCTGTCCACCCTCGCCTGCTGGTGGCAGCCCTGGCAGGCCTCCGCCAAGGCCTGCGCCTGGCTGAGGTTGCGGCTCGGCCCCGGGGGCCTCGGCCGAGGCGCTGCACTCCTCGGCCGCCTCGACGACCTCGGGATCCTCGGGAACGCTGGGGCTCCCGCCGAGCTCCTGGTCTGGCGTGTCCTCGAGTAGACGCCAGATTGGGGGGGGCAGAATGATGTGCTGGAGAGGCAGCCGCGTGGGTGGATGGGGCCCTCCGCCCATGGCTGCCGCCGCTGAGCCCCTCGCAGCAGGTCTGGGCGCCGTCGCCACCTGGCAGTTTTATATTTATGTGTACATCTTTCTATTTTTATATATATAGATGTGCATAAGTGGATATATACATGTATATATATAGATGTGTCTACATGTTTATGCATGCATGTTTTGGCGTTGACTTGAAGTGAAAGATCGCGGAACGGAAACACCTGCACCACGTTGCCGCCCAGCAGCCAGCGGAGCCACAAAGCGCCGAAAGCGCCGACGAGCACGGCGGGCCGACCCATCGCTGCAGTCGGGCCCTGGGCGGGCCGCGTCGAAGGGGGCCAGAGGGCGGGCGCGCCGCAGCTGAAAAGCTGAGGAGCGCGTGGCGACGAGAAGAGAAACCCCCCCCCCCTGCCATCCCCCCCCCCCCCCCCCTCCAAGGCCGAGGCGACGCCGTGCCTCTCGGCCCTCCGCGCGCCCACCCCCCCCCCCCCCCCCCCGCCCGCCCCGCCGCCACCGCCGCCGCCCGCCGCCGCAACCGCCACCACCACCACCACCACCCGCCCCGCCTCTGCCCCCTCCCCCCCGCCCCAGGGAGACCCTTAGCCGAGGGGGCACCGTGTCCCCCATGGTCCTGAGATAGCTCCCCCATTCCTCCTCCACCCCCTCGTCGCTGCCCTTTTCAATGAAAAGACGGCAGAGCGGCTCAAGGCGTCACTTAGCGGCGACCCCAAGCTTAGAAACCGAGTGCCGCTTGTTCACGAGTGGCATGAGCCCGGGGCGCCTCGCCTCCGCAATCCAGGCGGCGCGGCGGCTGATCTCGCGGTTCTCCTGGAAGGAACCTTTGGCCCATGTTCGCGTTTGCGTTTTTTTTCGGCGGCGGGCAAGCCCCCCTTTACTAAACCCTCTAGTGAAAACTGCCTGGGACCGAAAACGACGGACCTGGACCCGCAAAAATGGCGGCCGCGACGCCCTCTCGCGAACTGAAGACGGCCATCTCCTTTAATCGAAGCGTCAGGGTAGGAGGTCTCCCCATCCCTGATTACAGTAATGTAAAAGGAAGAAGGAACAATACAGAAATTTTCTTCTTCGAAGGGGGGGCCTGCCCAGCTCGTCGCGCCAGCAGCCGCGGTCGAAGTGCCCTTCAGCTTCGGCGACATGGCGCCGCGCACGTCGCACCATCACTTCCAGCAGCAACGGTGCCACCACCCCTTCCCGCATGTCCGAATCGGCCACGAAAAAAAAAACTTGCTTCCCCCTTACGTCAGCCATCTCCAACCGCGCCAATCTGGCAACACCGAACCGCAGAGGTCGCAACGAGCCGGCATGGCGCGGGCTGAGCTGGGGCTGAGCTGGGGCTGAGCTGGGGCCAAAACGGCTAGATATGTCTCCACGTCGCCCCTATACCTTGCAGCTTCCTAGACGCATGGGCCCCCATGGCCGAGGGGCCCCATTCCCCCTGCCCCGCCCCCCCCCCCCCCCCTCCCCCCGCACACGCACCCATGCGCACATTGGTTTTTCCACGCCGAGCGGATAGCGGCGCGCAGTATTCACCCATCCCATTGCCGTCCTACACTGCCCCAGCGCGCATGGCAAGCGGCACGCCTACTCGAAGACTAGCTTGGATAACGCGTGCTCTTTCGCCTCTTGCAGGCCTACCTTGCCCGCGTTGAGCTTCTCCTTCACCTGGCGGCCGATTTCCAAGAGATGCCCCTTGCTGGCCGCGCAGCGCCCCCCCCCCCCCCCCCCCCCCCCCAAAAGGAGATGAGCTGCGAGCCGCCCATCACGCGGAGCCCCGCGGAGTGGCTCTTCTGGCAGTACATCGCGCTGTCGAACTGCTCGGTCTTGCAGTCGAACGCGCGGCCTTTCTCGTCAGCGAATTTGCCAGGGTCAGCGGCCGCGGGCTTCGCCTTCGGAAGCTCGGCGGCCGCGGGCTTCGCCTTAAGCTCGGCGGCCGCGGGATTCGTCGCGGTGGCCGCGGGCGTCGGGGGCGCGCCCTTCATGCCGAGTGCGGTGTGCTCGGCGTCGTCGTTCTCCCCGGGACCCTCGGCCTCGTCGGCCGCGCCAATCCCCCCCCTCCCTCCTTACCCTCGCCCCCCTCGTCTGCCATGGCCAGGTCCACGTCCTCGACGCGCCAGGCGCCAGTCGCCGCTGCAGGCTTCTTTTTGATCCCGCTCGTCGTATTAAGGGCCGGTTTCTTCTTCGCGGGCGGGTTCTGCTTCCGCGCTGCGAAGTCGGCGCCGGCGATCTCCGACGCCCACGTCGCGCCATCGGCGAAGGTGGCCACGCGCGTCCCCTTCTCGCCAGGGGCGAAGTTGAACTCCCTGGGCCCCCCGCTGTCGTCGGTCTCCTTGAGCTTCATTCGGTTGCAGTCCACCTCGCAGACGCTAGCGCGCTTCGGCGAGGGCTTCTCGGCCGCGGGAGGCGTCGGCAAGTCCACGAGCGACTGCTTCCGCGTCGACGTCCTCCTCGTCGTAGTCAGGGCTGCGCCCGAGCTTGGGCTCGGGCTGCCCCGGGGAAAACCCACGAAATACTGACCTACCATATTTTCAAAATTAACCCCACATCGAGACCCCCACGGTTCGGGGGCAATTGTTTCGGGCCAGAGGGGGCCAATAATTCCCCCCCCCCCCCCCCCAAGCCCGAACACACCTGGTGCCCTGAGACCTGCGAGCGGCCATGCGTCGAGACGCGTCGCGCCGCGCCACCCGCCCAGGACAAGTAACGTCGCAAAACCACCGGCAAACAGAGTGTAAATATTTATCCCCAAACTCGCCCCGCGTCTCCCGCAATCCCAACGTTCGCGCCATTTCGCAGCCGCGTCTGCTCCTCTCGCGTCTGCTCCTCTCGCCCCAGCAGAACGACGATCCCAATCCCAAACAATCAACCAATGAGTTCGGCGAGATGCTCGTTCCCCCAGCGAAGCATGCAAACGTTTCTGCTAAGGGCGCACGCGGGCCTCGGGCAAGTCTACGCACGACCCGCTAGATGTTTCCCAGGACGAGGGTAGGGATAATAATGTCTTCGCGGACATATGCCCCCGTTCACCTCGTCTGCGACGCGCCGACGGGTCTGGATCTGCCGCCGGACACCGCGGGCAAGGCGACCCCCGGCGCGAGGCCCCTGAGGAACGAACGGAAGAGGAAGACACTCCCGCGGAACATCGCGGACTCTGGAGACGACGCCGGAGAGGAAACCCAGCCGAGTGGCCCGGGGCGCCCTGGATCTGCAGGGGGCCACGCTCGGCAGTCATTTGTCGTCGCCGCCCTGGCAATCCTTTTCGGGGAGCATGGGCGACTGCCTTCGCCGCGATTGCGCAGCTCCTTGTATGCCGACGCCTTGCCTCGAGCATTGTCGGCCACCTGCTACGCGAGGTTCGGCGCGACCAGTGCCCTGCGTGTCCCCGGGCCCCGCCCCGTGAAGTCATCCGCCCCGGTATAGTCGGGGCTGCCAGGACAGTTCGCGCGCGCCTGCTCGGTCAGCATGGCCCGACGCCCGAAAGCCTCCAACGAGACCAGCGTGGGGATGTCGAGCCGGTCGACCTCCGCCGACAGCTCGAAGACCTTCATGATGCAGAAGTGCTCGCGCACCGAGCGGTCGCCTCCAGAGTTCACCTGTTGGGCCCAGTTGTAGTGGCGCTGGACCGGGCCGCCGCTGCGGGCGATTTCCTCCAAGTACAAGAGGACCGAAGCCTCGCTGTCCAGCGGGGAGTCGCCGTGGTCCTGGTGCATCATCATGTCCACCGCCATCACGAAGCAGCGGCGGCGGACGTTCCCCCTCCAGGCCACAGGCAACGCGCGGGTGTCGGCAGCGCACATTCAGCGTCTCGACAGTCATCGTAGTCGAGCCACCACCTTTCGCGGGCGCGGAGGAATGTCCAGGGTAGGGGCGGTACTCCGAGTTACGAGCGAAGGCGTGGCCCGAACAGACAGCATTCCTCCATATCTTCCAGTCTGCGGCCTTTGGAGGCCCTTTTTCCTGGAAGTCTGTCCCCATCCCCTCCGACCTTGCGCTCCTCACCGACAGCAGTGGCGCGAGCACGAAGGTACAGCGACACGTCGGAGAGGCCCGTCGCCACAAACAACACGGAAAGCATGCCGAACCTCCGGGTCAGGCCCACGCCCGTAGAACTGGGCGACGACGTTCCCTTCAGAGTCCAGCGCTCGAAACGCCTGGACATCCCACGGCACGTAGACATGCTGGGGGCACACGTCGCCGTCCGCCGTCAGAATCCACCACGACCAGTGACTGGCCAGAGGGTCCTCCCCGTGCACTGCTGTGTCGCCCACGGTCGAACACATCCTCAGAAACACCACATCGTGCCAGAGGTCCGGCTCGTCCACATAGAGCAGAGGACCTTGAGTCCTCCCTGCAGCGCCGGTCTCGTGCCAACGCCGCTAGCCATCTCGAAAGCAGCCGATGCGCGAGTAGAGAAGGGCCAGCAGGATGTTCAGGTAGAAAGCGGCGCTCTCGACCACGACGGCGAGCAGCTCGATATACCACGACATTCCCGACTCGGCGAGCGGCTGCGCAATGAGAGACCCAACATCTCCGCGAATCCTGAACAGGAGGCTGGACAGGTCAGGCTGTAGAGCACCAGTTGTGCCGCCACAGCACAAGGACACCCCAGCGAACCATGAGGACCAGTCCACAGCGGCAGCGGCGATGGGGCGAACCATGCTCCTGTGAACGCGGCGAAAAGGAAGCGTCGGGCACCCTGAAGGGTATCAAGCCCTGAAACAACTTGTGCCGTATGGTTGAAGATCAAGCACAGGTTCATAATCTCAACTCGCCTTTGGAGGCTTATCTGCAGATGTGACACGGCCCAGGCTCCATGGAGTACCGCCTTCACCAAAACAATATCTGGGGTTGCGGAGCGAGATCGCAATGGAACGGAGACCCCCAACCGGGAAATCGTTTCGTGTCGTTCGTGTCGTGCGTGCGGGCGAGGCGAAGCTGCGTGGGCGCGCGAGAGGAATGAACCCGCCGTTGCTAGAGCGAAGCCAAGACACATTATCATCCTCCGCCCGACCTTCTGGCGAGGGCTCGCGGTGTTCCGCGGTGTCCCGCGGTGTCCCGTGGTGTCCGCCGTTGCTAGGGCGAAGTCGGGACAAATGATTATCCTCCGCCCGCCCGTCCGGCGGTGGCTCGCGGTGTCCCGCGGTGTCCCGCGGTGACCCGTGGTGTCCCGTGGTGTCCGCCGCTGCTAGGGCGAAACCAACACAACTGATTCTCCGCCGCCCGCAAAGTCCGTCCCGTCCGTCCGACGGTGGCTCGCGGCGTCCCGCGGTGTCCCGTGGTGTCCAGTGGTGTCCTGTGGTGTCTCGTGGTGTCCCGTTGAGCGAGATCGATAGTGAGATGGATAGTGAGATCGACAGTGAGATCGATAATAAGATCGATAGTGAGATCGGTGTGGTGCCCCGAGGTGTCCCGTGGTGTCCCAAAAAAGTGAGATCGATAAAAAAATCGACAGAGAGATCGACAGCTGTCCCGTGGTGTCCTCAAAAAGTGAGATCGATAGTGAGATCGATGGAGAGATCGATAGTAAGATCGATACTGATATCGATGTGGTGCCCCGATGTGTCCCGTGGTGCCCCAACAAGCGAAATCGATGGTGAGATCGACAGGTGTATCGACAATGAGATCGATAGAGAGATCGGCAGGTGTCCCGTGGTGTCCCGTTGAGTGAGATCGATAGTGAGATCGATAGTAAGATCGATGTGGTGTCCCGAGGTGCGCCGTGGTGTCCTATGGTGTCCCGTTGAGTGAGATCGATAGTGAGATCGATAGTGAGACCGATAATGAGATTGAGAGGTTTCCCGCGGTGTCCTGTGGTGGCCCGTGGTGTCCCGTTGAGTGAGATCGATAGTGAGATCGACAAGTGTCCCGTGGTGTCCCGTGGTGTCCCGTCGAGTGAGATGATAGTGAGATCGATTGAGCCAAATGTTGGTTCCCCCCCCTCTGCCCCCCCCCCCCACACACAAGATCCCTATCACCCGAAGGGTGGTCGTATAGGTATGCTTTATATACACAATTAAGAAAACGCACATGTATCAACATGGAAATGATTCGAACGGGTCCTTGCTGATTGGCGCTCTGAGCACGAAGTGGAAGATGGCGAATACTAGGCAAAGCATCGCTAAGCACAAAGGGAATGACAGCAGCCGAAGAGCATACTTCGACACCACGTCGGAGTCAGAGACCCCGCACGAAAGGTTCAACACTGAGAAATCGAACGCCGCGACCGAGAAACCCGTAAACATGGATTTGATCGGGTCGATCCAATTGACCTTCATGGTGAAAAACAGCGACAACGTCTGGAGAATCATGATTGTCTGGCTCATGCAGATGGCCACAGAGACCGTGTTCATCCTGACCTTGGTAACGTCCACCCTTGCGAAGAACGCCATTCCGACCAATCCACAGAGCGTTGCGATGGCGGCCCCGATCAGGGGCAACACGGCGCTCCCTTGGCACATCTGGCACTCCCCATTCGACCCGACGTGATGGTTCTCCTTGCAGGAAGCACAACCAATTTCAGAAGGGTCACGCCCATCCGCGCACGTGCCGGCGTCTCCTCCCGGGCACTCCAGCTCGTCCCGGCATCGGTAGACAGAATACTCCCTGTCAATGCCGTCCTGTTCGCTGACCCAGAAGCCAGCAAGGAGCTTCGGGGGAGGGTCATCGTCGCCCTTTTCGCAATCCATGCCCTGCGGGCACGCATTACACTCCGCGTGCACCCCGTCCATCTCAGAGTGGCCCTTGGCGCGAAAATAACCGTCGTCGCAAACGCACTCCTGGGGAAACGCAGAAATGCCGATACCGCTGGCGCACCCTGAACTTCTCCCATGAGGCGTTCCGACCAGGATTTCAAGGTGACTCCAGCCGTGACGACGAGGGCTCCACGGGAGGAGACTCCGAAAGGCGAAAACGAAGGAGTGGCGTCGGGGCTTGTACTCTGGTCAAGTCCAAGCTTGGCCCCGCCAGCGGACCCAACCCTCACAGGAGGTCGGGATGGATGCCGCATCTCTTGGATTTCGCAGCGCGCATTCCCACTTGGATGGGGGTTCGCTGGGGGAGCTGACCTACCCTGTCCAAGACGGGGTTGGGATGGTTCTGAAGATGATGAGGAATGACATCGGTATCGGTATGATGTTCTCTGCTGAAGTCCCACGAGGTCGTGGCGCCACGGATCATGGTGCTCTCGTGCGTGGCGCAGCTCGTGCAGGCCGTGTTGTCGCTACCCTCGGCGTAAGTGCCCACCCCGCAGTCTGTGCACGCGGTATTCCCCTCCGAGCTTGTGAACTTGCCGGATGAGCACGACTCGCACGCGGTCTGGCCGGGCGACTTCTGGAAGGTACCGGCTGGGCAGGACATGCAGATCCTGGGGCCCGCCACAGAGGTGTAACACAGACTCGGGCGGACCGCTCTTGGGCTCTGGGCCTCGGGGAAGGGTGTGGGGAGCGATGTGCACGCCACCGCTCTCCACGCCAGCGGGCGTGCGCACCGCCCCCCCCTCCCCTCTCGAGGGAAACATACGAAAAACTCACCAGCGGGCGCCGGCGGATGGACGGTTCAGATGAAAGGTAACCGTCGTAAACACACACGCTCACTCTCGACGGTCCGCGCGGATTCCTAGGATCGGCACTGGGCCTCCCGCCCTGTCGCGCGGAGCGCGCCAGGCGCGGCGCTCCCGAGGCGCCGCCAGGGCGGCCCCGCGCAGATCCAAGGAGTCCGCGCGGACCGTTCAGAGTTTATGCTCACGCCGATTTTCCTCTGGACAGCAGCAGATGAAGACAGCATTTCCACAGGTCTGCGCAGATCTCCTCGAACGGCGCCGGACCCCCCCCCTTTTCCTGCTCGGGGACGCATACAGGATCCTGCAGGACCCTGCGCGCTAGCCCGGGCCAATGCACCCCTGGCCCCTGGCCCTGCTGGGTAGGAACCTGCAAGATCTGGCGCCGTGGCTGACCCCCAGTCGCATTGACCCCCGTCTCAAGTTGGCGGCGCGCAGAGGGGGCTATGGGGAGGGGGGGGAAGGCTTCTTAGAAGGAGGCTTCCTCTTAGAAGGCGCTGGTCTACATCTATAGATATGTCATGCGCCTTCCAACAAGCAGGGATGGTTCCAAGCAGCCTTCCCCCCTCCCTCTTTCCCCCGCCTGCGCGGGGCCGACCGATACGGTCGGACCTAGAGCAGAAGAACGCCCTTCAAGAACACGAGAACCTCCGCCGGCCAAAACATCCCAAACCATAAGATCACTCGAGGGCACCCTCCCAAAGCATGCACAAAAACATCCAACGTGGCTGACCAGTTTGCGTTGACCCGTTTGCATTGACCCCCTGTGCGCGTGGCTGACCCGCTTGCATTGACCCCCATCTCGAGGCACCCAACACGCACCACTGGGCGGCGCCTCTGGCGCCTCCCGCCGCAGGGCCGCGCGGACGGCAGAGACTCGGGGAGGAGAGAGCGGAAGAGGGGGCTCCCAACGCCCACCCAAGAAATCCGTGAGGACTGCTGGAAGCTTGCCCTTCTAGATTTCTGCGGCAACTCATGGGAGCCTCCCATACCGTCTTGTTGGCTCTTACGGATCGACGAGAATCGATACAGCTCGACGCTCAATCGACGCAAGTCGACGCTAATCGACGTTGGTCGACGCTGAATCGGCGCTATCCCATCGACTACCAAGTACCAGCCAACGCCAATGCACCCTGAAGACTGAATTCCGAAGGTCAAAAAAAGGATGCCATGCTTTGCTACCAGTACCGAACTAGATCCTCTGCGAGGTGCCGTTCCAGAAGTCGCTGAAAGTTCCTGGCTCGCACCAGCCGCAGCCGGCGGCGTCGGCCTTCGACGACAAGAACTCGCCCGCCTCGTCCACGAGACCCTGGCCCGGGTTGCACTCGAGCTCCCCGGGCAGCCAACCGTGCCACAGCTCCGAGTTCTCGCGCACCCACTCGCAGGCCAAATTCGCAACCGATTCGCCGTCCTGGACCCTCCTCTTCAGCATTGCGACCATGTTGCTAAAGGGAACCCACACATTTGCGCCAACGAGCGCGAGGTCGCTGGCGACGGCGCCCAAACCCTTGGCCATGAGCTTCCTCAGCGGGATGGACTGTAGCTGAGAGACTTCGAGCCCCGCCTCCTGCTCCTCCTTGTTATAAGGGGGAAACGTGAGAAGCTTCAGGTCGGACAGGATGAACAAGTCATCTGGGAACCACCAAAACGTAAGCAACTTGTTATTCGCAACAAGACTCTTCCACTCCGCACCGTCAGAAGCAACATCGTATACGCTCGCGACCGCGAGAGGCATGTGGTAGTAGGCTGCCTAGGGAAGGGCCTAACAAAATGCGCCGCCGCCAAGCCTCCACACGCCCGCTGTGGGCTCAGGCTCTGGCTTACATCGGCTCCCAGCTAGGCCCAGGAGGCTTGTACACAAGTATCTGGCCCCAAATTACTGTTTTTTACTGCCTGGTTGTGGTTAACATTCCCGTCCCAAATTGCCTGTTGCATGATCTGGCTCCCCCAGAGATTCTTCGTGACGACAGGGATGCACGTCTCTGGTTTGTGGCGGCACGAGGGAGACATCCACCAGACTTCCCTCGTGTCGGCACCATACGCGAAGCACTGCCACGCGAATTTAAACTCTTGACCAACGTAAATGGTGTTAGTCTCACTCACGGTCGTGTCGTTAGGGAACTGCGCGTTGTATCGCTTCAAGATGCCATGGTACCTGGTGTAATCTTCATCCAACAAGGCAGTACACGTTTGCAAGAGGCTGGCGTCGATTTGATCCAAGGGGGTAAAATGACTGCTCATTGCGGTGGCGTTGAACACATTTGAGTTGTACCCCTGGTAATAATCGAGGATAAGCTGGTCCTCGGTGAGAGCATCGGCAATCGAAACTGGATTGACGTAGAACCCCTCATCGCCAACGTAACCAACAGTGCCAATCACCTCCGGCGCCTTCTCCGGATAATTGGTCTCCCACTCGGTCTGTTGCGAACGGAAATAATTCTCATAGACCTCAAATACGAAATGATACTCCGAGAGGATGTCGCCATCCGGGTCCTGGGGGAACACAAGTACCGACACCGTTGCCCCCTCGGAACTTTCCTGGGATGCAATATGTTGGGTGTTCGATCTCGGACACTTTGTAGAACGCAACCGTCCAGCTCTGGCGCCGAAGACCGCCAGAAACCGCCAAAGACCGCGAGAAACCGCACAGACCCGCCGCGAATCGCCTGAAGACCGCCGAAGACGGCCCAGGAGTGAAGGGTAACACTGGGTCCATTGTCGGACGCGTAAAATTCTGACCAGAATTTCGAGGAGAATATAGCCCTGGCAACCTGGACTCTTCAGGGCAAGCAGCGGTGTCGGCACACGTTCCTCTGCTGAGGTCCTCAACCTTCTCGGTCGACCAGCAGTTGTGGCTGAATGGCTGGCAATTGCCGAGGGCGTACACAGCCTGACCCGAAGAGCCCAACATGTCATCGGAAATGCGTGCGTTGTAGCCGAGGACCTCCGAAGAGATGATTTTCATGATATTGGCGAATATCTGCGTCGAAGACCAGCTGCCGTGAGCCATGCCGAGGGGCATGCTCTGCATGCCTTTTGTGATGTTCTTGCGCTGGCTCTCTGGCACCAGGCTCATGCCGGACGGAAGATCCTGGTTCGTCAGGCAGCAGGAATAGCATGTCTCGTTCGCGGAGGTGCTCGAGGTGTTCTGGCGCGCGCGGCGGCGGTGGTCGCGCCAGGCACAGGCCGCTAGAGAGACGTGCGTGGAGGCATGAGGTACAAAGGCAATCAACGTGGAGTAAGTCGGTTTCGGCCCGCCCCCTCCCCCCGACTGCTGAATTCCGAACACAATGAACGTGGATTGATTTGGGTGACCCAAAATGGGGTCCAGCTGAAAAGGGGTGGTGCAACAGATTTCGGGCAATTGTATTGCAAATGTTATGCGCCGGAGAACGTATTGCATTGCATTGCACGCGAAAATCCAGCAATACATCTGCGACCTGGAATGTATTGCACGCCCCAAATGCATTGCAACCCCACAAAATCTACTGCACCAAATCTATTGCACCACCCCCTTGTCGCTGAACCCTCTTTTGGGTCAACCCGAACTGGGATAGGGGATGCTGTCAGCTAGCGGCCCCAATCGAGGAGCACAATGCGACAAGGTTGGGCCCCGGGGCGAACGTTGGACCCCCCCGCGTGGACACGTGCGCAGTATTGCGCATCCGCACACACACACACACACACACACACGCACGAACAACATCAATCAACGTACCATTGACTTGTTAATGTGCCGGCTTGTTTTACCGTGCGCAACAGGGCGCTACAAAACAATTGCGATTCGTGGTTTTCCACTGCGTAATTTGGTTTGCGTTGCATTGCGGAGCTATGTGTCGCATTGCTGTGAATTGGATTGGGCTCAGGTGCCCTACGTTGCCGCCTATTCGAATCTGGAAAGAACTATTTTCTACTGAGTTGCTGCAGTTTGTAGCGCAACGCAATGCAATTACATGTGTGGCATCGCGAATGTGCTTGCGCGCGCTGCTTTGTATCGAGGCAGCAGTGCAACGCAAAAACAATGCCGTGCAGCCATGCGAAAGAATGTATTGCGAGGTGCCACCATGCAAAGCATCTTGACGAGAATCAATGAGCATCGACACAAACGCTAAGCAACGCGGTGCACGACCAAGCCGCGCAAGACGGCGCGACCAATGCAAAACGAGGCGTGTGCGAAGCATGTGCGCTACGGTGCTGGAGGATACTGGGTGGAATGACTTGCAGCCCGCTTCAATCCTGTGCGCCCATGATGTAAATCCGCAACCGTACCCTAAGGCACGAGATGTAAGACGAAGACAAAACGCATAGAACATAGGGTAGGGATAAATCGAAAACTCTCTGAGATCCGGCGGCTCTGCAAAATGTATCGATCGCCGCGGCCTTCTCAGGGCGTTCCGGAAAGCTCTGAGAGCGTTCTGGCACGCTTCGGAACAGACTTATCCTCGGCCTAGTCCCGCCCGACGAGATGGAGTGTCCTCAGGTCCCTCGGACTCTCTGCGTTGAATTCAGCGATCATCTTTGAAAGGCCAGCGTTCTGGGATTCCGAAGGGTCCCGGGCGCTCCTGCGACTCGCAGGGGATCCCCACATGACTTCTCGAGAGGCCAAGGGCGCAGTGTTCGGGACCTGCATGTCCAACATGGCTTCAAATGGCCCCGGGGAACTTCCTGGAGGCCTCTTGGCGACCTCCCGTGCTTTGACCTGCGCTTCCTATCATCATCCCAAATCCGAATCGTCCGTTCTACCCGTCGCACTACCTCACGAATGAAACTCCTCCACTCGCATTTTGTTGCTTGTTGTTTTCCGTGTTTCGAGCGTCTGTCAAATCTAAGGGCTCGGCACCGTTGGGGGAGGCAGTGCTGGAGTAAGTGCCAGAGCCATAGTCGTCGCTGGCGGCGTATATTCTCCCCCCCCCCGGACTTATCAGCTCTCCATGGGATAATATCATTTCATATATATTCTGCACGCTCGTCCATCCGAAATATGAAGTCGAACCATCCCAGGCAGGCCGGTTCCCCCCCCTGAGGGTCCCTTGTAAAAAAAAAACCTATGCGGTGACATTTGTTGTTCAAACATTACATTATTTCACGATCCCTTGCAAAAAAAGAGACGAAGTGCACACGCGCGCGTCGTCGCGCGCGCATGCCGAAATCCTTCAAAATACCTTCGGCGCTGGAAAGATTTCGCAATCGAGTTTCCAACAAACATACAAAAGCACATGGTTTCGCAACACTGATTTGCTAAAAAAGCTTCCGCGCGAGCTCTTGCGAAATCTTAAAAGGAACCACAGGTTGTTGTTTTCAAGATTCTCACAAAATGCTACCAAACGGGCTTCGCGCGCGCGCATGTCGAAATCTGTCGAACGCCCATGCGCGTGTGCCGTCGCGAGAATCCTTTGCAAAAAACGGGACGAAGTGCAGACGCGCGCGTGGTCGCGCGCGTACGCCGAAATCCTTCAAAACCCATCGATTTCGGAAGGATTTCGAAATCGCGCGTCCAAAAAACCTACAAAAACCCAAGGTTTCGCAACACGGATTTTCAACAAAAGCGTGCGCGCGCGCTCTTGCGTCGTCGTCGTCGTCGTCGTCGTCGCCGTCCTTCCTCCTTCTTCGTCGTCCGCGTCGTCGCCGTCCTCCCTCCTCCCTCGTCGTTGTCGTCGTTGTCGCCGTTGTCGCCGTCGTCGTCCTCCCTCCTCCCTCGTCGTCGTCTTCGTGTGCGACGTCGTCGTCTTCGTCGTCGTCGTCGGCGTCGGCGTCGTCGTCGTCTTCGTCGTCGTTGTCGGCGTCGTCGTCGTCGCCGCCGTCGTCGTCGTCGTCGTCGTCGTCGTCGTCGTCGTTGACGTCGTCGTCGTCGTCGGCGTCGTCGTTGTCGTCGTCGTCGGCGTCGTCATCGTCGTCGTTGTCATCGTCGTCGTCGTCGGCGTCGGCGTCGTCGTCGTCGTCGTCGTCGTCGTCGTCGTCGTTGTTGTCGGCGTCGTCGAAGTCGTTGGAGACGTCGCCGGTGTCGTCGTAGTCGTTGTCGGCGGCGTCGTCGTCGTCGTCGTTGTCGCTGTCGTCTTCGTCGTCGCTGTCGTTGGCAGGTGCCATTTGGTACCCACTGTCACGGTCTTAAGAGATTTTGCGAACCAAGTTGCGGGTGAGTGGGTGGGATGTTTGCGCGAGCAGTGGAGTGGTCAAGCGCGGTGCAGGGTAGTCAGTTGACTCGATAGGATGTGCCTCGCCCCGAAGTGTCGAGGTGCGTGCATAGGGGTGCTGTCGCAGAGTGACCAGCACGCCAGGGCGACAGGCCGATTGTGGTGGAGGCCTGTGGCCGGGCACGCAGAACGGTGTTTTCGCCAGCACCGTCTGCCAAAGCGCCAAGAACGTTGCCAGGCTCCAAAATGTGGGTGGTGTATGCGTGGTGCGTTTGTTTGCTGCCACCTCGGCATCATCCGGATACTGATCCGATGTTCCCTGGCGAACGCTCAGCGATGTGTCCTACGGACCGCATGCGCCATGGCGTCGTAATCCACCTGAATGCGCCGCATCTGGTGGTTCAGTGGTGGTAGTAGTTGCGTAGCCCTCTGGGTGCTAATTCCCCATGCTCGGAACCAGCACTGTGGTGAGAAGTTGGAGGTTCGGTATGTCGAACCCAGCCAGCTGTAACCCGAGGAACGCTATGTCGAACATGGCACAGGTTTCGACGACGCGCTCGCTAAAATATTAGGCACGTGGCCGTCGACCAGTTAAGTACCTGAGGTGTCTGACGTGCATCCTCAATATGATCGAACTGCATGCCCGGAGTGAACAAGATGTACATGGAAGCGTCGGTGCGAATGCCTCTCTTGCTCGCGCCGAGATTTACGAGACCCCCGAAATCCAGCTGGAAGGCAGCATCTTATAACTGCGGGGTCACGTACGCACCTGTTAACACCAACCAAAACGCTAATATCATAGAGGAAATCATGAAACGGAATCTTCCCGGCTGGGCCTCAGTGTGATGGTGTGTTGGTGGCCTTGCCAGTGTCACGGCGCATGTATATGATAACAAATCCAACGCAAAACCAAACGATGACATAAGCGACCATCTCCATAACATTCAGCCGTGAATTGATATGTCCAGGCGCATTTCCGCGCGCGGAATCCGTCTTTATACACGTTGGCAAGCATTGCGATTGGAGGCATCGCATGCCTCCGTACGGCATGTTTCCATGCTCGGCTCGTTGGGAATTCAGATCCGGCTCTCCGTTTGGAGGGACTGCACGCCTGCTGGGTGCGAAATACTTGAGCACAGTAAGTTTATGTTGAACCTCTCGTGCTGGTTCGGGTAGTTCGAGCTCGTTGCCAAGCTCGTTCGGATAAGAACGAAAAGATCCATGGGGTCACGGATGGAGTGTGGGCTCATGATCGGGAGTGAGACCGTTCACACGCATCGTGCCAAAGAGCACTCGTATAAGATCAATTACGGGAGCCAACCGCACGATAGTGCGGCCAGCTCCACTACCGACTACAAAACAACGTGGTAACGCCACATGGAAACTGCTGCATTGTGAACTGTAAGTATGAAAGGAGTATGTCATATGCGAAACTCAAACTAATGTGTCTTTCCCTTTCGAAGATCACCGGCCAGTCTGTCGGTGGTCAAACTGATTGTGCACACCCTGAGTCAATGACAGATGAGGATCGCGCGATGTCCCCCCGGGACGCCTTCCGTTTCAGTCTCCGCCTTTCCTCAGGGCTTCCAAATTATCCCAGTGCGACCCTACCTAGGAGTTGGAGCATTTAGGAAAGCAACATCTACATCTACATCTACATCTACACCGACAGCTACATTTACATCTACACCTGCATCTACATCTACATCAACATCAACAGCGAGACTCACATCTACATCTACATCTATGCTATGCTATGCTGCGCTATGCTATGCTATGCTATGCTAGGGTATGCTAGGCCGCGCTATGTTATGCTATGCTATGTTATGCTATGCTGTGCTGCGCTATGCTATGCTATGCTATGAAATGCTGCGCTATGCTATGATATGATATTGTATGCTATGCTGCGCTATGCTAAGCTATGCTAGGCTATGCTATGATATGATATGCTGCGCTATGCTATGCTATGATAGTTTGCGCTATGGTATGCTATGTTATGCTATGATATGATGTGATATGCTATGCTATGATATGCTGCGCCAAGCTGTGCTACGATATGATATGTTATGTTATGATATGTTATGATGTGCTATGATATGATATGATGTAATATGATATGCGGCGCTGTGCTATGCTAAGCTAAACTATGCTGCGCTATGCTATGCTCTGCGATGCTATGCTATACTATGCTGCGCTATACTGTGCTGCGCTATGCTATGATATGCTATGATATGCATGGCTATACTATGCTATATTATGCTTGGCTATGCTATGCTATGCTATGCTGTGTCAGTGCTTCGCTGCGCTATACTGCGCTGCGCTAAGCTGAGGTAAGCTAAAAGCTATGCTGAGCTAAGCTAAGCTAAGCTAGGCTAGGCTAAGCTAAGCTAAGCTAGGCTAGGCTAGGCTAAGCTCAGCTAAGCTAAGCTAAGCCAAGCTAAGCTACGCTACGATGAGCTAAGCTAAGCTAAGCTTAGCTAAGCTAAGCTGGGTGAACCCAGGAGGCGCAACTGGGGGAACCGCGTGGCGGATGCCGGGGAACCGCCCGGGGCGGGTTCCACTGCCCGGCCATTTAAGCCTCCGAGTAAGAACCCTTCTGGGCAGAGCCTAGGTAGGGAAAAAGACTGGGGGAACGCCTCCCTCTACAGTCTCCCCCCTTCCTCGGGGCTTCCAAAAAAGACTGGGGGAACACTTAGTCACTAGTCCAGCAGCTTGGCCAAATCCAAGCCCATCGTTTGGCCACAAAGGCGCTGACGCATGGCAGTCACCTGTTGCCTGGAAAGGGGTGCTGGGCATGCCGAATGCGTGAGATGTGTGGAAAAGCCTTTGGCACTTCTCAACGACGTTCGGCCGATTCCGCCAGCCATCGGGAAGAACCCCCAAATCAAGAAACGTCATCGCCAAGATGGCCTCCAAGACGGCCACATAATTACGGTGCCCAACACGGCCCAGGAGGGTCTAAGCTCGCCCAAGATGCCTTCAAGACGACCCAACATGGCCCCCAGACTGCGCAAGAGGGCTTCGGGGCGGCCCAAGAGGCCCGCCCCCAAAGGACCTGATGTTCATGAAGTTGTTCAATACGTTTAGAGCCTTCGCCGATGCAGGCCTCTGAAAGCTAAACATGGCCTTCAAGATAGCCCCTGCACGGCCGAAGACTCGCCAAGAAAGCTCCAAGACGGACCAAGCGGCCCAAAAGACAGCCCAAATAGGGCCCAAATACAGCCCAAGAGACCTCCAAGACAGCAAAATGGCCCTATGGCGCCACAAAAGGTAGGTCACCAAGACGGTCGAGACAGACCTTCAAGATGACGTCAGTGGGCGTCCAACGGACCAAGAGAAACCTAAGACTGCCCAAGAGGCCCAAAAGGAACCCCCAGAGGACCCAAAGGAGGCACCCTAGAGACCTCTCAGAGGCCCGAACAAAAAGCCCCCGGCAGGCCACAAGATGACCCCAAGAGGCCTCCTCATCGTCTTCCTCCTCCTCCTCCTCCTCCTCCTCCTCCTCCGTCGCCGTTATGGTCCGTAGCGTTCGCTCAAGGACTGGAGTTGTTCTGGCGCGGAGGAGAAGCGGCCCACTGTCTTTACGGCGGCAACACCACCAACTCGTTCTTGTGACTCGATCGCGGTCTCAGGCCGCTTCTCTCGTCGTGGCCAGCCTGGCTTGCGGGATGGGGCGGGCGACCCGAGGCAGTGGCACCACGTGGGAGGCAGTGCCGACGCATCCACCAAAGCACCATGCACCCATTGCGGCTGCAAGAAACACCTTCCCCACCACTGGTGCTGCAAGCACCGCCTCCTGCCCCTCGCGCTCGCGGAGCCGACGCGGCGACCTCCGGCAGGAGGGTGCTGGGCGGACCTGCCAGCGCTCGGCTCGCTGCCCGCACACGGAGAGTCACAGCCAGGGGGCAAGGGCGGCAAGCGGGGGGCTCCAGGGCTCCAGGGGCAAGGGCGAGGGAGGGAAGGCTGGCCTCGGCTGGGGCACGGCTGCTGAGATGGCGCAGCCCGGCCTCCGACCCCCTTGGACGACTCTCCCAGATGCTCCGCGCCCACAAACGGTGCGGATGCCCGGACTCCGGCTTCACGAGTCTGGCCGGCTGGGGCCGCACGAAGGCAGCTCGACGGGGGGGGGGGACAGAGCATAGCCAGGAAGACACTCCCGAGCTCCAGAGTTTGGTGCCTGTGTTCAAGGGGCTTGGGGACTCACAGCAGGAGCCTCTTCATCTGGCAAACATTCAGAAGTTGCAAGCGGCTGTCCCGAGGTCTCCCACGGTGGGCGCGACGCAGCATGCCATGCCAAACAATGTGCTCGACAGGAGGGCCAGGGCAGCTGAGTTGCTGGATGAGCAGCTGCAGAAGGTCAAGAAAGAGGCGGTGTGAGCGCTTGCGGACTTCGAGTTGTGCGAGGCGAAATATTACAAGGCAGCGCAAGAACCGTCCGCCCAGGTGCCGCCGACATCTCGGGGAGGGACAGTTTCCGATCGTGACCTCAGCTTGGAGAAGTTGTTGGGCGAGAGCGCCAACTCCGAAATGTTCGTTTCGACGACGGGGACCCGTTCGGTCTGGAGGCCAAGGGGGTCGAGATCTCGGACGCCGGGCGCGAGGGGGTCGCGAAGCGCAAGGCCGAGGTCAAGCAGACTATCAAGCGCGCGGTGCTGGACTCGTTCGGCACGGTCAAGGCCAGGGCCAAGCAGCCGGCGGAGGAGCAGCGCGCGCTTCGCCAGCGGGGGCCAGAAGCGCCGCGTAGATCCAACGCCCACTCCTGCAGGCGGACTAGTTGTGTCTAATCCTATCCGTGCCCTCCTGGCCGAAGCCGCGGCGGGGTAAACACCATCCCAGGGCCCAGGATGGTCCAAGCCAGACGTGGGTTCATGAGATTCGTAGGATTATGCATTCCAACGTGCGTCTCGAATTGCCCATGGGAGCGCGGCGAACACGCCAACGCAAAATGCTTCGCCCTTCGTCGAATGGTCCGTCGGCTCCGTGGCGTTCGAGGTTTCGGCTACTCCGGCTTGGAAGCGAGACCCATCTACCCTGGCAGCAGGGCAGAGAGAGCGCATCACGGACGACGCTACACTCCCCTCCTCTGGCAGCAGGGCGGAAAGAGAGCGCAACATGGACGACGCTACACTCCTCGCCTTTGGCAACAGGGCAGTGGGAGAGCGCAACATGGACATCGCTACACTCACCCACCCTGGATGCAGGGCAGGCAGAGAACGCAACATGGACTGGGACTTCGGGGTCTACTCCATGGGCTTCCTCGGCTCCGTCTTCGGGGTCTTCAGCGTGGGACCGCAATGCTTTAAGGGGTGCGGCTTTCCCGGCTTCGGCTTCCGCGGGGGTTGTGGCCCCTGATACAGGCAGCTCTCGTACGTCTCCCTCCTGGGCTATGGCATCGCCATATGCAGGCACATGCTCACCTACGCCGACGTCAGGAGTCAAAACGCATGTCAGAACGCAAATCCAGGGGATGGCCTCCCTGGTTCAGTCGCGTGTTTTCGGACTCGAGCGTAGCAAATCGGCTTCCCCTGGTAAGGGCAATCTCTCTGTTGCGTTTGTCGTTAGATCGCAAGTCCCGTTGCCGTGTTCGGGTTCGGTCAAATGTTTTGCTGCATATCCTGGAGATACCCCCCCAGGTTCTGTCGCTGGTTTGCCCACGGAAACGAATGACCTGGTTTCGGCTGCTATGGCATCTCCCACGGCTGCGGGCCATCGTCCTGGCGTTTCACTACACTTGGGGCGGCCCGAGGGTGCCATGGGCCCTGAGCCTAGCGCGCGGCGCGATGGCAAGGACACTCCGCCCAAAGCCCCTGCACCCCGAGGCCTGCGGCCCGACGGAGTCGATCTGGGTGCGAAGACGGGCGGAGGAGCGCTGGAGGCGGCGTTGGAAAGGGCACCAAACAACTCAGGCGGAGGCGCGTGAGACCGTGCAGCTCGTGACCTACAACCGTAATGCGTGGGCCGCGGAGCATTCTTGCATGGAGTGGACGCACCACGACAAGGGCACGGATCCTGGCTACTACTTCCTGCAGGAGGCTAGGCTGCTTGCGGCGAGCGTGGCCGCCCCATCTCGTGGGCTTCCAAAGATGGTTCCCCCGTGCAAATAGGGACTGCTCAGGTCACGGGAGAAGGGTCCTGGAGGACTCTGGCGGGGTGGCTGTGCTTGCCAAGTCGTCGACTGAAGGCGAAACATCGAATGTTATGTCCATCCACGTCAAGCATCGTGTAGTGGCCCAGCTTGTGTCTGTGACAAATGGGGTGCACATCGTTTTCGTTTCGGTTCAGTTAGTTACGAACGAAAAGCGGGGGCAAAAGAACCTGGACTAGAGATTATCGCTGTCTTGGCAGAGGTCGTGGGTTTCGCGGAAAGGCTTGTCATAGTAGGACGTGATGTGATCATCCCTGTGGGCGAGCTTGAGGCTTCCGACTTGCCGGGCAACGTGCGGCTTCAGGCTGTCGCTCCGACTGTTGACACGCGCGGCAGCAGCGTGCTCGCTTATTATGTGATTTCCCATTGCTGCTCGGGCCCCATCCTTCCCCTCCTCCTCCTCCTCCCTCCTCCCTCCTCCTCCCTCCTCCTCCTCCTCCTCCTCCTCCTCTTCTTCCTCCTCCTTCGCCTCCTACTCCTCCTCCTCCTCCTGCTCCTCCTCCTCCTCCTCCTCGTCTTCCTCCTCCTCCAGGGGCCCGCGCGTTCCTGTTCCCTTGGGGGCTCCAAGGCCTAGCTGGGCCTGCTCGGATTTGGCAGCGGGTCGCTCCGTGCGGTTCCCCCCCTGGGCCCGCCTCGGGGTGCCGAAGGTTTAGAGGTCCCAGGCCCTGATGTCTCGTGTGCGTCTAGAGTGGCTAGTGACGCTCTCGAGCCTGGGCAAGCAGGGCAGGACTTTGCCCGGGCGTCGGCACTCAAAGGCGGTCGCATAGCGCATGGCTTCAGCAAGGGTCCCGAGCCCGCTCCAGAGCCCACCTTCGACCATGAGGAGGAAGGCGGCGTTCCGCTCGCTGGCCACGTGGCCCTGGAAGGGATCCTGGAGGAGTGGGTTCCCATCTGGACCCAGGAGGCCAGGGCCCAGGAGGTGCACCCAAGGCTCCGGGGAGGGGAGTTGTTCTGGAGCCCGTCACCGAGGAAGATGTTCGTTCGGCAGGTAGATGTTTCGCCAAGGGCACGGCCCTCGGATGGGATGGGTTTCATCCCAGACTCATCTCGCAACTGCCTTCGGCCATCGTCCAGAGTGTTGCAAATGTGCTCAACGCGTGGGAGCGAAATCCGCGCGTCGCCCAACTCTGGATGTCTGGGGTCGCAGGACGGCCTCTGAAGGCCAACGGGACGGTGGTCGCGGCAGTTCCTGCGCCAAGTCGTTGGCCAAGGTGTTGGTTCTAGCCCAAACCGACGCGCCAATCGTGAATGTCATAGACGACGTCTCCTTTCACGATGTACGACTTCACAGTGTCGACGGAGATCGGTGTTGCTCTTGAAGTCGGTGGCCAGGGCGGTGCAGGCGAAGGGCCACCGATTTCGTGGTCCAAGGCAGGCTGTTTGGCGAATTCGCCCAGTCTCGCTCCCAGGATGGCCGACAAGTTACCCCTGGGCCTCTCTGACAGGGACAGGGCCCACAGGGACCTCGGCGGCGACGCGACAGATGATGTTTTTCCTCGGAGGGTCTCGACGCACCTCGACCGGTACTTGTCGGCGCAGGAAAGAGAGCTCTCAGACTGCGCGTACTTCAGGGAGCTGGAGCCACAACGTTCAGGATCCATCGGTCTGGTCCCACGGCAATTGTCATGCGGGACTCCTGTGTCCACGGCCAGGGAGACACCCGACTCCACTGCTTGAGGGTCCTCGCGGCTCACGCGGAAGGCAGATTTCCTTGGGGGTCATCGGTCGGGCTGCACCTGGGCTGCGGGCGTCATGGTTGGAGGAGAGACCCTCTGGTTTTCACCGCGGCGGATTCCATCCGACAGTACTGCGAAGCTCTGAGCGAGGCGCAGCTATACAGTCCAGTGCTAGACACACTGACGGAGTCAGCCCGGACCAATGCTGCGACCGATGGGCCCTGGATGACATTCAAGGACCCAGTGGCCGCGGTGGCTATCACGGCCCAGAGAGCGGGCTGGAATGTCAGAGATTATGGGGTGGCGGTGGATGATCGGGAGGTGGAGTGGGATTTACTGCTCTCTTCCCCAGCGTGCATCGCGGCACAGCTTTCTTTTGCGGCCAGGCGCGCCTCGGACACCCGAGCGCTGTCGTTGCAAGATGGAAGCGCATGGGTCCCAGAGATCTCTGCTGGAAGCCGGTGCTGGAATTCTCGTTTTCTGACTGGACTGCGACCCGGGGCCGACATGAGTGAAACGCTCTTCGGGGCTTGGCTGCTGGTTCTCACTTGACCCAAGGAAGGCCCCGTGATCAGGAGCCGACCCTTCCTGAGGATTGCCAGTTGTGCCAGGGCGCGAAAGGTACCATGTTTCACAGGTGCTACGATTGCCCAACACACGACTGGGTCCGTCCATCTGTCGCCTGGCTCAGGAACAGCCCGCCAGCGTGGCAGGACAGATTTGCCAGAGGATTGTTTCCAAAGCCAGGCCAAGGTGTAGCTCGGCCGCCTTTCGACCCGAGTTGGAGGCTTACACCGCCCCAGCCTGAGAGCGGCTGGGTGGGGCATCGTATGACTGTGAGAAGAGGTACCTTGGGGCCATTTTCGGAGCGGTGCCCAGGGATTTCGGAGTTTCGGGCGCGGCCACAGACGGTGAAGATTTCACTATGCTCATGTGCGCCCAGCATGTGCTGGGGACATGCACAGTGCGAGCAGACTGTAAGGGCACACTACGCTGCTGCCCATCGCCTCGCAAAACCACCACTCTTTGCAACCCGCGTGCCCAACTGTGGAAGCAGGTGCATTAGAGAGAAGATGCTCTTCAATTACCGTTCCAGCACGTCAAGGGCTACACAACGGCGGTGAGCGTGGAGCGGGATCCGATGTTTGAGATTGATCGAGATGGCAACAACGCTGCGGACCTGTTCGCTAGAAGAGGGGCTGCCTTGGCCCGAGCGAAGGAGTCCGACGTGCGGCTGGTCGAAGGATGTCAGTACATTGCCAAGCTTGCGGCTAAGTTTTCAGCCCAACTCACGGCCTCAATGGCCGCGGCGGGGATTCGGGATAACTGTGGAGTCGACTACCTTGGGAAAATCGACTTGGGAGTTGTCGAGTTCCAGGGGTCTCGGTGGAACAAGTTCCTTAAGCGGAGTCCCTGGGTCCTCCTCCTCCCTCCCCTAGCCTCCTGCTGTTGCTGCTAATGCCTCGGCACCTCCTGGGCCCGCCTCAGAGGATCCGCAATGGCTGCAGGACAAAGGCTCTCAGCCTTGGCGCGTCCACCGGCATTGTGTGATCCAGTGCGCTGTTCCAGAGGCCGCACGAATCATCTGTTGCCCTGCGTGTTGGCAGCAGGCGACCACCCCAATGCAGAGAGGACTCACTGGCGCCTGCAAGGGCCAGACGCGCATCACTGGAGGGTCGGCTTGCACCGTGCTGCAAATGCTCAGGGACAGTGTCCACCCTGCTCCTCTCCCTCTCGTGGCTCTGGGGCCGCCGACAGCCACGTCGCTGGAGACGGAGCCCCGTGTCTAGGACCGCTTCGGGGAGCCCTCCTGCTGGGGGCGGAGGTCGGTCCCGAGGCCCCCCGGAGCTGCTCCCGTTGCCGAGGCAGCCCCCGTGGCGCCCCGCGTCGGTCTGGACTCGGTGCTGCTCTCGCTCGGGCTCCGCTCTCGAGAAGAAGCCGACACGCTCGGGCGACAGGTCCTCCAGGCCCGGGCGGCTGGCCAGGCCTCGCAGACGGCGACCGCTGAACAGTCCGAGGGCCTGGGCTAGTCTTGATATGTGGGGGGCCCTGTCGGCTGGACCCGCCCGAGGTGGGGCGCAGCCTCGGGCAGGGACAATACGTTCTCCTCGGACGGGCCCCCCCCGACCCACGTTTTCCTCTCCCCCCTCTAATGTTTCCTCTGGGGGCTGTGAATATCCTCCTTCTCCGCCTCCTCTTCTACCTCCTCCTCCTCCTCCTCTTCCTCCTCTTCTGCCTTCCTCCACCCAAAACTCCCCCAAGGGCTTCAACGACGGCTGGGGGAACACATGGTCCAATCTCAAAAACCAGACTTTGGTTTGTCGTTTGGTCGCACAGGCGCTTCCAAAAGGCAGGGGGCGGCGGTGGTTCGCCGTGGGTGCATTCGATCCGCCGCAACCTGTGGCTGCTTGCGAAAGGTTGCCAGTGGGCTAACCAGAACAACCAAAAACACTCCCAACTGTTTTCCTACCCAAGATCGCCCCAGACGGCCTGCAGAAAGGCCACGATGCTCCTAAGTGTCTTCCAAAATGTCCAATATGGCCACAGGTCAGACGGAACGGCCATCTGTGGCTTTCACCGCGGCTCAAGACGGCTCCAATACGGCCCAATATGTTCCCACAACGGCCGAGGATTGCCTCAAGGCGGCCAAAAGGCCCAATCACCTCCCAAGACGAGCCAAGAGGGCTCCAAGAGGCTGCCCGGGAGGACCCCAAGATGCCCGAACCAATAAAGGGCATCATGGTTTCGTTATGGTTTTCGCGATCTGGCCTTGTCGGGCTTCCGCAAAGCCTAGACGATCCGAAAGGCTTCCAGGACCACCGCAAGAAGCTCTCAAGATATCCCAAAGACGGCCCCAAGACAACTCCAAGACGGCCGAAGATATTCCTCAGACTACCAAGAGAGCCCTAAGACGGTTCGGTGTCACGCCTCTCTCCCCGGTTTTAAGATTTCCTAGAAGGCCGTGTAAAGTTTGAATGGGGGTGTTTCGGACGTCCGCGCGGATCTCCTCGACCTGCTCTTCTTTATCTTCTCGTCCCTCCTCCTCCCCACGAGGAGTGAGCGGAGTGAGAGGAGGAACAGGAGGAGGGAAAGGAAAAGGAGCAGGAGGAATGAGAAGGAGGGGGAGGTGGAGAATGGCGCCGAAAACCGC
>CAUYUJ010014416.1:777500-870000 GCA_963575745.1 Prorocentrum cordatum
AGAGTAGCAGAATGAACCCAGACGGTCCGAGCGATTCCTGAGGGTCAGGGCACCAGGACCCTCGGCGGCGTGATCAGGGGGGAAGGGCGGTGCGGCAAATGGGTGGGCCTGATCGGAGGGCTCCGAAGGCCTGTGGCCTTCTGCGGAAGGTCTCTGGGAAGGCCGGAGGGCTTCTGAGAAGCCCCGCTACCGTCTGAGAACCGGCGGCGAGCGAGGGGGGGAAGCGAGAAGGGGCGGGCCTTCTCAGAAGACTCGGGAGTCCCCCGGCCTCCTGAGAAGCGTTCGAAGCCCTCCCCGAAGACACAGAACGCTTCTCAGACGGCGCGGGGCCTTCTGAGAGAAGGCCCGCCGCATTCTGAGCACGCTTTCTCCTTTTCCCTTCCCCCCCTCGCTCGCCGTCGAGACCAGGCCTGCCTCTTCGCACGTCCTCCCTCAGCGCGCCTCCGAATATGGAGGAGGAGGAGGAGGAGGAGGAGAGAGAGGAGGAGGAGGAGGAGGAGGAGGAGGAGGAGGAGGAGGCTCAAAGAACAGAGTCAGCTACGCCACATCCACTGGGCCCGTCGAGCTGGGTGAATCTCCGGGGCTGAAGAAGCCAGCGAGCTCCTCACCAAAGTGCCTCCTCGTGTTGCTTCCCCCTTCCGTCGACGGATCCGAAAACTGACCTCTGCATGCGGGACGGGGGTGCTGAGAGGAACGTGTCCTGGGTCCCGGACCTTTCCTCGGAACCATAGGATCGGGGACACGTAAGACTCGGGTACGGGGGACGCGGGTTGGCCTGACGGGGGCCATCATGAAACTGACGACACCCAATCTGAAATTTGACGCGGGCTCCCGCTGCAGACATCCCACGAGAACGGGACCGTCAAAATCCAGAACGCGCTCGTCAAAATCGGGATCTTTCCTCGGAACCATCGAAGGCACCAACCGTACACCAGCACCGATCCTGGCCAGGACCACCCTGGGCCCAGGATCGGTGTGTACGCCCTCCTGCCCTGGACAGAATGCGTGTACACCGATCCTGGGCCTGGGATCGGCCCGGCCAGGATCGGTGTAGGTGTATAGTGAAGGGGCCCTGGGACACACGAATCAATACACACAAATCCCAAGATTCCCAATCTATTCCCATATTTTCCGGGTTTTCGTATTCCCCCCCACTTTCCATATTTTCCCGTATTTTCCGGGGGAACGACGATTAATTGTGTCTGTGTGTGTTCTCCCTCCTGAGTATAGTTGGTGCCCTCCAAAACCAGCCGTTCATCCTGAACTGGTTTGGACGGCCCTGCCGCCCTTGCGGGGCCCTGGGCAGCAATTCTGGGCGAAGAGCATGGGGGCCCCTTTCCTGTACGGTGGCCACGACACTCGGCCTCGCCATGCTCATCTCCTCATCTTTCATCTACGACAGAACCAGAAATCGAGAATCTCTGAGGATCCGGCGGATCTGGAGGATGTCTCGGGCGCCGCGGCCTCCTCAAAGCGTTCCAGAACGATCTGAGAGCGGCCCAGAACCCTCTGGAACGGATTTATCCTCGTCCTAGCCCCGTCCGATCATCCACCATCCCGCTCCTGGTCCGCGGCGCAGCCGCGGCCGGACAGCACGAGGGCGAACAACGCGAGCGTCGCGCGGCGCATTGCGGCAAGGATGCAGCTGCTGTGTTGGAGCCTTGCCGGTATGATCCCAGACCTCAGCCAAAATGTCTCGCCATGAAAGGGAAGGCAATGACGACTTCACTGCCCGCTCACACCGTACACATCATCCCTGATGTTGGGGGCTTAGGCCAAAAAACAAACAATAACCATTACTCCGCACAATTCTTGAGCTGTCGGCCCAACACTTCGGGGCAGCCGACAATGCACAGCAGGGAGACCCTGTATAGCTCAAAACCGCTTGGCCTGCTACAGCTGACATCCACCCTCGCGCCGCGCAGCGCTTGATGTGCACCTGGCCCCTTGCAGTGTGTCCCCAACCATGCTTCCCCGGAGAGGTTGTGTGAAACTCCGCACGTCGGGATGGCGGAGACAAGTGTGCTGTATCATGACATGAAGCGAGCATGACCAATAGCTAAGAACCTGGATCCCGACACGCGCGTACCAATGTCATGGCAATATGAGGTTAGGATGCTTCACCAAACAACTTCACAGTCACCACGGTGATAAGAACGCCTGCGCAAGGTTGGACGCTGGGGGATTCATTATTTCGAGAAACGGTCGTTATCCGGGTGTGTGGTGCAGGCAACGGCGACGCTTGGGCGGGATGGGGCACGTCGGGGCGGGGGTGCGCTGCGATCGCCACAGTATGCGCGCGAACACCACGCTATGCCAAGCGAATCGATTGAGAGGGGGCGAGAGAAACGTGCACCTCTCGTGCCCCTTTTGGGCCTCAGGGGGCCCCTTTAGGGCCCCACGAGGGCAGAACAAGTGCACCTCTCTTCACCCCCCTCCATTCCCAGACCCCCGACGCCGTAATTTGTTCCATGCCAAGTCGTTCTTTAACAGTCCCGAGGCCCGGTAAGGCCCCCGCCCCAGGCCGAAAATACAGCAATTCGCCCGTCGTGTCCTCTTCGCGACTAGAATGGTCGCCACCCCCCACTACCGGTCGGTCGGAAGAACTGGGTAGAAGCACGAAGCAGAAAAGCGTTGAAGTAGATTGGGCTCCCGCCTCCCCTAGAAGACGATGTACAAGGGGAACCCACTCGATCATTGAAGTAGGACGGCGCCCAAAGTAGGTTGAAATCACGGGATTGAAAATATCTACTTTCAACGGCCGACGCCCGACAGGGGTCAATCGGGGATCTTCTGACCCGGGTCAATCCCGACCCGGGTCAGTCCGGCCTTGCAAAATCCTGCAAGGTCCTGCACCCAAACCCGGGTCAATGCGAAGGATCCTGCCAGATCCTGCAGGATCCTGCACCCAAGCCCGAGTTAATGCGGCCCTGGCCCTGCAGGATCCTGCAAGATCGGGCGCTCTGGCTGACCCCCGTTGGCAGTGACCCCCGTCTCTGGAGCCCCGAAGCAACAACGAAGAACGGCCCCCGGGCCCCGAACCTTCCTCGGAACCGTGGCGAGGCCCGAGGAGGGCGCAGGGAGGCCAACGAACTCGGGGGCTGCTGAGGGTGCCCCTCGCCGAAGGTGCCCCCAGCTCCTCACTCCGTTCTCGATGATCTGTTTTTTGGGGGGGAGAGAGGTGCACCTTTCGGGCTCTGAAGGCCACCTTTGGGGCCCTAGAAGGCCCCCTTCAGGGGCCATAGCGGGCCTCTGTTTTGCAATCCCTCGCTGGCCCCCCACTGTTGCCCGCCCCACTACGCGACGCCTCTTCTGGGCCTCGTGAGGGGTGCTCCGGAGGCCGTGGGGGCCGGGGGCACTTCTAGCAACACCGCACTGTCGGCGTGTGTGAGGGGCTCGTCTGTTCGAGTCGTCGTCTCCATTAGTCGTCGTCTCCGTCGTCCTCTTTCCCTGCACCCTCCTCCTCAAGCTTGTCAACGAAAGAAGAATCTAGCAATGTCGAAATCGAGTCGTCGGGGGGGGTCCCGGGGGAGGTCCCTGGGGGGGATCAGATGCGCATCTCCCCCTGGGGGCCCCAGGGCCTGTGCCCCAAGAGGCCGCCCAGACGGTCCAAGGCTCCAATCGCCAAACGATCGGTCCAAAACGCCTTCACGGCCTCCAGACTGCCCAGAAGCCTCCAAGACGCCCCAAAATTCTTCCAAAAGCACTCCCGAGAGGGCACCCAAAAGCCAAATTCATTGATTTCCCGGTGGTTTTTTAAGATTTGTGCGTTCCCGTTGTTTCCGCTTCTGCAGCTCAAGATCGCCCCAACACTGACGACTCCAAGAGCGTTCCCAGACGGGGGAACCGAACGGACATTTCGAGCCCTCGGCCCCAAGAGGCTCCGAGGAGGCCCCAAGAGGTCCCCAAGAGGACCCAAGAGGCCCACAAGAGGTCCCCAGGAAGCCTGAGGCCCCCGACAGGCTCCCGAGAGGCCCCAAAGAGTCTCCCAAGAGGCAACAAAATTCTCCCCCAGAGGCCCAGAGGCCCCCGAGAGACTTCCGAAGAGACCCTAAGATTCATCCCTGAGGACTCTGGCCCACGTCAGCGTCGTCGTCGTCGTCGTTGCCGCCGCCGCCGCAGCCGCCGCCGCCGCCGCCGCCGTCGTCGTCGTCGTCGTCGTCGTCGTCGTCGTCGTCGTCGTCGTCGTCGTCGTCGTCGTCGTCGTCGTCGTCGTCGTCGTCTCTCTTCAGGGTTGGTGGCACTGGCCGGAAGGCCTTCAAAATCTGATCAGGGCTGGAGCCAGGCCTGATGGATACTGGAAAGCTCCGACCAACTCTAATGCAAACTATACCTGAAGAGCTGGATGTTTTTTTGAAAGGATCCTACCAACAGGATCCGATGCCGCCCTCTGTCCAGTCACGGCAGCCACGGGCAGACATGGGGTTCACGACTGTCTCTGGCGACTCCCGACCGTCTCTTGGCGCGCGTTCGTATATCTATACCTATATGTAGTTGTAGATACACATGTATACAAAACCTATACACACATATATATACATATACATATATATATATACATGGATGTACGTGCATATGTGTATACATATATATATATATATAGAGAGGCACCTAGATATGACCTATACGCATACGTGCATATATATATATATATACATATATATGGGTGTGTGCGTGTTTACCCCCATGTCTGTATATATACACATACATATTACATATATATACTAAATATACTATATGAGGAGGAGGAGGCGGCGGAGGCGTAGGTCCTATATAGGAGTAGGAGGAGGAGGAGGAGAAGAAGGAGGAGGAGGAGGATGGGCAAAAATGGGAGGTGGAGGAGGAGCAGGAGGAGAGGAAGAAGGAGGGAAATGAGAGGATGAGGGTTGGTGGGGGGAGGGGGTGGAGGGAAGGAGGAGGGGAGAGGGGGGGGGAGGTAGGAGGAGGAGAAGAGAGGAGGCCGAAAGGAGAAGGGGAGTAGGATGAAGAGGAGGAAAAGGAGATAGTGAAGGATGAGATGATGATGAGGAGGATGAGGAGGAGGAGGAGGAGGAGGAATGCGAAGAGGAGAGAGGAGGATGGAGAGGAGGGTGGGGGGGGAAGGAGGAGAAGAGGATAACGAGGAGGATGAGGGGGGGATAAGGAGGAGGTGGATGAGGATGAGGAGGATGATAAGGAAGAGGAGGAGGAGGAGGAGGAGGAGGAAGGAGGAGGAGGATAAGGAGGAATAGATGAATCTGAGGATGAGGATGAGGATGCTGCAGAGGAGGAGGAGGAGAAGGAGGCAGAGGAGGAGGAGGATGATAATGATGATGAGAAGGCTGAGGAGGAGGAGGAGGAAGAGGCGGAGGAGGAGGAGCAAAGGGGAAGAGGAGGAGCAGGAGGAGGAGGAGGAGGAGGGGGGAAGAGGAGGAGCAGGAGGAGGAGGAGGAGAGTAGGAGGAGGAGGAAGAGGAGATGGGGGGGATGAAGCCCCTTCCCCCCTCGCCTGCAGGCGCGCTTCCCGTGGCGGTGGCAGGAATGGACCTCTCTCTCTCTCTCTTTCTCTCTCTCTCTCTCTTTCTCCCTCTCTCTCTCTCTCTTTCTCTGTCTCTCTCTCTCTCTCTCTCTCTCTCTCTCTTTGTCCGTTGCTTGTCCGCGGGTTCAAACAACATGTTTTCACAGCGCCGGGCCAGCATTTCAGGGCGGACCCAGCCGCTTAGACGAGGGCGCCCCGGGAAGCCCAAAAGAAACCGAACACACGCCCAGAAAGCTCGAGCTGCCGGGCCTCGAGCCTCGGCCCTCCGTCGCGCTCCCCTCCCTCCCCACCCTCCCCTCCCTCCCCTCCCTCCCCTCCCGCGGGCTCGCGAGGGCTGAGCGCCTCTCGGTTCAAGGCTGCGTTGTGGCGGAGCCTCTCTCCCTCTCCTCCCTTCCCTGCCTCCCCTCCCTCCCCTCCCTCTCCCCTCCCTCCCTTCCCTCCCTCCTCCCTCCACTCCCTCCCCTCCCGCGGGATCGCGACGCCTCTCGGTTCAAGCCTGCGCTGCAGTGGCGGAGCCTCCCATCCCTCCCGTCCCTCCCTCCCTCCTTTCCCCTCCCCCCCTCCCTCCCTCCCTCCACTCCCTCCCTCCACCCTTCCGCCCCTCCATCCTTGCGGGACGGGAAAATGACCACAACCATGCACTGCTTCTTGTTTGCGCCGCCTTCCAGCCGGCCGAAAAAGAAGCAGTGGCTGTGGTCATTTCCCTGGTGCCAAGCTCAACGAAAATGACCACAGTCACTGCTATGTTGCTGCTGGCTGGAAGGCGGCAACAAAAAATACGCAGTGGCGATGGTCGTTTTCACGTCCCGCACTCCCCCCGTGCGCGGGCGGCGCGATGCGTTTGCACCTCGCTGCGCGCTGCGCATGAGGCTCCGCACGCCGCCGCCCCGCGGGCCCGCGGGAGGAGGGGGGGAGGGGAGGAAGAGTAGGACATTGAAGAGGATAGGGGGGGAGGATGGAGGAGGAGGAGGAGGAGGAGGAGGAGGAGGGGAGGAGGAGAAGAGAAGAGAGGAGGAGAGGAGGAGGAGGAGGAGGAGTGAGGGAAGGAGGGAGGAGGGGGAGGAGGGGTAGGAGGGGAGGAAGAGGAGAGGAGGAGGAGGAGGAGGAGGAGGAGGAGAAGGGGGAACAGGGATAGCATGCAGAGGAAAGATCTGCAAGAGAGGACCGGGGAAGATAAGATAAGAAGAGAAGATAAGAGAGACAGGATTGAGGAGGGGGGATAGGAAGAGAAGAGGTGAGGATGAGAGGACGAGGAAAATACAGTGCGAGGATAGGAAGGGGCAAAAGGAAGAGGGCCAGCAGCTCAGCCCAGCAGCTGCTCGGACCCATACAGTGTCCACGTCTGGCGAGGGGCGGGGGGATTTTCCTTCTCGTTCCTCATCCTCCTCCTCCTCTTCCTCCTCCTGCTCCTCTTCCTCCTCCTCCTCCTCCTCCTTCTCCTCCTCGTCCTCCTCCTCCTCCTCCTCCTCCTCCTCCTCCTCCTCCCCCTCCCTCCCTCATCCCCTCACCTGCCCCCCTCACCCCTCTCCCTATCGCTCACCCTCCTCTTCATCTCCCTCGCGGGGGCGGCGTCAGAGGAGGAAGAGGAGAAGGAAGGAGGAGGGGGTGGATTAGGGCGGCGGGTCTCCTGGTAACTATAGTCGCCCATGCTCAACACGCGGATGAAGAACCACATGCCCTGCCGTGCATGTGAGAGGGGGGCATCCCCCCGTGCGCGATGCTTTCGCGCCGACTCTGGCGATGGTTCCTGAAGCCGCGAGGTCGTTCAACCATGAAGGATCGGCCGTTTCCGAAACGCTGGATCGTTCGGGCCGCTTCCGGGCCACCGCCAACTCAACTTTGAACGCCCGCGGCGGGGCCGCCACGAGTCGACGAGACACGAACGACGGGTAAGAGGAGGAAGGAGGGGCAGGGGAGGGGAGGGGGAGGGGGGGGGAGGAGCGCCACTCGAGAGCTTTCTTAGGCCCTCACCAACTATGGAAAGCAACAGTGTCTGCCAGGGGAGAGAGGAGGAGGAGGGGGAGGAGGAGGAGGAGGAGGAGGAGGAGGAGGAAGAGGAGAAGGCGAGGAAGGAGGAGGCACCCCCCAAAAACCCGAACCCCGAGTCAGAACCTCGGCAGATCCGATCCGAGGCGGGCGGGGGCGAGCGGGAGGAAGGAGGGGCGAGGGGTGGCGGGGGGGAGGAGGGGGGGAGGAGAGAGGGGGGGAACAGGGGGGCAGGGTAGGGGGAAGGGAGACCCTCGCCCATCCTTGCTGACCCGCAGCATCACGCTGGTCAACGGCACCAGCTAAAGGCATCGATTCCCATGCGCCGCCGCCGGGGGGGAGGACAAGGATGACGTGTCGAGGAGGAGGGTCGGTTGCAGAGCGGAGGGCCCGCCTCCATCTCTCCCTACCTCCTCGTTCCATCCCCTCCCTTCCCTCCCGCTCTCCCTCCCCCTTCCCCTCCCTCCGTGTGCCACCGCCGCCCGCCCCCTCCATGCCTGGCTCCAAGCGCTAGCTCGCCGATGAGCCCACCCAATACTTTGCGCGAATACCCAAGCCAAGAAGATAGCGTTCCATAATGCGGGAGACCACGGTCGTCCCGTGGCACTTCGATCCGATGCGTTTCAATGTGCACATGTACGTTTCGTCAGCGTCGCACTGCAAATATTTAGGGTTGATGCCGAGGCCAATGGTGTGCACAACAACGTGCCAAAAATAATGAAGTTTGGGCCGCTCCATCCACAAATTCTCCCCCTCCTTCTCAGCATCGCAGGCGAGCCATTGGAACGTCCGCAGGAACAGAAGGCCACTTCTCTGGGATGCCCGCATAGTGGCCGTGGATAGGAGCGGCGGTGCGTGGTCCTCCCCTTCTGTGCATGCATGCAACTGCCCTTGCCCATCCTTCGCCGCTTCCTTCCACTCTCCTCCTCCTCCTCCTCCTCCTCCTCCTCCTCCTTCACCTTCCCTTATCCTCCTCCTCCTCCTCCTCCTCCTCCTCCTCCTCCTTCGTTCCCCTTATCCTCATCCTTCTCCTTCTCCTCCTCCTCCTTCTTCCCCTTCCCCCCGACCCCTGCTGTCCAAAATGTGTAGGAAATTCGCCATCGCCCACATGCATGTCGCACGATACTTGGACCGCTTCCCACCATCCAGGCAGAGTTCTGACAAATATGCCAAGTAGAATATCATGGATTTCGCGTGCATCCCCTTGAACCACGAGGCAAGCTCAGGCCAGTCAGTCTTGCATTCCCTGTTTAGGCTTTTCAACGTCATAGCACCTCGCGGGACTGGGTGGCCAGCTTTTTTGCACCATCCTGACATATGGACGGTGAGGTTCGCTAGTTTGTCTTCAACGTTGGCCCCTCTGAGGAAACCTTTCTCCAATAACTCCACAATGCAAGATGCGTTCGCAATCCTCATTATGCCCAAAAACAACACATGAAGCAAATCGTGCCAGCACAATTCTAATCGCCATCCGTCCACCTTGTGCCAAGGTGAAATAATTCGCTCGGTATCAAGATACTCTTGATGTGTCAACACAGTCTTCGCAAACAAAGGGTCTTTCCCAAAGTCACCATAGTATAACAACGCCGGGGCATCTTTGAATGATTGCGTGGCCATGCAACTATCGCAACAAAATGTTGAATTGTAGAAACGATGGAAGAAGTTCAACTCTTTCCTAGCCTTGCCGTCGTTCTTCTGTCCTCCCCTCCCATCCACGCGGCTCTCAGGGAGGAGGGCAAGGCGGATGGGGGGAGAAGAAGAGGAGGATGGGGGGAGGAGGATAGGACCGAGGAGAAGAGGAGGAGAGGGACGAGGGGGAGGAGAGGGAAGAGGGAAGGGGTGGGAGGGAGGGCAGTGGGAAGGGCGGCGGGGGGGCCCTCCCCGGGTCCAGCGAATGCACCGCGCCAACCCCCGCAGATGGGCATGTCAGCACGCGCAGCTCGCCAAGAGTCCAAAGCCGTACCGTCGTGTCTGCAATCTGGGAACCTCCCTTTTCGCCAAACCCTGTCAGCCCACCCGATAACCTCGCACAAAATAGTGAACACTTGTTTCTTTGCGTTTGCATTGCGCATGCGCCAGTGGGGAATCGAGGTAAACAATAACTTGTGATCCCAGACGTTGCCAGAACCATAAAAACTTCCAACGCTGAATTGGTAGTGCTCGGTATCCCTGTGCACTTCAGCCCCATCAACATGGCAAAGTATGGGAATGGTGCGACGAAGCTCGTCATCTGAAAGTTCCGTGGTAGGTAGATCTGGCATGTGTCCGTGCAAGTTGGCCCAAAAACGTAAGCATGCATTTTCATCGCATTGCAAGAAAGTTTTCTGGAACTGCACGCGCGAGCACTCGCGCACAGCGTGCGCCATTTCATACGGAAGGAGCACGGGCACATCATGATCCTCTAATCTCTTGCTGCGAGAACATTCTAATTGGAGGCGCACGTAATACGGCCTCACATCCAATCGTCCGCCCGATGTGTCGAGCACGCAAGGCCATCAGTTGGTTGTGGTTTTCCCCCCTCCTCCTCTTCCTTCCCTCTGGGAGAGGAGGAGGAAGAGGAGGAGGAGGAGGAGGAAGAGGCGGAGGGGAGGAGGGGGGGAGGAGGAGGAGGAGGAGGAGGAGGAGGAGGGGGAGGAGGAGGAGGAGGAGGAGGAGGGGGATAAGGAGGGGGGGGACGTCGGCGATCGCGGGAGCGGAGAGGACCCAAACCCTTGCAGGAATCGCACCATGTCCCGTTCAATGTTGCTGTCGTGGCGCCCTCCAGCTCCGGCAGACGCGATCCCAGACACAGCGTCGCTGATGTGCCCTTCCGACCTGAATCCCCTAGCGATTTCAGCCACATCTGTCCAACTAGATTTGCCTTCGCCTTGGCCGATCGAAAAGCAAGTTGATGGCGTAATTTCCCGCAAACTCCTCTTCCATGATCGTGCTTCTCCTCCTGGTCATTATCCCTCCCCTCCTCTCCTCGCCCTCCTTCCCCTCTTCCTCTCTCCGTGATCATTCGGCCCCTCTTCGCCCCCCTTGCTTTTCGACCGGCCGATCGCCAACTTGGCGAAGCAAGGTTTCTGCCGCCAAGGAAACGTTGCAATCGACGAGCTTCCTCTTTTTGCCCCGCCTTTCCCGCAGACTTGGCGGCAGCGACCCTGCCAGAGACCGCGGTGGCAGAATATCCACGTCTCCTGGAGGACCGAAGGGCCCGTTGCGGCCGACCGGGGGGGGGATATGGAGGGAGGGCGGGGAGAGAATGACGGATGAGAAGAATGAGAGGGAGCAAGCAAGAGCAGAAATAATAACCCAAAGCAGTGGCGATGAGGATGAGGGGCAAGATTGCAGGACATTGATGATGAGGTGAGTGTGCATGTTTGGCGGATGATGGATGAAGGCTTTACGGCCGAAGCCGCCGACTCCCTCCTCCTCCACTTCCTCCTACTCCTCCTCCTCCTCCTCCTCCTCCTCCTCCTCCCCCTCCTCCTCCTTGTCCTCCTCCTCCTCCTCCTCCTCCTCCCTCCTCCCCCTCCTCTTCCTCCTCCTCCTCCTCCTCTTCCTTCTCCTCCTCCTCTTCCTCCTCCTCCTCCTCATCCTCCTCCTCCCCCCTCCTCCCGCATGAGTGCGCATGTTTGGTTGACTATGGACGATGTATTGTTGACGATGCCCAATCTGGTCAATATTCCAGAACGATCCCCCATGCCATGCTGGTCGCATGCGCCCGATTCGTATTCGCATGCTGTTCGCAATGGCAGGCCAAACCCCAAATGCACGCTTGACGTGTGTCAAGTTCAGCTCTTTTTTTACTTTCTTTGTTGGCTTGCGCTTCCTAGCCGAGCCCTTGTCCTTCGTGCTTTTCTCCATGTCCCTCACCATCTGGCGCGCCGCAGTGGCGTGCTGCTGGAACCACTCGAACGTTTTGTCGATGGTCTCGAAGATCAGGCGGTAGTCCTCGATGCTCGTCTTCGGAGTCTCGCTGTAGACCATGGGCTGCATGCGAGTGAAGCACTTCTCCATCCAAGCGCCGTGCTCCCCCATCTGCTCTGGGATCTCCTTGAAGGTGCAACCCGCGAGCTGGATGCTGTACCACCTCGCCGACGTTGCTTCGGCCTTCATCTTGGCGATGTACATCTTGGCCTTATCCAGCGGGGTCAACTCTGAAAGTTTGCCCGCCTCACCTGCAGGCTGCGAGGATACCTCGCCACAACCGCCGTCGCTCTCGCTGGGCTCCTCGTCGCGCGCGGGGGCGCCCTCCAAGAAGTCCTCAGCGAAGTACTGGGCAGTACTCGCCCCGTCCATGCCCGCCACGACGTTGGAAGAGAACATGCCACCGTCTGCAGACGCCGTGAGGTCCATGAGCTCCGATGCGCTGACGTCCTGCTTTGCCTCGAGGGTCGCCGACGTACTGGATCGGTTTTTTTTTGAGAAGGACATGCCCTTGTAGATGTGCCAGGTGTTGTACTTCTCCTGGTTCGGGAAGTAGGCGTCCTTCTCGAAGTGGCCGTTCTTCTTGCAGATCTCAGTGACCTCCTTGGCGCCAGCGACGCCGTATAACTCCTCCAGCTCCTTCAACTTCATCGGGACGTAATCTTTGGACGCCTCGGTCAGCGACGTGGTCTCTCGTTTCGTGATAATCTGCGCGGTCTTCCCCCAGCCCTCTCCAGCTTCCAGCCACGCCTCGAACACATTGGATTTATCCTTCGCCATGGCCTCCTTCACGTTGCCAGGCATCTGCTTCAGGCGCTTCTTGCTCTTGAGCGACTTGGACCAGCGGTCGCACGCCCTCTTGCGATCCGCCCGGCTCATGTCCGCGTCGCTCGCCTCCAGGGCCGGCGGCGGCGACGGGGATGGGAGGCCGCCGCGGGGCGACGGGGGTGGGGCGCACGCCGCGGGCGCGGCCTCCAAGGAATCATTGATCGTGATGATGGCGTTCATCATCCCTGCGCCGCCCGTAGCCTGGCCGATGGCGGCGTCGACGCGGGCCAGCGACGATGCCGGCTCAAGGGGCGCGTTCGCGACGCCAGTGGGCGTGGCCGAGCTCGGCACCATAGTCGGCGTGCCCGCCGCCGTAGTTGGCGTGGGCGGCGGCGTCGCTGCGGCCTGTTGCACCTGCGACACCGGCTGCGGCTGCGACGTCGCCTCGCCCTCATGCCAGACCCCCACGTCCTTGCTCTTCGGCACCGTCGGCGGAGGCGTTGAGGTGCCATTGCCGTGCAGCCCTGAGGCGAGGTGCGTGGACAGCTCTGACAGCGAGACTTTGCACTTGACGGCTAGAGCCTCGATCTTGTCTGGGTTCACTCCTGATTTCTGGATGAACTTCGCCAAGCACTGCGCCTTGGACATCTTTGTCTCGGATTTCGGCGCTGGGCGCTGCACTGGGCTCGGGGTAGCTGCCGCCGCGGGCCTCTTCATGGTGGCCATGCTGGTGAAGCGGTGGGGGCCCAAGTGCGCGCAACCAGCTAGAGCCAAACCGGCCACGGAAGAGCGCGGAAAAGCAAGAGGAGCGGGAGGAGGGGGAGAATGGAGGAGGCGGAGGTGGTACACTTTAGACTGGGTCATTTCTCTCTCCTCCTCATCACCAGGCACGCGCGAGGATATCATATCACACCCCCCTGGGAATCACCAGAGTCAGGCACGCGGGAGGAGGAGGTGGGGGAGGAGGAGGAGGAGGAGGAGGAGGAGGAGGAGGAGGAGTGGGAGGAGGAGGAGAAGGAGGGAGGAGGGACACACTCTAAAATGTTTTAGAATAAACCTGGGGGGGGGGGGGGGGGGGGCCTCTAATAAGTTCAAAGGGTGGATGGGAGGAGTAGGCGGAAGAGGCGAAGGAGGAGGAGGAAGGTTGGTTGACCCTTGACGCTCCGCCACTCGTCGTGGCAGCAACGTTCGTTTCAGGGGGAGGGGGGGTGCACGGCGGAGGAGGAGGAGAAGGAGGAGGAGGAGATGCGATGCTATCACCCAGTTTGTACTGTGCTTGCACGGGGCAGCGGATCGAGAGTTCCAGAGTTCCAGGGGAGGAGGAGACTTTGCTGGCGACGCACACACACACACATACCTGGGGCTGTTCCGAACACACTGACCCCAGACACGTTGACATATCGCGAGGGGTCGCCAGCTCTCTGAGGAACACCCATCGGGTCATGACGTCCGCCGGCTCCCACCGCCGCTTCTCGCCGAGGGCGAGAGGTCAACTTCTGGGCTCCTCGAAGGGGAGGCATTGAGGACTGACCTGACCTAACCTCCCCCTCCTCATTCACTTCCTCCTCCTCCTCATCCTTCTCCTCCCCCTCATCCTCCTTGTCCTCATCCTCATCATGCTCCTCCTCATATTCATCCTATTCCTCCTCCTCATCATCCTCTTACTCCTCATCATCCTACTCATCCTCCCCCCCCTCCTCGCGGTCATGGAGCTAGCCCCCCCCCGTCGCTCCCATCCCCCCTCCTCCGCCTCAACCTCCTCCTTCTCCGCGCCCCCCCCCCTGTCATCATCCTCATTTGCATTATCCTTCTCGCCCTCCCCTGCCGCGCGGCCCGCGCGCGAGGGCTATCCTCGAGGTGGCCCAGGTGCTGCTGGTCGTGATGCCGCGGCCCGAACGTCCCTCAGGCGCACCCGCATGCGCCTTGCGAGGGCGGCGGATGGGGGGGGAAGGTGGCGGGTGCGGAGAGACAGCCGCCCGCGGGGCTCGCGGGGGCCCCTGGGGTGGCGAAAAGAAGCAGGAGGATGCCGATCAGGGCCCTGGGTGCTGCGAGAGGGCGGGCGGGGCTGAGGGCCAGGCGGGCGTGGGCGGGAGCGGGCGCGCGCGGGGCAGGGGCCAGGGGGTCCGTCCAGAAGAGGTCATTCGACACCTTTTCGACTACATGTCGACGCTTTTTCGACTACATGGGAATGCCCCGCGCGCCCCGCGCCCGCCCCGCGCGCCCCGCGCTTGCCCGAGACGGCCCAGGGGTGGGGCGAACGCCTCGAGGGATCTCGCGGGAGAGCTCAAAGGCTTTGAGAGGCCCCGAAGGCCTCGAGAGGCCCTTGAAGGGTTCGAGAAGCCCCCAACCCCTGCATTGCACTTGTCCTCCCCTTCCCTCCTCCCCCTCCCCCCCCTTCGCCCCCTCTCCCTCCTCCTCCTCCTCCTCCTCCTCCTCCTCCTCCTCCTGCTCCTCCTCATCATCATCCTCCTCCTCCTCCTCCCCCTCCTCCGCCCTCCTCCTCTTCCCCTCTTCCTCATCTCCTCCTCATCAGCGTCATCATCAATCACCCATCAATCATCATTCATCATCACCAGATCATACATCATCATAAATCATAATCTCATCATCGTCAATCATCATCATCATCAGCATCGATATCATCTCCCCCGTTATCCTCCCCCCCCGTCTCTTCTCTCTCTATCGAGCTCGTGAACGTTTTTGCTTGCTTGTGCTTTTGCTGCTCTGCTTCTGCTGCTATCTGTGCCTGCTTTGCTTGCTTGGCCTCTGGGCTTAACGTTGCTGCCAGCTTGCCGTGTTTCTGCTGCTGTGCTTTTCTCCTGTCTAGCCCACACTTGCTATTGCTTTGGCCGCTCCCGCTAGGGGTGAGGCGTGAGGGGCCAACCGCTCCTCATCCCCGTCCTCCTCATCCTGATCCTCCTCCTCCTCCTCATCCGTTCCCTCCCCCTCCTCCTCCTCATTATCCTCCTCCTCCTCTTCCCCCTCCTCCTCCTCCTCCTCCCCTTACTCCAGATTTCGCAATAAAAGGGAGGGGGCCTCAACCATCCCAGACGAGAAGTTTTAGACCCCCACGTGGGAGAAACCCTCCAAAACATCGTCCCCAGACCGCCCCCCCCCCCCCCCCCCCCCATGCCCCTCCAAGATAGCCTGAAAGATCCCCCCCCCCCGAATGAGACCCCCCCCTCCCTTTATTACGAAATCTGCGTATTCTTCTTCCATCGTCCCCCTTCCCTACCCCCCCCCCCCCCCCCCCCCCCCCAGGAGCCGCAAAGGAAGCGCGGCTGCCCCGCAGGCACGAGGTCCACGCGGCTTCTCGCCCAGGCATTCTCTGGATGATGAATCCAGGGTCTCCTCCAGGGTGATGATGGTGTGCATGCTGATTGTTATGGCGATGTAACTGAGTATGTGTGTGATGATAATGATGTGTATGATGATGATGGTGATGATGGTGATGATGATGATGAGGATGATGGTGAATATAATGATGAGGACTACATTTTTTACGGACCTCGTCTGCGTTCCGAGCACGACGTGGCAAAAACCAACGATGAAGGTCAAGCCGTGCGACCAGGCCTCAAGCTTGCAAGGCCGTCGCACCAGTCTGCGCCATGTTGGCCGTCAGCAACTGCATGGGCCCGCCCAAGTTTGCGTCCGCCCACGGGTCCATGTCCGCCTCGGCGGGCGGCGATTGATTCAAACTCTGCTCGTCGCTGAACGTGGCGCTGCCCATGATGGAGTTGGCGTTGTCCTGCAACATGCGGGCCATGGCCTCGCCGAAGCCGCGAGGATAAGATTGGGACTCCTTCATGTGCGCACCCCTGGTGAACTTCGTCTGGCCCCAGCTGTCCTGGTAGTAGCGGCACATCTCAGGTGCGTCATCCGGGCTGACCCTCTCCTTAATTGGGATCGCATAGTGGCTGATGGTCTGGATGAACGCCTTGTTGGAATAGAGCCAAGTGGGCTTTTGAGTCCGCGCGCCAAACATGTGCATGAGGAAATGCGTCTTGAAGATGTTCATCGTCCTTGCAAGCGCCTGCATCCGCGGGTGCAACTCCATGAGGCTGCCACGGGGTTGCTCGATGAACCAAGCGGACCCTGTGGCGGTCACCAGCATGAGCAGCAGGCACACGCGGGAGACCATGATGTTGGCCTCCTTTATGCATTGCAGGGAGGTGTTTCCAAGCACGTTCACCTTAGAGCGGAGACTGGTGCCTGTGTTGCAGAAGACCCACGTCGAGCACACCGTGGCCGAGTGGGCCGCCGCGCCGCGCTTCAGGTTCGCTGCGAGCCCCAGCGCATGCAAGAAGCCAACGTCCGAAAGTATGTCCTGGAGCTCAGGGTCGTCCTTGATGTCGTACGGTACCGCCATCTTCTGGCGCCGCCATTGCGCCTTCGTCACCTCCTTCTCGCCTGCGAAGTACTCCACGAAGTCCAGATGGGAACCAACATTCGACGCGTGCGGCATGTTGTTGGACATGAACAGCATGGCCACGAGCTGCACCAAGACCCACGGCGCCTTCATGAACCGCAGGTTCCTAAGGATTTGCTTGCCCCTGTCGTTGATCAGCGCCGTCGACGGCCTCATTGGCAAGAACTTCACCTGGGTGTGCCGCTGGAGCTCATCCATCGCCTCCTCCTTCGCCGGGTCCTCGTCGAGTTTGGCCGTTTCTGGCGTCATGGTGTCTGGGGGCGACTTCGAAGGCTTGAGGGGCTCCATGAAGCACAGCGATGTGGCTTGGGCAGGCTTTCTCTTGATCGCGGCGATGGCGGGCTTCTTCTTGACAGCCGGCATGCGTCCCGTCGCGATGCGCCCGCGCGGGCCTGGATCCCTGCGCTGAAGTGGAATGGAAACTGAAATGCCAATTGGAGCCAAAACTGGCTACGGCTGAGCGCAGGAAAGGAAAAGTCTAACATAGTCTTAGGAATGAGCACAGGAATGAAGGACAAAGTCTAACATAGTCTTAGGTTGTGACCAAATGTCGAGGATAAGGGCAGAGGGTGGAGGGGCCAATTCTGACATAGTCATAGGACGAAGAGGAGGGAGGAAGGACCACACGTCGGGGAATATCATGGCGCATTCCGCTTAGTAGGCACTCGATGCTCTTTCTGGAGCGCTCCGAAATCGGCCCTCCACCTCCCCCTCCTCACCTCGGGCACTCCTCCCACCCCGGGTCCCGCTAGAGCGAGGAGAGCATCGCAATGCCATAACATCTGTACGTGGGGAACTCCAGCGCACGATTTATCGAGCAGCATTGCGCTCAGGAGGAGGGGGGGAGGAGGATGAGGAGGAGGGGGAGAGGAGGGGGAGAGGCTTTGACGCACACACACACACACATGCATGGGGGCATGGGGCCGCTCCGAACACCCTGAACCCAAACGCGTTGACATCTCTTGGGGGAGGGGGGCATGGCTCATGGCCGCTGCCCGCAGGACCGCCATGGTCTCACGTCCTCCAGCTCCCGCCAGGTTTCCGCCGGCTCTCGCCGAAGGCAACGGGTCAACTTCTGTGTTCGTCGAAGGCGACGCCTCGCGAGGAGTGGCCTGACCTGACATCCCCCTCCTCCTCCGCTTCACGCTGCCCATCCTGCTCGTCCTTCTCCTCCTCATCTTCTTCCTTAACCTCCTCTTCGTCCCCCTCCCTCCTCGTCGTCCTCCTCCTCATCGTCCTCGTCTTATCCTCCTCTCCTCCTCCTCCTCTTCCTCCTCCTCATCCTCCTCCTCCTCCTCTGCTTCGGGGCCGCCGCCCCCCGCGCCGCCAAGACAACCGTCGGGCGCTTCGTCTGAAGGGCGGCCGCGGCGCTGCATCGCGGCCTGCGGGCCGCAGGGGCGGAACGGGGAGCGGAGGCGGGGGAGGTGCGGGAGGTGGCGAGGGGCGGAGGTGGAGGTGGAGGAGCAAGGGGCGGCGGGGCCCAGGCGGGGGACGGAAGGGAAGGATTGCGGACGGGGGAAGGGCGGAGCAGAAGGGCATGGGGGAGGGGCGTTTGGAGGGGGAGGAGGAGGAGGAGGAGGAGGAGGAGGAGGAGGAAAGGAAATGGAGAGAGGGGGGGATTGAGAAAGGGGGGGATCGTCTGGTTCCCCCGCAACCGTAGCGCTCGCGCTGTGCGCGTCGAATGCTGGCACTGCTGCGCGGACGAAGGCCAGCTAAGACGTGGCCAGGGAGGAGGGATGAGGAGGAGGAGGAGGAGGAGGGAGAGGAGGAGAGGAAGGAGGGGAGGAGGAGGAGGAGGATAAGACCGAGGACGATGAGAAGGAGGTACGACCGAGGAGAGAGGGGGATGAATAGGAGGTAAGGAAGAAGAATGAAGGAGGGGAGGAGGAGAGGGGGAGGAGTGAGGGAGGGAGGGGAGGTAGGATTAGGGGATTAGGAGGAGCAGCGGGAGGAGCAGGCATAAGGTGGAGGTTGAGAGAAGGAGAAGGAGAGGGAGGAATAGGACGAGGCAGAGGATGGCAATAAAGAGATGGGGGGCTCAAGGAGGAGAAGAAGGACGAGGAGGGGATCGGGGAGGAAGCGGACGAGGAATAATGAGAAAGTGGAGGAGGATTAGTTAGTCTTGGCTGGCCTTCTGGACGCAGTGACCTGTCAGCCCTCAGCGCCCCTCCTCCATCAGCGCTCGGTTCCACCCGCTGTCCGGCGCACCTGCGTAGCAGGCACCCCTTCGCGTGTGGCTCTGATGTGGTGCGCTTCCCCCGCCCCACCCCCCCCTCCCTCCCTCTCCACCTCCTCCTCCATCCTCACTCCTCTCCACCTCCCCTCCTCCTCCTCCTCCTCCTCCTCCTCCCCCCCCCCTCCTCCCTACCCCCTCCTCCTCCTCCTCCTCCTCCTCCTCCTCCTCCTCCTCCTCCCCTCTCTTTCCCTTCCTCCCTCCCTCTCTCGCCCCCTCCCTCCTCCGTTCCCATTCCCTCCATTTCTCACGCCCTTCCCCCCTCCCCCTCATCATTTAGTCAATGTGAGCACTATCATCCTCTCTCCCCGAGGGCGCCCATAGGCTCCGCGGAAGAGGCGCGCAGCCATGATATAGGCCTTCGCCTTCTCCCAGGCCTGGTCGACGCCGCCGTCGTCGACCCAGGAGAAGCACTTGCCCTTGGTCTTGTCCCAGTCGCTGGGCGCGCTGTCGCCGTGGACCTTCTTGACTTCGAAGATGCCACGCCCGGCGAGGTGCACTTCTATTGACGCAGAGCCCTTGTGCACAGTGTAGGTGAGGCGGCCCCTGGGCCGCCCAACCTCTGGGCGGGCGTCCGCGGGCATATGATCCGGAATCGGAAGCTCGCCGTCCTTGATGCCCTTCGACTTCTCCTCGATGTCCTGCGCCTCGCCCTTGTCAAGGTCCAGCGTCGACGGGCCCCGCTTCGCGCCCGTCTTGAAGCTCGCTTTGCCTTTCGCTTTCCCTTTAGCTGTGCCTTTGGCCTTCGCTTTGGCCTTCGCTTTGTCCGTCTTGCACCGAAGGCGGGGGATCGGCGGCGGCGGGTGCTTCTCGAGCTCCTCCTCTGCGTCAGCCACAAAGGCCGGTTCCGGTAGACTCGTGGGCTCAGCCGCAGCGGCGCCGCCGAAGAGTGCGTCGAGCTCGGCGTCCGCAGCGGCGTCGCACCCCCCGAGGCCCTCAAGCATATCCTACGGGGAGGCGTCAGAGCCCCTTCTGCATGGCATCGAACGCGGAGGCCCACGCACATTCCAACGATTTGCACGTCGCTCGGGATGGCCACGAATGCGCCGAGGTGTCAGACGGCCAGTCCACAACGTCAGCATGCAAGTGGGCCAACCACATTCGAAGCCATGCACAAGTAAACTTGAGGAGGAGGGGAAGGACGTGGAAGGAAGGGGGGATGGGGGAGGAGGAAGGAGCAGGGGATCGGGAGAAGAGGGAGGCCGAGGCCCGAGGAGAAGGATAATGACGAGGAGAGGGGGGTGGGGGGAGGGATGAGGATGAGGAGGAGGAGGTGGAGGAGGAGGAGGAGGAGGAGGAGGAGGAGGAGGGGGACCCCCGAGAAAGACCCGAAGAGGAGGGGGAGGAAGGAGGAGGAAGGAGAAGGAGGAGCAACGGAAGGGAGGAGGAGGGCAGGAGGAGGAGGAGGAGGAGAACGGAGGAGAGAGGAGGAGGAAGGAGGAGGAGGGGAGGGGAGGAGGGAGGAGGAGGTTGAGGATTTTTTTTTTTCGCCCTCGTGCACGGTCCTGGGGCGGCGAGAACTCCGCGTCGGGGTCCACCTCCACGTCGACTTCCTTCTCCTCCTCCTCGAGGTCCTCCCCCCCTGGCCGTCGCTCTCCTCGTCCTCGTCCGCGCTCTCCGCGAGGCTCGGCGCGCCACTATGCTGGCCGTCCCACTCGCAGTCCTGCAGGAACGTCTCGAAGTCCTGGAACGTTGCCTCGATGGCCTCCACGGCCGGCGCCTTCTTGGCCTCCACGGCCTGCACCTTCTTGGCCTCCACGGCCTGCGCCTTCTTGGCCTCCACGGCCTCCACGGCCTCCTCGTCCTCCGTGGCCTCATCCAGTGCCTCCTCGACCTCCGTGGCCTCGTCCGGTGCCTTCTCGACCTCCACGGCCTCCGGTGCCTTCTCGGCCTCCACGGCCTCCTTCGGTGCCTCCTCGGCCTCCACGGCCTCCGGTGCCTTCTCGGCCTCCACGGCCTCCGGTGCCTTCTCGGCCTCCACGGCGGCGGGCAGGGGCGGATGATCGCGGCGCGAGTCCGGGACCAGCGAGTCGCACATGTCTGCTGGGAAGTCATCTTCATCCAATCCACACTCTGCCCACAGCGATGCGGCTGCAGCGATTGGCGCCGGACTCTGCGGCTGGCTGCCGCTCGCAACGCTGTCGGCGATCGGCGGCGCCGAGTCGTCGTCCATCTTGTCGTCTGTCAGGCCGCGCATCTCGTCGTACTTCTTGAGCGTCTCCTTCAGCGCCGCGATCTTCTTGTCCCTGCTCTTGTGCGTGCGCCGATGCAGCCCGCGCAAGCAGCTGTGCAGGGACTTGAGCTTGTAGCCCTCCTGCAATGCGATCGCGCCCTTCTCTGCTCCGTTCAGGAGGCCGCCATTGAGCTTGGCGTCGAGGCGCAGGAGGCCGTCGGCGATCCTGCGGCTCGCTCGACGCCCATCCTCCTCTCATCCCCCCTTTTCGCCTTTCATCCCCCACCGCCTCCCCATCCTCCATCTCCTCCTCCGCCTCCTCCGCCTCCTCCTCCTCCTCCTCCTCCTCCCCTCCTCCTCCTCCTCCGCCTCCTCCTACCTCCTCCCTATAATCCTTCTCCTCCTCGTCCTCCTCCTCCTCCTCCTCCTCCTCCTCCTACTCCTACTCCTACTCCTACTCCTACTCCTACTCCTCCTCCTCCTCCTCCTCCTCCTCCTCCCCCTCATCCTCCTCCTGCTTGTATACTGCCCCCCCCCCAGGCAGGGGGGCGGGGAGACAGGGGGGATGTGTCGGGGGCGGCGGTTTCCCTTAGAGCCAGTAGGCCGAAGGGTATTTGTAGGGGCACTCTCTAATCATCGGGTCCACCCACATGGCGTACTTGCCAAGGTGCTCGATGTCAACGTCGTCAGCGCCGAACTTAAAGAGCACATTGCTGGTGAACTGGCCGTCATGCACCAGCTGCGACTTCGCAGCCCCCAGGTTCTTCTTCCAGCGCTCTGCGAGCGAGTCCATCTCCTCGAACGTCCAGCCAACCTCTGGCGGCGGACCAACCCCCCGATTGCCCTCTCCCCCCTCGTTGCCCGCCCCCGCCCCTCCCCCTTCATATTTCAAAGGGGAAGGAGGGGCAGGGGCCTCAGTCGATCTCGGTTGGCGACGTCAGCATCATGATCAGAGCTGGTATGTAATGTAAAGGTTGAGGGCTGAAAAAAGAGGAGGAGGAGGAAGAGGAGGAGGAGGAGGAGGAGGAGGAGGACGAGCACGAGGAGGAGGAGGAGGAGGACGAGGAGGAGGACGAGGAGGAGGAGGAGGACGAGGAGGAGGAGGAGGACGAGGAGGAGGAGAAGGACGAGGAGGATGAGGACGAGGAGAAGGAGGAGGAGGAGGAGGAGGAGGAGGATAAGGAGGGCGAGGAGGACGAGGAGAGGGCGAAATAATAATTACAAACCCGGAACTCCTTCCGCCCTCGAAGTGATTTCCATTCCGTCGCTGAGGGTGGATCGACGTCGCCAGGGAGCATCGCGCCCGCCGCGGGCGGGCGATGGGGCCTCTGCCAAGCCCAAAGCTGAGGGATGAGGGCGAGGATTGAGTACAACCCATCTTGCAATTTCTTCCTCTCCTCCACCTCCTCCTCCTCCTCCTCTTCCTCCTCCTCCTCCTCATTATCCTCATCCTCATCCTCATCCCCCTCCTCCTCGTCCTCGTCCTCCTCGTCCTCCTCCTCCTCGTCCTCCACCTCCTCCTCGTCCTCCGTGTCCTCTCCCTCCTCCTCCTCCTCCTCGTCCTTCTCCTCCTCCTCCTCCTTGTCCTCTCCCTCCTCCTCGTCCTCCTCCTCCTCCTCCAACTTCTCTGCTCGAAATTCGTATAAAAAATCCAGTGTCGCTGATCTCCAGCATTCGGGCGCGTTCTAGAGTCTCGCTGGATTCCACGTTTTCGTTAGGAAACGCTGGGACCATCCCTCTGCCCTCCCTCCCTTCCCATCCCCCCGTCACCCTGTCCAACCCCATCCCTCCCTCCCTCCCTCCCTCCCTCCCCTCCCCCCCTCCCTCCCCTCCCTCCCTCGGGATGGTGTCTCCCTCCCTCCCCTCCCACCCTTCCCTGTCCAACCCCATCCTATCCCTATCCCTATCCCCTCCTCCTCCTCTCTCTTCGCGCGGTGGCGCGCCAGTTCCTCGGCGGCGAGCGCCGTCGTGCGGCGAGCGCACGGCGGGCGCCGGCCCCGCCGCGGGAGCCGCGAGCACGGCGGCGGCGGGCGGCGTCGAGCGGCGGAGCGCGAACACCCCTCCCTCTCGCTCTCCCTCCCCCTCTGTCTCTTTCTCTTCTCTCTCCCCTCTCCTCTTTGCTTTTTCCTTGCCCTCTCTCAGCTCTCTCTCTCTCTCTCTCTCTCTCTCTCTCTTTTCTTTCTTTCTCTCTCTCTTTCTCTCTTTCTCTTCTTCCTCTCTCCCTTTTCGTCTCCCTCCTTCCCTCCCTCTCTCTCTCTCTCTCTCTCTCTTTCTCTCCCTCCTGTCCCTGTTCTCTCCTCTCTTCTTCCTCTTTCCTCCCTCTCCCTCTCTCTCTCTCTCTGTCTCTATACAGAGGTCCATTCCGCCACGCCTGCAGGTCAGGTATTCATGGAGGTTTGTTCGGGGGTTCGTCGGAGTCATGCGGTAGAAGTCATTTGTGTAACTTATATTCGTAACTATGTGTATATGTGCGTACCTACAAAGTGCAACTATCCAATACATGCGTGGGTATATTTATATTTATATTTATATTTATGTATATATATAAGTACATGAGTACGTTCAGATATGCATGTTCTACACATATTCATCCTCATGCACGCGGCCGCGCCGCACGCGACCGTCGGTAGTCCTCGTCGTCGTCGGTCGTCCTCGTCGTCGGTCGCCGTCGTTGTTCCTCGAGTCCTCGTCCCCTTTGTCGCTGTTGACCCCCCTGTCGGTGTTGACCCCCCCCCCTCGCGCGTCGTCGTCGGCGGCGGCGGCGCCCCGCAGTCGGGCGGCCCCGCGCGGGCGACATCGGCGGCGAGGACGTGGACGAGGACAGACGACGAACGACGACTGACGACGACGAGGCACGAGGGCGATCGACGACGACGACGCCCCATGACGAGGGCGACAACAGCGACGACGGAGGCAAAAACGAGGACTGACGACGACGACAACCATGATGACCGACGCCGACGACAAAGGCGACCGACGACAACGAGGGCGGCCGACGACGAGGGCGACAAAGACGGCGTTGGAGGCGGACCGCCGCCTACAAGTGCGCCCGATATGTATATGCATATATGATAAATGCACACGCCCAATCGGAAAATACGAACCCTCGCCTTTGTCATCGTCCTTTTCCCTCCCCCCGAAGCCCCTGCCTTTCCCGACCGAGGTGCCGCGCGGCTGGGGGGGGGGGCCAGAAAGCGGGCCCTTCGATCGAGTTCGATATCTTCATCGCGACGATGCGAACGTTCTTTATATCATATATGGTTATACACATGGCTATTATACATATGTACATATATTATAATCATGTACATACAACACACATATATATAATACATATACACTATATACTTATTCATATATGAATGTATATCATATATGCACGAATTCATTTACTTATACATACACATATAACATTCTATAGATGGAGCATCAGGTGTATCTATCTTATCTATCTATACCGACCAGGGGCGAACATGGCATCCCATGTCGTCTTGTTGCGTTTGAGTCTGGACAAAGGCACGACACGGAGCCTGTTGGCAGGAGCGCGGAAGAGTTTTGAGGGGGAGGGGGGCGGGGGGGGGGGCGGGGCGATTTTTGGGGCGCATCGGGCGGCCGAGCCGCAGATTTCCAAGCCCAGTGCGCACGCCCAACATGGCAGGCGCGGGCGCGCGCGCGAGTTCTCGACCGTCGGCGCATCTGTAAGTTCGCACCCCGCCCCGCGCGCGGGAATGGAAACTTGCGTTGCGGTTTCCAATTGAACGCGTGGCCGTTGCAACTGCATCGCGTTGCTCAGCGCGCAAGAGCAGCGTGGGGGGCTTTGCGTTCTCGCATGAGAAGTGCGCGGAACCGAACCGAACGGTCGGCGGCGCCCGCTCCTGCGCCGCGCGCGAGGCCATCGCGTCAGCGCGGGAGGCTACAGGGGCCTGGGCCGTCGCCCTGGGGCGCGGGCGCAGCGCGAGGCCCGCGCGGGTCTCTCGCGCCAAACATGCGCGACATGGTCGGCCCGCCCGCCGGCTGGCGCTCACGGGCGACGCGACGCCGGCGCCGACTACGAGGCCGACTGGGCCCGGAGGGTTCCTGAGAGTCCCGGGAAGGGGCCGTGGGCCGCGATGGAATCGGCGCGGTCGTTGGCGCCCCCCCCGCGCCCGCCCCCCCCTGCAAGCCGACTCCTCCTTGTCATGACCGTCGGCATGCATCCATGCTGGCGGGATTCGTTGTCGAACTCTCGTGCTGTGTTAATACCTGCGGTATTGATGTTCGAACCAATGTCCACCAACATACTCAGTAGTTTGAATCAACCTGCTGAACGCACATGCTGGATGCCAGCTGGGGTCGAAATCGCATGCGTTTCCGCGCCCATCTGCCTTCTGAGCTTCCCCAGGTGAACGATGAACTGGTTCCTCGACAAGTTCAGAGTCAGAGGGTCCCAGTTGGCCATGCAATGCAGGCTGCCGGTTTAAAACCAAGGTGGTGCGATAAAAAACCTGGTTCTTTGATATGCGCATGTGATTGTTCGACGGGGGGAAGGCGATGGAAACAAGTATATGACAGGTCGGCTGCGAATCTTGCGTCGAATATTCATTGCGCGTCGTCGTCCAATTTGACGTTCAATAATCATTCGACGTCGACTTCAAATTTTACATCGAATACACATGCTACGTCGGCTTCAAGCTTCTACGTCACTTCAAACTTTTCTATCCCGCTGTCGTTGCCCCCGCTCTTTTCTCCTTGACCCCCTCCCACCTGACCCTCCGCTTCGGCCCCGCCCGGCCCGCCGGCTGTTCGCGCCCGAGGGCGGCAGGGCGGCCGGCTTTTGCTAATCGCCCTCCGGGGCGCCGCCAACGCAACGCGACCCCAAGTCATTTATTAATGGCCATTCTACATTGGGCGTTCACTTCTTCAACTGCGGCGGCCTCATGTCCAACTGCCCAGTCGGCGCGCCTTCTGACGTTGATCGGTTCGGGCAGAGCGTTCGTTGCTACGCCAGTGGCGCGGACCTCGTTGTCCAGCCGCATGAGTGCTGTAGGCTGTCCATGCGTCGCCCTTTCTGCAGCCGCTGCCTGTTCGAAGGCCGCAATGTTCGATGGGGGGTCCACCTTCCTGCTCGCGGCTGAGCGAGGGCTGCGGCGGCGTCTTGACACCGCCAAGTGTTGCTGCTATTCTAGGCGGGGGCAAGCAGCGGATTGCTTGAAGGATTTGGCGTCGCCTGGGCTGCAGGTGCCCCCGCGTCCTGCATCGACGGGGCGTTGACTGCGCGTGTCCCCGCATCGTATAAGCCAGGATCGGAAGCGCCACTGCTGGGGGCGTTGCCGGTATCATATGGGTCGTGGCCGAGCTTGTCGGACGAATCGCCGAGGCCTCATCCAGCCGCCGGCGCAGGTCATATATCCCTCGAGCCTGCTGAATGGCCACGGCTGCTGAGCTCGATGTGCCAATGTGTCCCGCATGTGGATAGTCCACCACGGTGAAACCAGGCCCCCTGTAGATAGCACATGGAGCCCCTACATAGGGCCCTGCCCGTCCCCTTGACGCGTGCACCCGAGCGTCGCGGTCGCAGCATCCGGCGTGGCGCTGGTGACCGCACTGCAGCCTCCACGTCTTTTCGCGCAATGAAGGACATATCCGACACCGCAGGTGCCTCTGAGCTCGGGCGCGTCCGCCCTTGCCGCTGCAGCGTGGACTCATCGGCTTCGCGGGGAGGCGGCGGTGACCCATTCCTGGACCTTGGAGTAGACCTCGCGGTCGGCGCGTGTCCGCGCTGGGCGCTGCTGTTTGCGATTTGTTGTATCCACCGTGCATGTCGGTCACGCGTGGCCCGTCGGGCCTCTTCCGCTGCTCGCATGTTTGCTTGCATCAGCGCGTGAATGGCATGTAGATATGTCAAGTTGTTCCGGTCCGTCACATCCACTCCGAACAGCCTCATTTCAGACATGGCTGTCTGGCGTTGTTGCTGCATCAGTATCTGCTGCTCACGTGCTGACTGCCCGTGTCCAAGCTAATCTGTTGTTGGGGCTGTTATCGGCGAGCTCGCTGGACTGCCAGTGGCCTGACTGCGGAGTGGAGTGCCGATGGGCGTCGTTGCCCATATAGCGGCTGCCAGGTCTGGATGTTAGCGCAGCATGGCTATGCGCTGCATAAGGTCTTCGTTGCTCGTGGATGCTGATTGTAGGCCATTGGGCGCGTCCGCCCCTGACGCCAGGCTCGGCTCGGACCTTGGCTGAGCGAGTGCCATGGGCTCCAACAGGTAAAGCCAGCGCTTGACAGTGGCCTTGCCGGTCCGAAACTCGTGGGAGGCCCCGCTGGTACATCGCGAAGGGCATCGGCCCACATATCGAACCTACCGAGAACATCCGAAAGAGTAGAGACGTCGTTGGATGGCGGCATCATCCATGAGGATGAGCCCGCGTCGGCTGGCAAGGCTGCCGGTGGCCTGGCCTTTGTTGGCGTGGCTATATCAGCGGGTAGCCCCGCGCCCAATAACAGGTTTCGGGAGACTGCTGGGGCGAGCATTTCTGCGCCATGCTGTCCCATGGGCGTGGCCGCCAACACCGAACTGTGCATCGGGCTCGAACCAGCTATCCTGCAGTTCGACATTGCCCAGGGATATCGGCCACTCCCGCAGATCATGGTACTCGTCAGAGAAATACTGGAGATTGTGCCAGACATTTCTCCGCTTGTCTTCAGGCCCCAACGCAAGCTGCGTGATGCACCTGGTCGGGGTAATAGAACTGAAACCTTCCGCTCGAACAAGATCGTTAGTGGAGCGCCACGCCCGGGCTCCATCTTGCAGTAGATGCAATACTCATGGATATATACACATATGTAGGTGTATATATATATAGATGCATATACGATCGTGTATATATAGATAGGTCGGAGTCGCGCCTGCGACCTGATAGAATACTGGAGTCTCCTGGCAGATGCGGGCATCCGTGCGCAAACTGCCTGCCGTGCGTTCCTCGTGGGCTGTGCTCTGCGCGACAGGGCTGCCCGTGCTCGATGATGCTCGGCAGGTATACCCACTTGGCCCCATGTAGATCCTAGGGGAACCTCTACTGACCTCGGGAGGTCGGCCGCCTAAAGCTGCCACTGGAGTGCGCAATGATTCTGGGCACAATATGCCAATGAACGAGTGTCCGCTGGTGGCTCTGACCCACAATGTTGGGACATCCTCGTCATCGTGCGCGTGCTTTCGCCAGGGACGCGCCTTGCTAGCGCCCGAATAGTCCGTCATCTCGGCGACGCGCAGAAGTCTCCACGTTAGATATTCGGGCGGTTGGCCGAGCACCCACTCGGCGACTGCGTCGAAATGATGACCGCCCAAAATGCCGGTCATAACACCCATGACAGCGACCAGTTCATTGCGAGGGCCCCAGGACCAGCACTCATTCACGAATCGCTCATCACATGCATTGCCACGACATGGACCACGCCTGCAAGTGCGAGACCACCACGCATGCATAACAGTCATTTCTCCTGGTCGGGGTAAAGGGTAGCAATTAGAATTGACCCCTTGCTTCCTGCGCATCCTTTCCCCCGGAGGCTCAGGGGCTGCGCGCTGCGATGCTTTCTACGCAACCTTTCTCGTGATGTTTCGGCGGCGAGCTGCGTCGGCATAGGAGATGGGCTGGAAAAATTATCTTGGCGGGGCGCGCCCGCCCCTTCTCGACTGGGAGATTCCACGGGCGCGCCCGCCCCAGCAGAGAGTCGGCGCCGTCCTGCTTAGAAGGCGTAACCTTTGACCTTGGCACAAGTAGCGCAGTCGGCGGCGGCTGGGCAGATGGCGACGCCGCGGCCGGCGACCCGGCAGACGCCTCCGCAAGCGGTCCACCCCAGAACTTCGCCCGCGCAGCTTCGCCGCCCATTCCTCAGGGCCGGAAAGACTCCACTTGCCCTCTGGCTTGGGCTGTGGCTGTTTGCCGACTGGTAATGGTCTTGGTAATTTGCCAATGTCATGGCTCTGTTCTTCTGTGGTCTGTGGAGGCAAGTCCTTTGTCGCCGTCAGTTTTCCCATTGCTGCAGCGTCAAGAGGAGTGTCACGATCTAACTTGCCCCTGCCCGCGGTCGAGCTCGAAACTCGCGGGCCTGCAGCGCGTGGTTTCGGTGTCCAGGTACCTCGAATAGTCGGGCCCACCCGCGACACAGAAGACCTCTGTGTAACTGGCGGATCAGGTATAGGTGTCGAGCTGCCTCTGAAACGTTCAGCATCCTTCTTAGCTCTGCCTTCGCGTTCAGCAGGGCCGTGCTTGCCCCCTCTTGTAACTGTTCTTGTCTCTCCCGAAATCGGGTGATTCGTCTGGATGTACCTCTTGGTCTGGACGAAGCACCTTCTTGGGGGCAGCAATTTCCTGAGCCCCCTCGGCGCGTCCGCCCGCCTCCTCGTCGGGGTCGCTTTCGCCCTGGGCGCGTCCGCCCGGTGGCTCGGCAGGTCGCGCGGGTGCAAGGGGCCGCTCGCCCTGCCCCCTCTCCTCTTCTATATTCTCATCTGCAGCTTGCGTCGATCCTGGTGAGGGCGCAAGGGCCTCGGCCCTAGAACTACCAGTGATCTGACCAGTCGCGTTCAGCTTGCGATGGCGGGGAATACTGGGAGCGCTGTCGTCGCTATTGTCAACGAGATAATCCTCCGGACGCCCGAACCGCCAGTCCGCGTTGTAGACCTGAAGGAGGTGAGTACTGTCCAAATCTTTCCATTTTTCTTCTAAAGAGTGAGCTTCCGCGTCGGTCGCGGGGATGCGCTCCCCAGTGGGCGCGCCAGCCCTTCCGCCTGCGCCATCGCCGCGATCGGGGATCCAAAGCGTCGCGCCATGATAAAGGCTGCGAGATGGGCGGCATCCCTTGCGCTTCTTACTCAGATCTCGCTCGCATGCCTGCCTGTTGTCACTGTCTCTGCCGCGACGCGCTGATGATTTGATGGCGTAGCCCCTGTCGTCACGGATAACGCAATGCTTTACAGACCACCAGTGTCGGATCCGTGCCTCTGCGTGGCCCTGCTCGAGGAAATAGCGCATGTCAGATTCATCGATCTCCGCGCGAAGGCCGTGGACATCGCGCGAGAAGGTGGCGCGCCCCTTACCGGGGGAGGGCGCGCTCCCTGCCCCAACCTGCGTCGCTGGCGCATGGGCTCGGCAGACTCAGCGCAGCCTGTGCCCATGGAGCGGAAGGCGCCTCGAGAGCGACTGCGGCCGCGGCCAGGACCGCCCGCGTCCGGGCTGCACTTCCTAGCTTTACCTGGTACGCCTGCTGCGCGATGGGCCGCCGAGCTGCGGCCGCGGCGACTGCCCCCCCCTTCTCGCCAATGGGGCCGCCCGGGCCGATTGGGGCTTGCGCAGACTTGCCCCTCATCAAAAATGTGTCGGCGCGGATCTGCCCCCACTCCGCGGCGGCCCGCTCCTCCTCCGTGAGTCCGAACGCGGTCGGGGCTCGGGGCGGGTGGAGACGTGTCCGCTCGTGTCCGAGCTGTTCCGCCATTTCGGCGTCGGTGGCGGGCGTGGCCCCCGCACCGGACAAGCAGTCGCCCTCGTCGTCGTCGGAGTCTCCCTGCGCGCGCCCGTGCCAGCGCGCGCCGACCCAGTCCTCGACGAGGGCGTCGTGGACCTCCTCGACCCCGTCGCGGAAGCACTCGGCGCGCCGCCCCGCCGATGCGGCAGCGTCGGCGAGGCGGGCCATCAAAGACCAATCAGAACTGGTTTGGTGAAAAGTAGGGCGGTCTAGTTCGGGGAAATCAACGCACTCGATGATATCCGCCTCGGACTTATCTGAGCCAAGAAGCACGGGTCCGCCCCCTCTCCACCTCCATGGGACCATTGCGCTTGGAGTTTGTCTTCTCTCCCGTAAGTGTTGCGTGTCATCCTTCTTCCATCGCTTCCCGATTGCATGACGCCTGCGCCCCTTGCCGTGACCTGGTGTGCGCCTGCGACCTTTGCCTCTACCTCTACATACTAAGAATATGCATTCAAAGTTGCAGTCGGTCAACCGAGACAGGAAGGTGGCTATGCCATCGCAGCGCAGTCTTTGGGTTCGTCTAACATCTGCGCCGCGCCCCTTGCCTTTGCGGGAGGAGACGCGACGTGCAGCTCGCATGGCCTCCGAGCTGATAACGTTCTTGTTGTTTTTCTCTTATTCTTATTTTCTTCATGCGTCGCCTCCACCTTTTCCCGGCGCGATGGCGCCCTGCGCGCGCTGCGCGGCTGCGTCATCGCCAGCAGGCAGGTCTCACCAATCAAAAAAATCGGCACCGGTAGAGGAGACCGCGTCGACGCCCGTGCTGGAACAAATACGTCGTCGTCTTGTTAGCTGGGTGAGCCCCGGAGGGTTGTCGGGTCAGGTGGCGGCTGGCTGCTGACGGCCAGCCCACGTTTGAGCCATGCGCCTGTTCGCCGTTGTTGTGGGCGTCTTGGCCAAGGAGCGTCGTGGACTCAACGCCCTCTGTCATTCCAGATGCTTTTCGGCCTGGCTGCCGGTGTGTCGCTTATTTCGGCGTGATAGTTGCCAGCGCTGCGCCCGCCGAAGATCGTCCCGCTGTTCCCTGGGGAACGCTGAGCCAAGTGTCCACGGCTGCGCATTCGCTCCAGGAGTTGGTCGCACTGTTGTTGAGCGCGGGGCGCATGATGGTTCAGCGGCAGCAGTAGTTGGGCTGCCCCGGAGGTGCCAATCCCCAGGGCGCGAAAAAAAGATCAGAGTCAAGATCTGGAAGCTGGGTATATTGAAGCCTGCTGAATCTGCTTCCAATCTGGCCATACCGAATCGGGCCAGTACTGAATCAATGCGCTCGTCCTTTCCATTCGGTAGTCGATGAGGGCTGTCTCTGAGGTGAGCTGTCGCTCGTCAAGGTTTTCGAATTTGGTGCTTAGAAGAACGTGATGTATGTGACTCCAGCTGTGCGTTTCCCCTTCAGTGTGACACCGCACTTGAAGATGGTAGGCGGCTCCCTCATGCCTAGAGTCCTTCGCCAATCCCCCTAAGCCGCGCTGTACAGAGCACTGCCTGTTGGGGTGGAGTCATACTTCCGCTCGCGACGCTAAGCAATGCGTGTTCTTCGCGAACAAAGTCGCGGGAAGGTGCGTTATCTGCGGGTTCCCACAAGGGACCCCGAATACGTGTTTCATCCAGTCGCCCTCATTGCACCCATGTCGCGGCAAGGCCTAGGCACGCCCAGTGTCCAAAGATGGCGACTTTAACGTAGTGCACAGTCATGTTGCAGCTGATGATGTTAGGTATCTTACCATTGGATAGTGTAGCGACCGTACGGTTGCGACTGGTTGTCTGGTCTGACGTGGCCGTCAATTTGCGGAGCGATGTCGGTGTTTGGGTCGTGCGTGGCGTGTGGCCGCGCGGTGGGGAGACGGAAGTATAGGACTGTAGGTTACCAAGTGGTCCTAGAGTTTTGGGGCTGTTTTGGCCGAGGGCCGGCACAGTTGGGCACTCCTATGTGCCGCAGAAAATTGACATGTACAGAACACCCGATGTAAGAGCCAGCCACATGGAATGTAGCCAGCTCCGCTAGCCGCTCCACAAGGACTGACCCCGAGGTAATAAGCTGAAAACGCGACTCGTAGGACGACGTCGGCGACGCATCTCGATGGCAATCAAGGCGAGAGGTAAGAAAGACACTCTGGGAATGGGAGGTGGATCTTAAAAGAAGGTGGCCGTTGTCCGTTGCTGTCCGCAAATATAGGTGCACAGGGCTGTGCAACTAGCAAATCGGACAACGCTGCCTTGAGCCAAAACAGCGTTGGAGGTGGCGTTCGCCATACAGCCTCTTCTTGAACCTCGTTTGAAGTCCCAGAGGGCCTCAAAGAGCTTAGGATGGATGGCCCCAGGAGGGCCTCATAGGAGTTTAAGATGACCTCCGAGATGGCTCAGGATACTTCAAGCTGGTTCAAGAAATCCTCCGACACACATCCGCGAAACCCCAGGACGGCCCCAAAACGGTTTTTCAGTGCCCTCCAAACCCTCGAAGGACCCCCAAGAGGCCATAATGCTCAAATGACCTGTTAACCTGTTGGACATTCGATGTGTTGTGCCTTCCGATGGCCTCTTGAAGCCTTAAACTGGCCCCAAGACAACCCAACAGAGCCCCAAGAGCCCAAAAGGGAATCAACACATACTTTTTGAGCCTCCGAGGGGGGGGGGGGTCTGAATTAAGGACCGCCCCTCTTTTTTGAAACGCGGGGCCTAAGACGGCCCAGAAAGGCCCCCCAGACCTCCCCAAAAAGCTCCGAGAGGGCGCCATAGATCCCTCAAGAAAGCCCCAAGAGGGCTCCAAAGTGCCCCAAGTGGCCCCGCGAGGACCTCAAGAGAGACCCGAAACGGCTCAAGAAACCTCCGGAGGAAAAAAATCCAAGGTGGGGTTACACTGCATGCTTCTACACCCTCTAGTCAAAACGACTCGCCTGGCGATCTGTTTCTGGATGGGTTGGTGGGGAGATTTTTTTGGTACGCGGGCGCGCGAAGACGACCTGCACGCCGAGCAAGCTAGGGCGGGCCGCGCCGAAGCGAAGGAAAAAACAGCGAAGTGTACATCGCCGGTCACAGAACGGAGCAGGACACGGCGCAGCGTGGGCTGGTTTGGATACTTGTTGTCGGAACCGTAAGCGAAAACGCAGGCGGCGAGTAACGGAGCGGGCGGGCCGGGCGCGAACCTAATTGCCTAACGCGCCAGCAACCAGAGGCCTAGGCGGCACCTCAGATCACCGGAAGCGGGAGGTGGTGAGGCTGCAGCTGCCAGGAAACAGGTCCAGGAGCGAACGCATGCATAATTAGCCAACCAAGGTTGGGGCGCAGCCAACATGGCGCGGGAGCGATACCAGGATGAAGCCAGCAGCACCATCACGAAGGACCGCTGACACCAGCTAACTGACCAGGAAACTAGTGCATGGAAGTGGCGCCACCAAAGTCGCACACAACGCTGACAAGTGGCCGCTGAGGGCGAGGACTAGACGTAGGATGAACCACACGAGAGATCCAAGCTGGTTGGGATACGCGAAGCGTCAAGATTTCCTTCCCGTCCCCCTCCCTTCATGCCCTCTCTCATCACCACTGCCGAAAGACCCGCGCGGCTTATACTCCTTGTCCAGGTCACCAACGAGCACGTCGATCATCTTGGTGACGCCGGCCGTCTCCTCACGGGGGGTATGCAGGTGCGCTATAACTAATGGCTGTGCACCCAGTCGTGAGGGGTGGGGAGGCAAGGGGAGAGTTATGACGCGAATGCCCGAGGCGTTAGCAATTCCTCTCCTCCATGCCCCGTCGTCCCCCTCCCCACCCCAAACCCCAACATCCTCGTGTAACCATCAAGCCAATCCGACATTAGCATCCTCATCTCACTGCTTCCTCCTCCTCCTCCTCCTCCTCCTCCTCCTCCTCCTCCTACTACCTCTTTACCCTCCTTGCGCTCATCTGTCTCCCCGCCCCGCCCGTCGACTCCGTAGAACAATCCGAACACCCAGAAACCCCACTCCTCCACCAGCCGCTTCCCCCTCCTTCCGCTCCGGAGGTTTCCCGAAGCCTGCGAATACATCGAACGCCAAACGAACACACTGCAACACCTTTGAGCACGTTTTCACTACCCTCGTGCTCAGCCCGCTGCCCTTCTCCTCTTTCTCGCCCTCGCCCTTCTCCCTCCCCCTCCCCCTTTTCCTTGACCTCCTGCTCCTCGCTCCCTTTACCCTCCCGCCCCTCCAAACCGACAACGACGACGACGCCGCTGGCTGCAACGAAGATCTGGGGAGATAGGCTCGAAATCGGTCCCAACCCTCCCTGGATCCATTCTGACCCGCTCCTCGAGGCGGGCCCCGCCGAGGCGACGAGATGCCTCCAGGAGGCCCCTCAGGGATAGCCGCTTCTGTCTCGACCAGGGTTGGACCTAAACGTTATTTTTCGTAGTGTTTTCGCTTTGTTCCGAACCATCATGTGGTGTTGGGTCCTCGTTTTGAAGCGATAGCGCCCCGCGTCACTCACTCCTCATCCTCCACCTCCTCCCTGCACCGCCCGCATGCGTCACGCACACACACACACACATTTCCACGATTCGTAGCCCCGCAGGGAGCTCCACCGAAGGCCCCAGTGCCACCGCCCGCACGCGTCACGCACACCCATTTCGGCACACCCCTCACACGTTTCGTGGTCCTACAGGGACCTCCACCGAAAGCCCCAGTGCCACCACCCGCATGCGTCACGCACACCCATTTCAGAACACCCCTCACACGTTTCGTGGCCCCACTGGGAGCTCCACCGAAGTCCCCAGTGCCACCGCCCGCATGCGTCACGCACACACACACACACACACATTTCTTCGGCACACCCCTCACACGTTTCGTAGCCCCACAGCGAGCTCCACCGAAGGCCCCAGTGCCACCGCCCGCATGCGTCACACACACACACACACACACACATTTCGGCACACCCCTCACACGTTTCATAGACCCATAGGGAGCTCCACCGAAGGCTCCAGTGCGACCGCCCGCATGCGTCTCGCACACCCATTTCGGCACACCCCTCACACGTTTCGTGGCCCTATAGAGAGCTCCACCGAAGGCCCCAGTGCCACCACCCGTATGCGTCACGCACACCCATTTCGGCACACCTCTCACGTGTTTCGTGGTCCCACAAGCTCCACCGAAGGCCCCAGTGCCACCGTCCGCATGCGTCGCGCACACACATTTCGGCACACCACTCACACCTTTCGTGGCCCCACTGGGAGCTCCACCGAAGGCCCCAGTGCCACCGCCCATGCGTCACGCACACCCATTTCGGCACACCCCTCACACGTTTCGGGGCCCCACAGCGAGCTCCACCGAAGGCCCCGTCTGCATGCGTCACGCACACCCATTTCGGCACGCCCCTCACACGCTTCATAGACCCATAGGGAGCTCCACCGAAAGCTCCATTGCCACCGCCAGCATGCGTCACGCACACCCATTTCGGCACACCCCTCACACGTTTCATAGACCCATTGGGAGCTCCACCGAAGGCCCCAGTGCCACCGCTTCGTGGCCCCGCAAGGAGCTCCACCGAAGGCCCCAGTGCCACCGCCCGCATGCGTCACGCACACACACACACACACACACATTTCGGCATATCCCTCACACGTTTCGTGGCCCCGCAGGGAGCTCCACCGAAGGCCCCAGTGCCACCAACCGCATGCGTCACGCACACACGTTTCGGCACACCTCTCACACGTTCGTGGCCCCACAGCGAGCTCCACCGAAGGCCCCAGTGCCACCGCCCGCATGCGTCACGCACACACACAAACACACACACATACACAAACACACACACACACACACACACACACACATCTCGGAACACTCCCCACACGCTTCGTGATTCGCGGCTCCATAGGGAGCTCCACCGAAGGCGCCAGTGGCTGCGTTCGCATGCGCCCACCGCACCCATTTCGGCACACCCCTCACACGTTTCGTGGACCCATAGGGAGCTCCTCCGACGGCCCCAATGGCTGTGTTCGCATGCGCTCACCGCAACTATTTTGGCACACCTGTCACGCGTTTCGTGGCCCCACAGGGAATTCCACCGACAGCCCCAGTGGCTGCTTTCGCATGCGCCCAACAAACAAATGTTGGCACACCCCTCACACGTTTCGTGGCCGTCTTGGGAGCTCCTCCGAGTGCGGCGCATACAAGGACGGTGCTCACATCTGCATAATTATGGTTGGGTCCTTCGCCAGGCAAGTGTTTCGTATCGCTCCACCTGTTTTCCTGTACCTCCCTGCCAAAACGAAAAGCAAAACACAGCCGAAGTCCAGCAAAACAGCGTTTTGGTCCAGCCCTGGTCTCGACTGGCCCTACTTCGATTTCTTTCGGGCGATGACTCGGGCCTCAGGCGGCCTTTCGGGACGATCCGGGCATCCCTGAACGCCCGTGACGAGGCGCAGCTGGTGGGAAACGTCCTGGGCATCAAAAGCCTTCGACAACCTTCCGAAGACCTCCCGAACCCGACTTTCGACGATCATGACTGGCTCTGCTCCTAGGAGACGAAGGCGACGATCCCTTAGATCCAACATCACAACACGAACTTGAACACAGTCGGACCTAGGCCAGAAGAACATCCTTCAAGAACATGAGAACCTCCGTCGGCAAAAACAGACAGAACATCCAAGGGTACCCTCCCCAGGGTGCACAAGAACATCCAACAAACACGAAAAACACCATGGTACCCTCCCCGAACAGATCTCGACCTTAACCTCGGTCGGGCTGTCTAGTGCAAAATACACGACTGGACTCCTGGACCGACGCTTCCTGCAACATTCTTCGAACCAAAAACCACTCCGAGAGGGTACCGGCGCCCGAGACGGGGCAAGATCGCCCTATGCGATAACAAAAACGCGACGCCAAAATCTCAGGGCCCTCCGAGAAGACGGACAGCGACGACGATACTGGAGCCGTCGCCGCCGCCTCCGTAAGACGAGGCCAGGACGAGGAACAAAGCGGGCGAGGATGAATCCAGAATCTCTGAGAGCCCGCGGCTCTGGAGGACGTATCTGGCGCCGCGGCCTTCTCGGAGCGTTCCAGAACGATCTGAGAGCGTTCGGGACCAAATATTTGTTTTTAGACCAAAGAATTTGTTTTTGGACCCCCCCAACAACAATTATTTGGAAAACTCTGGAACAGATTTATCCTCGTTCCAGCCCCGTCCGAAAGACCGAAAACGACGACGATGCTTGAGCAGGAACCGACCGTCCCGGCATTCCTACAGGCCTACCACGACATGTTCGTAGAACTCACAAATGTCCTAAGAACAAGCACGATGGTCTTAGAACATCGGCCCGATGCGTCAAAACAAGACAGTCTCAGCCATAAATGTTCTAAGAACATTTCGAGCAGACCACGAAAGGTTCTTAGAACATTCTTTCGTAGGCCTACAAGCGAGCCAGGACGCTTCGCCACCGCTTGAGATGCCGCAGCCGCCGCCGCCGCCGTTGCGCGCGAAAGCGCCGCCCCCCCCAGCCTCGCCCTTCTTGCTGTAGGCCCCGAAGGTCTCGGGCGGCGGCGGCGGCGCCGCGCTGGAGTCGCTCCTCGCGGGGAGGGGAGGGATCGGAGGATGGGGGGGAACGCGAGGGGCGACCGGCCCAAGAGGGGGAACATCGACCTGGAATCAGGGTTGCGATGCGCGGACCGATCGGCGACGGACCCCCGAACGCGAATCTGAACTTGCTTGGGCAGGATGGGGTACCGGGCCCGTAGTGATCGCCGATGGTTGGGCGGTTGGGGGTCGATCCGTTCCCCCCTGAGCTTGTCCCCCCTCTCAACGTTGCCCCTGGCAGGAGCAGAAGGAAAACCATCATAAGTATACATAGCATTAGGGACAACTCCTGAGAGGTTATCGTGAGACCGACTGCAGGCGATGAAGTCCGAGTCAATGGTCACGATTAGCCCCGATCAATCTTAGAAAGCAATAAACAGCCCCCCAACCCCTGGCTTCTCATTACTACCGAACTTGGAATCAATAACACCTGAGGCTGGTTTTCGCGGGAAGATGTAACTAACCCACAAAAGGGCTTATAATAATGAATGATCGCTGGCGGGCGCGGAATTACTTCACCATGAATTCACATGAACTGCCGAAGATGTCGAGTGAATTGCCCAAGATGTCCCATGGTCTCCTTGCATCAGATATACCATGGGTCCCCCGGCACCCCCGTGTACTTCGCAGGATAGCCGATTCCTGTTTCTCACGCTTCCAATGGCTTGCCCAAGAATCACACCAGCCCTCTGGGCATAGGTGGTCTAGGGCGGCTCCTCTTCCAACCCTCTTCTTCCCCTTCGGGGAGGTTTACCCCTCCCCCTACCCCCTCCCCTTGACCTGGACGGGGCTGGTCGCGAGCGGTCAGGGCGTCCAAAATGGCCTCGGCCTGGACCCATTTTGGCCTCTTGGGGGGGCGACGCTAAAATAAGCTCCCCTCTTCCTTCATCGATCTCCTCCAAGATGGCCCCAAGAAGCGCTCAGCAGGCCCCAAGAGGTCCAAAGATGGCCCCAAGATGGCCCCAAGAGGCCCCAAAGAGGCCGATAGGAGGCCCCCAAGAGGACCCCAAGCGGCCCCCCCGAGCAAGACGCCCAAACGCACCCAGGACCGCCAGGAGACCCCCAAGACGTCCCAAGAGGCCACCAAGAAGCGCCCAAGAGATACCCCAAGAGGCTCCGAGAGGCATCCAAGAGACTTCTGGCCCTTTTGCTTGCCCTCCTCCTCCTCCTGCTCCTCCTTCCTCCTCCTACTCCTTGTCTTCCTCCTCCTCCTCCTCCTTATCCTATTCATCCTCCTTCTCCCCACTCCCTCATCCATCCATCCAGCCTCCTCCTTCTCGTCCTCTCCCTCCTTCGCACGGTTCGGCCGTCCCCCTCTTTGCTCCTGCACTTCCCTGATCACCTCAACTTGCCTGGACATCGTTTCTGGATTGGCTGGTGGGGATACGCGAAACGTCTAGAATTCCAATGGCATTCTGAAGACGCCTTCTCATTCCCTAAGATGCCTACGGCAAACTCGTGTCGTGTCGAACCCTGCGCTGGTTCTTGACATCGCGGATATCGTGCAACCTTGAACGATCAACCGTTTCCGAAACGTCCGATCGTTGAACATCAATAGATTCTGGGTCGCCAGCGGCGTTCAACGTTGAGCGCCGGCGGCGACGGCGCCGGCGGTCGACACGGATCTAACCTACCGTAACATGGTTTTCTGCAAACCCCCACATGTTCTCAAGAAACCGAAAGTTCGTTATAGGAACCCCTGTCGATTGAAATTTGCAAATTACTCCCATGACCTTCGTGAGAATTTCCACGATGCCTCCAAGAATTCCTACCGCTGTCCTTGGATTAATTCCCTGAAGTCTTACGCTTGTCGCCATTGTGTTCACAATAATTCACAATAATAAGAACATGGTGTGTGCGTTTGACCCTGCGATGTGACGAGAACTCTTTTTCCATGCGAGTTCGAATAATGCGCAACAAAATCCTACGAACAACGTAATTACTATGAATCCACATGCATTCGCTGAAGAATCTGAACCCCCATTGCTTTCCTAAGACTTTCCGTTATTTCAAAAACTCTCCGTCGCGTTCCTTACATTTCCGCTGGTGCTCTTTCGATGTCAACAATCACTCCTGCCCTGCAAATTTCGATGTTGTTCTTGACAAGCCGCGCGGATTTCTTGATCGCTTTGCAACTGTTTCTGTGGGGGGTCTAATGGCATCTCACGAATGTGCCCAGGGGTGGGGCTCACAAAGCCACGGGGAAGGTCGCCGCAGCTTCGGGGAGGGTCCGAGAAAGAGCACGAGACGGAGAGAGAGAGAGAGAGAGAGACTGGACCGAGAGAGACATTTTTATAAAGAGATGTCGAGAGAAAACGGAAACATAGGGAAAGCAAGAAAGAGAAAGAGAGAGAGATATGGACAAGGAGAGAGACGAATACACACATATATACATACACATATATGCTATATACAGAACGAGACAGAGAGAGAGAGAGAGAGCGACAGAGAAGATGGATCAAGAGGGAACAAACACAAATGCGCTCGGTGGGCGCGCGTGACAACACAAACACGGGTGGGCAGACAGACTGCGCGTGCAGCGCGCTTCTTGCTAGACGCAAATAACCACACACACAGACGCACGCACGCACGCGCACACGCACACGCACACGCGCACGGAATCACACACAACCACACAAACATTCATAAACACACACACACACACTCATATACACACACACACACACGCGCACAAGCACACAAACACCCTCCTCCTAATCCGTTTCGTCCCCCTCCTCCTTCTCATCCCCCACTCCTTGCCCTTCATTCCCACAACCCATCCGGCCCAGGTCGGCCCCTCCTCCTGCTGCGGATCTGCACCAGCTGGGGCGCGCTCTGCACCAAGGATCCCTCCTTCTTGTACAGCTTCGGATTGTCCGGCAGCCCCCGCCCGAAAGCAAGGGGCCCCGAGCGGGCTGCGCATGAGGACCGGACGAAACTCAGCCTCTCCCTCGTTCTCCTCGCCCTCCTCCCGGTCAAGGAGCCCATCAAGGGCGCGCGCGCACAACCGCGCGCGCGAACGTGCTCCCCCGGTCCGCCAGGCCGCGCGTCGCGAACGCTCGTTTCAACGCTTGGCGCACCCGAAGAGGGCGCGGGAAAATTTGTGAGATACCCCAAGGCAAACGATACCCTATCCCAAACCGACACTGGCCGCTGTTCGGCAGTCGACGTTGTGTCTCAAGTTCGCAACGTCCCTGGCGACGCCGACAGCGAGCCCAGTCCAACATGGAAAAGATCAATTGTCGGTCTTCGTCCCCCTTGCTTCCGCACTCATGTCGATCGTACCGAAACGCGCTCTCTCGACGCGTGCGCGTCCTTGCTCCGCCCCTGCCCTGCTCTCGTCACGCCTCTCTCATCCAGCCCTTCCAGAGGCAACGGAAGGGACGAGTAGCCCAGGGGCGGGCGTTGCACGCATCAGCTGGGGCGCCTCGCCGAATCGGCGCTCATGGATACATGTGATGATCCCCCCCTGGGCTAATCGCCCCTGTCGCCGCCCCTGGTAGCAGACGAGTCACGTCACCACAGCGAAAGCTAGAGCACTGCAAACAAACATGAATTCCTCCGGTTTGCCCGGAGACGGCCCCCCTAGAGCTCCAGCCGCTGCCGGGGACCCGCAGGAAACCCCAATCCTAAAGGCTGGGTATGGTTGGTAGAGCTCAAAGCCTTGAGCCTGCGGCAGGAGGGAGGAGACGCCGGGGAGGCGCGCGAGGGCGAGAGGAGGGACCACAACTCCCCGACTGTCGGTGGTTCAACGATGAGGTCCTGAGGGATGGGGTCCTGAGGACGGGGTGCTCCAAACAGTGTAAGTCCACCCTTGGATCACTTCACATCCTGCGGACCCCATCCCTCAGGACCCCATCTCTAAACCACCGCGAGCGGCCTCCGACCTTCCACCGCAGCCTCACAGCTGGCGCACCCGCGCTGGGTGGGCAGCGTCGTCGTCGTCGACGACGACAACGACGACGACGACGGCCCGACGACCCAACGACGGGGAGGGGAGCGCTCGACGCGCGGCCGCGCCCCTCCAGGCAAGGAGCGCCGCGCGCGCTCCGCTGCGGCCGCGCGGCGCTCGCGTCCCCGTGGCGGAGGAGAGCGCGCGCGCGCCTCGCTGCGCGGGGAGGGGATCGGTTACACGCAAGAGTGACCCTAGGCCCTAGGCAAGAGTGACCCTTGGTGCGCGGCTTTTGGGGGGGCGCGAGGGGGTCAGACTTCAGCGCGCAGGCCGCTGCTATCGCATCGAATGCAGCGATCGTGGGTCCCCAATGGGCCCGCACCGAAGGTCACTCCGGCGAAGGGTCACTCGTACGCGTAGTCGAGGGGAGCGCACCGCCGGCACTAGCTGCAATTATGCAATATTTGGAAGAGCAAGCGACGACACAAACACAAGCTGTCGGAGGTCCGCGCAACTTTCTCAGGTCGGTGCCTTGGCGCGCGAAGCGCGCCAGGTGTGTGCGTGTGTGTGTGTGTGTGTGTGTGCGTGTGTGTGTGTATGTATGTATGTCTGTGTGCGCGTGTGCGTGTGTCTGTGGATTGTGTATCTGCGTGTGCGTGTCGGGACCCCAGCGAGGACCGACTGGCCCCGAAGGGTGACCGTCGGACTCGGGCAATAGTCACAAGTCTGCGCGTAGCCTGGCGGCACCACTTGTGCGCAGCAGTCACTCAGCGCTGTGCCATGCGACGGGCCATACGAGGCCCTCCAGAACAGCCCAGGGTGGATGAACCCCCGGGCACGAAGGCTATGGGGGACACATCGGGGATCTCTGAGATCTGGCGGTTCTCGAGGCTGTATCGGGCGCCGCGGCCGTCCCAAACCGCTCAGGAGCGCTCTCAAAGCCTTCCGGAATGCCCTGGAGCGACTCGTCCCGGTCCTGGGCCCGCCCGAGCTGCCCACCTACCCTGAGATCCGTCGCCACGAAACGAATTGCAACCTCGTGACAAAGACCAAACCCGAGCCGTGGACCCACTCGGTGACACTTTTTGAGCCGGATCGATCCGTGAGGGTCCCGGAGCCCCAAACAAGGCGAAATTGCCCAGTGCGACAGTATAGACCTCCTAGATAAAGTCCGAGTAGATGGGTCGGAGGATCGCGCCGCATCGGCAATGCATCGCTGACGTCGACGATGCATCGGAGACGTCGGCGTGGAGAAAATCGGGCTCCACATCGAGCGGCATCGGCGATGCGGCGCGATCCTCCGACCCCATCTGGGAAGCCTAGAGATTTTCAGGCCAGATCGATCCGTGAGGGTCCTGGGGTCCGGGGCAAGATGACCCGTTGGGAAGGGACCAGCTGGGCCGAGACCTCCGGCCCTGTGCAGCAAGAAGGGACCGCGGGCCGTCGGGCGCCAGCCAGCCAGATAGAACTGCGGGGCGGCATCGCGCTGGCCGACGACGGCAGCCGCGACGGCGGGCGGCTCGGCGACACGACGACGACGACGACGGTCGTGGATCTGCTGACCCGGGTCACTGCAAGCCCGGGTCAATCGGGCTTTGCAGGATCCTGTAAGATCCTGCGAGATCCTGCAGGATCCTGCGCGCTGGCCCGGGTCAATGCAACCCATACACGTTGCAGGAGCTGGCGCCGTGGCTGAGCCCCGTTTGCTGTGACCCCCGTCTCAAGGCTCCCGAGACGAGAGGCTCGGCCAGAGCCCAGCCGGACAAGCCCTCGTCGCGCTGCTGGCGGCGGGGGGCTCGCCCCAGGGCCCCGGCCGCTTGCCTTGCTGTGAGGGTCCCCGCGCCCAAGGCTCCCGGGCCTGACGCCTGTCCATCGAAGCAGAGAGCACTGCATACCGTCAAAACGCACAGAAAGGATGCGCGGTGAGAATGCAAGCCCCTTGGAAGCCCGCGTCGAGGCTCGTCGAGCGTGGCTGGCCATCGAAAGTAGCCAAGGATGAACCGAAGAGGCAAGGACGCATGGGCAACCTTAGAAAGTCGCTCATCCTTCCCAACGGTTTCGACTGTAAGCGTAGACTTTCGAAGGTCCGTGCGGATTCTTGCATCTGCGCTGGGCTCCACTGGCGGCGTCTCCAGCGCCGCCCCTGGCGCACCCCGCGCACCAGGGAAGGGGGTCCAGCTCCGATCTAAGAAACCTGCGTGGACCTCAGAAACAAATTATGTTATTGCAACTTGTTCTTCCTCGACCGGAGACGGCTTGGTCCCTCTCGCCTTGTTGAGGCGATTCTTGGCCCAGAGCAGCACCTCCTTGGCCGCCTTGTCGTTCTGCATCAGCTCCTCATGCAGCGGCGCTGGCAGGCAGGAGGGTCGAGGGAGGAGGAGGCGAGAGCAGGGAGAGGGAGGGAGGGGGCGGGAGGAGAAAGGAAGATAATAGAAAGAGGAGTGCGAGGAGTGAAGAGGAAGAAAAACATCGATGATCGAGAAAGCAATGCTTTATGTACGTACGGCGTCGTGAGCTTTATTGGCCCTCGGGTCCTGGGGAAGCATCCAGAGCCCTCCAGGGACCTGCAGCCCAAATCCAGAGGTCCAAGTTAAGCGCTCAAAAGACCGCGACCCTCGATGGATCCCGCATCGTCCGAGCAACTTGCCGGTTGCATCTCGCGAGCACAAGCTCTGAGACCTGCAGACAGGGACAAGGACGCCGACACTGGGACAGAATGGAATCACACTCGCGATTCTGCGGTCAATCTGATCAGCGCTTGGGCGTGAGTTGTTTAGATCGTTCCCTCTTCCAACCCCCTTTTTCCCCTTCGGGGAGGGGTTTATCACTGCTCCCTACTGCTCCCTATTAGTAGGCAAACCCTCCCCAAGGCGACTGGTAGCCAACCAGGACCGAATAACCCCCGTCCCTGTCAAACAACAATACGAAATACACTTTGGGGCAAAATCCTGGGTCATGATCGTCTGACCTGCGCAAAGCCACCATCCATGCTAAAATCAATACAAGATGCACGTCGCGCAAATCCGGATCATACGCGGCCACCCCGCGATCACTGTCCATTGGTGTTTGACAAGGACCGCAGGGGGTGCTGGCATACTGCCTGCTGTGTGCAGGACCACCAGACACGATGATGGCCTCCCCGCCGCGATTGTGCACTGACTTTCGACAAGGATGGTGGGAGCCGACATGTTTCCCGATGTGTGCTGTCACGTGCGCGGGAGCACCTGGCGCGGCTGAACCATGCGGCACACATGGTGCACGTGGAGCGCGTGGCGCATCTGGCGCGCGAGATGTGCCTGGCACGCTTGGGCCTCAGGGGTGTCTGGCGCAACTGGAGCGCCTGGCACGCGTGACGCACCTCGCCCCATTGCGCACATGGGGTCTGTACACCCTGCGAAATGCTTAAGAAATCATGGGTTAAGAAATTCATAGTCTCAGAACTGGAATAAAAACCCAACATTTCTGTTAAAATCTTAAGATTTACATTGAAACGTTAAGAATAATCGAGACTCTGGCCGCAAACTTAAGTTTTCTTAAGCATCGCCTAAGGTGTAGTGGTTCCCAGTAGCTGCCCATCCATAGACGGCAGCTGAACATGCTGAGGCCCAGGTGCCTCTTGTGTGTCGTGAGGGCGAGTGGGGGTGAGCGAGACAGCTTGCGGGCGGGGAGGGTGTCTTGACCCCTCTCCCTACCCCCTCCCCCTGGACCTGGAGGGGGGTATCCGCGAGGGGCTGGAGCGTCCAACATGGCCTCGGCGAGGGAGCCAAACACATTGACATAACAAAAAAGGTGGGGGCCACATGTTGACCTCTGGAGGGAGTCCAAATTGAGGAGCTCCCTTCCTTTGACAGATCTCCTCCAAGATGGCCCCAAGATGGCCCCCGAGGCTCCCAAGGGTGCCCCACGAAGGCCCCAAAAGGTGCCCAGGAGGCCCCGAGAGACCACCAAGAGGCCCCCAAGATGCCGCTAAGAGGCTCCCAAGAGACTCCTAAGCACAAGAGGCCACCCTGAGGCACCCAAGACGCCCCTAAAGAGGCCCTGGAGAGATGGCCAAACTAATCACGTGTATTAAAGTTGTGATAGCATGTTTGCCTCCTGGTCCTTCCTGGGACCCTGATTGAGGAGCCTCCCTCATTTGATCGATCTCCTCCAAGATGGCCCCAAGATGGCCCCCGAGGCTCCGATAGGTGCCCCAATAGGGCCCAAAGAGGTGCCCAGGAGGCCCCACGATGCCCCTAAGAGGCCCCCAAGATGCCCCAAGGAGGCTCAAGAGACCCTTAAGACCCTTGAAGAGGCCCCCCGAGGCACCCAAGACGCCCCAAGAGGCTACGGCGATATGGCCCCCAATACTGATTTTACCAAGATGTTGACCACATGGTGGTCTCTTGAGAGGGACCCTAAGGTTGGAGGCACCGCACCTAGCGCGCTCCGCGCGAAATGGAGGGGCCAAGCGCGAATGTCATACATCTAGTGGTAATGTCTGATTCACACCTGTTGGCAATTTCGGATTTACCTGTAAGTATTTTTATAATGCAAGCATACATGCATGCATGCATGCATGCATGCATATATGGAAACATACGTTCATGAAAACATACATACAGCCATCCATACTTCCATGCATACACACATACAGCGGTACGTACATAGCTATACACATACACACATACATACATACATACATACATGCATGCATGCATGCATGCATGCATGCATGCATACCTACCTACCTACCTACCTATCTACCTACCTACCTACCTACCTACCTACCTACCTACCGACCTACCTACCTACACATACATCACATACACAACATACATGATACCCGAGAAAAAACAATCAGGGCTATAGGGCTAGGGGCTACACGGCTATTGAGCTATAGGGCTATGGAATTGTAGGGCTATAAGGCTATACGGCTATAGGGCACCCCCGGGCACGCCCGGGCACCCGGGCACCCGGGCACCCCCCGGGCACCCCCTTGGCACCGGGGCACCTGGGCACCCCTGGGCACCTGGGCATCCGGGCGTGCGGCGAAAATCGGCGGCAAACCTAACCTAACCATATGAATCCGCTAGGATCCATACAGAGGCAAGCTCTGATTGAGGAATAACATAAAAAACATACAAACATACAAACATACAACCATACATCCAACCATCCATCCATTCATACACCCATAAACCATACATCCATACATACATATAAACATCCATACATACATGTTGTATTCCCAGCTTCTCATTCAGGATGTAATAACATTTCACGTATCATATACAATGGAAGGTACGTGCGCAAATTCAATCCACATAAACATATACAACGTGCCACGTGTAAATGAAGATGCATATTTTTTTCTGAAAAAATATGGCAATACATATTGCAAGGCCGAAGCGCCACGGGCAGCAATACACATTGACAATGCGATGTTGAAAAGGAGAAGGGGGGATGATGAGGAGGATGATAACAAGGAGGAGGAGGAGGAGGAGGGGGGAGGAGGAGGGGATGGGAGGGGCAGCGAGGGAGAGAGGAAGCGGGGAAGGGGCGCCCACGGGGTCCACAGGGGGGGCCGAGGAACGGGAGGAGGGGGGTCATCGAAGTGCCCGTCCCCCCTCCCCCATATGCACGAGGCTGACGGGGCGCCACACTCTTCCTTGAGGTTCGTTTCCTGTGGCCCCCCCCCTCGCCGCCCGCGATCACTCTTGACCCTTCCCCTCCCCGCCCCCCTCTCCCCAGGGCGATCCTCCCCCGCGGGCCCCAAGAGGCCCAATAGGGCACGGAGAGGCCCGAAGGCGCCCCCAGGATTGCCCCAAACGCTCCCGATAGGCTCCCACGGTGCCTCCAAGAGAACACCAAGAACCCTGGGGAAGCCAGCCTGAGCAATTGCCTCAATGCCCTCGAATGTTTCTCGGGCCGTCGGACACGAGCCGAATCACCCAACTGCAATTCGTGCACGGAGCTGCCGTGCGCCGTTGACCTCTGCGAATGTTTTGGGGGGGTCGGCGGAATGGCGCAAGCCTCTTGAATAATAAAATACCCTTTTGGGCCTCTTGGGGCCTCTTGGGGACCTATTGGGGCTTAGCTCGTATGTCGAGCCAGTGCGGTTTTCGGCGAAGAGCCATTGAATGAAGCAATGCGCAGCCCCGCGGGGGAATAATGATAGCGCATGAATCGCCTCAGGCGCGACGGGACACAATGAATAATGCATAACGTTTCTTCTCAGAACAGCCACAGCCTGGCCTCGTTGCTGAAGAGTCTGGCCAGCTGAATCGTCTTACCAGCGCCCCACGCGCACCCGCATGGCTGGAAGCCACCGCGCGCGGGCTCCAGTAACTAGAGCAGCAGGTCGAACTCAGTGCGTGGGAGCCTCGGGCGCGGCCTTCTTGAGTTTCTTCATGGGCGGAGCGGCGGTAGTCGCAGCAGTTGTCGAGGATGCCGAGCCTGCGCCCGAGGTGGGGTCGGTGGCCGCGGCAGCAAACGAGGTGTTGTCGCTGGTCTTCGCGGGAGTCGAATCGTCGCAGGCGCCCTCGAGCTCGGCGATTTTGCTCTGCAGCGTCGAGTGCAAGCTCGACTGTGAGACCTTCCACTTGAGCCAAGCGTGCGACAAAGACTGCGCCACCTTGGTCTTCAGCACGTCGAGCTTGGCCTCGCGATTCTTCATGAACTGAGACACGGCCAGGCACGTCGTCAGCGAGACCGCCAGCTGCGACACGGATGGCTCGAGCTCTCTCTTCAGCGAGGCGAGGAGGCGAGACATGCCCATGGCGACCTCACTCTTATCATCCATGAACTTCAAGTGTGCCGCCGCTTTCGTGGCGATGTTGGTCCACACGGCGGCCTGCGGCACCAGTGAGTCACAGCTAGACATCAGGACTTGCTGACCTTGTGTGCCCTCTGACGCGATCCACATGCACTTGGTAAAGTCCCACTTGGCGACTGAATCCAACACAACTTTGAAATCGGCGTGGAACTTCTTGTGGAGCACCAGACCGTTGTCCACCTTCTCCTGCAGAGCCTTCGTGAAAGACTCGAGTTCTGCCCAGAATGTGGCCTCGTAGATCGCCGTCTCTGGCAACTTGTGGTAAGCGTTCGGGGCAACAGCGACCGCCGCGTGGACGCCTTCCAGGATCTGGGCCACCTCCACGAGGCCACCGACGAACCTGGACTTCTTCAAGGCGGCCGCCGCGTCGTGGATCCTCGCAATCGCCCTTGCCGCAGCCATGGGGCCCTTCGCCTCCGTCGGCAGCACTTCGCTGAGGGAGTCGTACTCTTTCAGACAAGCGAGAGCAAGCGGCGATGCTGGATCGCCCAACAACTCGCCCATCACTGAGACGAAGCCGCGATTGATCGCATCGCTGGAGCTAGCCCTCTGGAGGAAAGTGACGAGCTCCTTGCCAGCGTTCTGGAACTCGTCGGTGGCCTTCGGCACTCGCTTGAAGTAGATGTACATGTTGCTCCACACCTGCATGGACTTCTTCACGTCGTCTGCGCTGGCCATCTTGAAACCCGCGTGGTCCGCGATATTGGCTATGACGTCTAAGATGGCCTTCGCCTGGATAACCATCGAGTTCGCGGACGTCTCGAAGTGCGTGAGGACCTGGATCGATTCCTTTAGCCACTCGATTGCCACCATGGCTTGGTTGTACTCGCTCCCGAAACCATCACCAGTATCAACATGGACGGCTTGTCGATTTCCAGGGTCCGCGATGTAGTTCAGGAGGAGATTCTGGTAGTCGCTCTGGCGCAGGACGGCGTCCACGAGCGTCAGAGTGAACTCGACGAACTCGCTGCCCAGGTCGACGAGCTCGTTCAATTCAGCGGGGGGCAAGGTGTTTGCCTGCCCTACCTCGTAAGCAACATCGCCAAATGCACAGATATCAGCGATCCATGTGGAGTCGGCCTGCTCTGTGTATTCGATCCACTTGTTGACGCCATCGTTCGGCTCGTTGCCCTCCTCCGAGACCTCCTTCCGCATGGCCGCCAGCGAGTCACGAACCGCCATCTTCAAACGCTCGGGGTTGGCGTCAGCGTCGCGATTCCCATGGCCTTTACGGTCGGCGTGGTGCTCTACCATGATATCCCACGCTGTCTTCAGGTGGTTGCCATGTTGACCTGGCACCCGCAGCAACGCTCTGACCCTGGCGGAGATCATGGACTGGTGTTCGACGAAGCCAGCGTTGATCGCCCTGATGCTCGGGCCGAAGACGTTAGCACCAGAACGCACCTCCAATACATTGGCAGCGGCGATGGTGAACGCCATGTCCACGGCGACCTGGGGCGACCACTTACCGTTCACGAGCGAGTTTGCACCATGCGGCTTCAAGGTCTCCACGTCGCACGCCAGATCCACCTCGAACTCCCTGATTTTCTTGCCGACGAAGATGATGGTCATCTCGTCGGGCACACGCCAGAGCTTCTCCAGGAAGACCAACGCAATGGTCCGCTGCGCCTTCTCAGAGCTCGCGCAAGGCCCAGCCAGATTGAAACCAACGCTATCCTTCGTGCTGCCGCAGCGCAGAGCAATCAGGAGGGCTTGGATGCACGCCACGTGCGCCTCCTTGTTTCCAATTGCCTTCTCTGCGACTGGCTGCATCGCTGCAGTGAGGATGTTCACGGTCAGATCTTCATCGGCACCAACGAAGACTTTCACGACGTCGGGGCAGTCGGCACCGCTGACCTTGCCAAGCACGACGTTCGCGAAGTCACTCCTGAACGCATCAAGGATGCGACGGCGGCTTTCCAGGAACTCGGCGCGATCCGAGAGGGTCGTGGACAGGTTCTGGCAGCGGTCCGAAGTGATGAGGTTGCCGCACTTGCGCGCCAAGCTTTGCAACCTCCCGATGATGGTCTGGAAGGCCCGCTTGTTCGGGCGCTGCCTCCAATGCTCGCCCAGGCTGAAGTCGTCGGTGTAGGAAGAGAGCGTGAATGATGCCGCCTCGAACACCGAGGCCTCGTCAGTAGACCTGCAGCGGCGGCCGTCAACAGACTTCTTAGACTCCTTATCGCAGGCCAGATCCGCCAGCGACGTTGGGCTCGATGATCGGCGACCCGAGGCTGCTTGAATCTTGCCCCGCCGCCCAGTCTCGCCACAGGCGTCGAGGTCGTCCAGGCCGTGCGAGGTGGCAGCGTCCTCGGTGTCACACGCGAGCCTCTCGGACAAGCTCTTCAAAGACGGGTGTCTGACCGCAGGCGCCTGCGCGCGCTGCGCGGAGCCCGTGCTGTCCCCTGGCTGGAAAAGCGGGACGTCTGGCTGCAACTGCAGGCCCTTGAGGTCCTCGAAGCGATCTGCCATGTCGGCCTCGCTCTCATGATTCTTGTCCGCGTGCTGCTCGGAGGACCTCTTGACGCCGCGCCGAAAGCGCTTCACCCCCTCGTGTTCGTCGGGGATTTCCACGCCAAGCATCCCTTCATCATCGTGGGCGACCTTATACCCTTTGTATTTCGTATCGATGTGCTGGGCGACCTCCGCCTCCGAATGCACGCCCTGCTTGTACGGGAGCTTGTGGGACTCCACGAACTGCCACAGAGGCATCCAGCTACCCTCGACGAAGTATTGGTTGAAACTGCTCTTGACCTGCTTAGTCTTGTACGTGTTGATGTCGACCTGTTCCTTGCCCCCCTTCGTGTGCTTCGACTCGCCCGAGACCTTTTTCTTCCGAAGCTCCACGATCTTGACCATCAGCTCGCTGCTCGCCGAGGCCTCCTCATTCAGCTCTTTCTGGGAGATCCCTTTGAAGTGGTCCCTGCGAACGTCCGAGCAGGCGTAGCACTCGTGGCCGCACAGCCTGTAGCCGCCTGGCGCCGATGTGTCACTGGACGTTTTTGTCCAGACCAGGAACGTCGGCTGCTTCTCGCAGTCTCTGTCGAGCGAGTGGGTGTCCTGGTCGCAGGTATCGCAATGTTGCGGAGGCAAGTGCTTCCACTTGTTGAAGACCATCTTCCCGTTGACCACGACGTTCCCCCCCGCGCAGCCCAGGCCCTTCTTCGGGGGCCGAGCCTTGGAAACCGACGGCGCCATGGGCAGCGCTATCTGGCCAGGCGCGCGCCTCGAGGTCAGCACTTCTGCCGCCTGCACCGGAACCAGAGCCAAAATGGCTGCGACGGTGGAAGTGCAATGAGGCCCTCTTTGGGCGGTGACCTCCTGGAGCCCTCTTGGAGCCGCATTGAAGACCTTCGGGGGACTCCTATGACGACATGCGAGGGCGCCGAGAGGACTGCGTGGAAGCCCATGGAGGGGCCTCGCAATGCCCATCAAATAACGAAGTGGTGTATGTTAAATTTGTGTTATCCAATAATGAAGTGGTTTGCGTTAAACTTGTGTTGAATTATTGGCCCTCTTGGTGGCGAGGTGGTGGGCCTTAGAGCCCTCAGAGGGACCCCGCAGGGCCCCAAGAGGGCCCAGGAGGGCCCCAAGCGGGCCCAGGAGGGCCCCAAGGGAGGCCCGAGAGACGAGAAAACCCTAGGAGCCCCCTAGAGGTTCCAGGAGGACCCCCATCGCCCCCCCCAAACAAAAAAAATCCAAGAACGAGCCTCCAAGAGGCCAAGAAGGGGCCCAGGCAGCCCCCAAGAAGGGACCCCGAAACCGTCCCCGCGCACGCGCGTGCACGCACCGATCTCCGAAAGCGTCGCACCGATCTCCGAAAGCACGCACAGATCTCCGAAAGCGAGGAATATGTGAGTACGTTTCCAGAGGGCTCGCAAAGGCGCCCGCAATCGAACAATCCCGCTCGCCGAGCGGCTCATCACTGAGTGGCACCAGCAAAACAGCGAGAGGTCGGCATCCAACCAATGTGTAGAAACTCGTGGTCGGCATCTCTACGTCTCCCGCCTTCTCCCTCCCCTCTCAACTCTGTGCCAATGCGCATCCTCATTGCTCTCCTCCACCACCGCCCTCCTCTCCCGCCGCCCCCACCTCCTGCCCCCCCCCCCCACTCTCCTCACCCCCTTGCCCTCCTACCTCATCTCTAGGCTCCAGGGGCCGACGGTGCCGATCGGTCTCGGATCAAGCGAGGCTCAAGCTTAGTCGGTGTCCTCGCTCTGCTGACAGCTGTTGTCACTCACCCCGTCGCCGTCATCTGCTGCATCCTCAGGCCCCTGAGCCTCTGCCTCTGCCTCTGCCTCTGCCGCGGCCGCCGCCTCCTCGGCCTGCTCGTCGGAGACCGCGATCCTCTTGAGCTCCTTGTGGCAGAACGTCTTCACGAGCAAGTGCTTTCGGCATGGACGAGGCGCGGATGACCTTGTTCCCGATATTCACGATCTTCCCAGGCGTCGCGGGCTTGACCTTAGCGGGGAGCCTGACGATGCCTGGCAGGATGACCACGCCCTTGCTCTTCAGCTCTTTCAGGCACACCTTGCGCGCGCTCGCCATCACGCGGCAGACCGTGCCGTAGTTGATCGGCGCGCCGTAGACGTTCTCGTGATCATCAAGGAGGGCCTCATCTGCGACCGCCTGCAAGAACTGATGACTCTGCAGCGCCCTCGGAGGCTGAAGGACGGGAAGGACGGCGCCAGCGTGGGGAGGCTGAAGGACGGGAAGGACGGCGTCAGCGTGGTCACCTTCTTCTTGTTGAGCCATGGCCGTGCCGAGCAGCGGAAATCAGGCGTGCCGCAACTGGGTTCGCTTCGTTCCACGGTCTCGAGCCTGGTCTCACATGGGGATTGTTTAGGCGTTCGCCACCTCGCCCTGGCTGCGAAACTATAATGCGCCCCCTAATAGCCTGCCAAACCCGACGTACAGTCACCGTGAAACCCCCCAGTCCCGACCAGGCTACGAGCACAAGTTGAGCACAAGTTGAGCACAAGTGAGCACAAGTTGAGCACAAGTAGCTAGATTCCCTGTGAATTTACAGGGTTTGCGCCCCCCCCGAGTTGAGCTCACCTGTGCTCAACTTGCGCTCACTTGCGCCCACTTGTGCTCGGATTCCGCCCCGACAGGAGGAGACTGATGAGTGCCCCTGCTCGCGAGGAGGACGGGGTGGAGGGAGAAGGTAGGGTCGGAGAGAGTAGGGGGAGGCGGCGGCGGAGGGAGCACATTGAGGACGGGGGGGGAGGGCAGGAAGGGGAAAGCGGGAACCAAGGCAGCGAATGATCTTCCTCTGTCATCATCCCATCCCCTGCCGCCTCCTCCCACGCTGCCTTGGGGAGGGGGAAGGGGCTGGTGCCTCGCCCCATCGCTCCAAGCGGACCGAAAGGACCCCGACCTCATCGCTCCAAGCGGGCCCGTCGACGTCGCTGTGGTTATCGTTATCGTCGCCCTCGGCTGTCGAAGGAGGGCTCAAAAAACCTGGCGGAAGCGCCCAGTGCGAAGAAGTTGCGACGCCAGGATCCTAGGGTTCGAATCGGGATCGACTGCTCCTCGGCCCCCGAACCCCTCGCAATATTCCAGGAGGCGATCGGGCGACGGGTCGGCTTGCAGACTCCGATGCGCAAGCTCGCGCAACGTGGCTACTCGAGCAAGCGGAGCGCCGCCTCCAAGTGCGCCTTCTGGCTCGCATCGGCCGCGGCACGAATCCAACGCCTCAGGATCGCCATGCTGGAGACCCTCGTTTCCAGGGGCGTGGACACGATGCATGCGGCATGGAGGTAACGCAAATCTCGCAAGGCTTTGCCCCGCTTCGTTCTGAATTGGAAGCGGAAAGTCCCTTTAGGAATTGGCAAAGGGCAGTACGCGCAGCGAGATCTGTCACTCGCTGCCAGGTCGCAAGCCTTGAGGCCCACGTCGATGGCGCTGCCGATCGGCGGCGCCTCCTCCTCCTGGGTCCGAAGTGGCCTGGAAAATGCCCCCCCGTGGTGTTTATTGTCCTGGAAGCTTCCCCCCCCTCCCTCGGGCGTCGACGGGGCTAGAGGGGGGGCAGCATGCTTGCCGAGCAGAGGTGCGGAGCCTTTGGCGCCAGGAGGGCGCAAGAAGGCCCCGAAGAGGGACCTCGCGACGCCTAAAACCTGAAGACGGCCAATGGGGACCTCCGAACGGGGCTTCTGTAAGGCCGGTAGGGCCCCGAGACCCCGAGAGGGCCCCAGCCTGCAATCTCTGCGACATGGGTTGGAGGACGAGGCTGCAAAAGGCAAAAGCCCTCTGGGGGTAGTACGTTGTAAGGATAGGATGGCGGGGCTCGGTGCATGGGTCATGGCGTTGGGTTTCGGATTCGCACGCTCGGATTGGGGGAGGGGGAGGGGAAGGGGATGGGCAGGACGGGGGGGGGCAAGGTGAATGGGGAAGGGGAAGGAAAAGGGGAGGGGACGGGGAGGGGGAGGGGGGGGAAGGGGAAGGGGAAGGGGACGGGAAGGGGAGGAGGAGGGTTGCAAACGGCAACTTGCACCTGTGAGCCCCGCAACCTAAGGGGGCCGCCATGACGCCCCTCACCCTCAGTAAGCCCCGAATGGGGCCCATGCCCCGCTCGCGGAAGGCCTCGATGAAAACCCCAGTGAGGCCTGCAGGGGGGCGAGCACCAGAGGCCTCCAGAAAACCTTTGCACGGCCCTCAGGGCGCCCCCTATTACGCGGACGTTGGCCCCTCCCGCTGGGATTTGCGGCCCGCGCCTCCTCGTCTCCGTTGTCGTCGCTCTCGTGCGAGCCCTCGGAGTCCGAGACCGACGCCGAGTCCTCGACGTCCCCGCCGCTGACGTCGCCGTCCAGGCCACCTGACTCGCGCACCGAGCTGCCCCCAGCGTCGCTGTCGTCGCCGTCGAGCTTGCCCTCGATCTTCTCGGAGCCCGTGAACTCGGAGATGATGCCGAAGCCGAGGTCAACGCCGCCGCCATCGCGGCCCTTGTCCTCGGTGGCCTTCGTGCGTCGGCGTTCCCTCCTGCACAAGCCCACCTCGAACTCGACCAGCGTCTCGTGCTTCAGTCTGACGGCCCAGCAGGCGTAATTCTCCAGCGGCTCGCGCTCCCACACGGCGACCTTGAGCGTGCCGACGTCTGGCGCGAGCAGGTCGGAGCCCTGGAACATGCTGCGGAATACGAGTTGTGAAGTGCTGGGGGTCGCTCGTCCACCCTCTGCAATATCCAGCTTGAAAGCGGCGTCGCCGTCGACGCCTGGGCAGTCCATGACAGGGGCTGCCTTCACCAGCAGCGCAAAGTCGCCAGCGCCGAAAAAGCGAGCAATGAAATGATACTCTGAATGTTCAGCGAGAGCGAAGCGCAAGAGCCTCGGGAACGTCTTCACCGCGAGCCTGGACATCTTCACGTAGAGGTTGCACGTACCGGTCATGGCCTTGTCGCGCCAAAGGTCCTGCTGGCAAAGCCCCGCATGGAGGAAACAGCACGGCTTGAACTGGCGAAGTGGCCGCGGGTTGCGAGGCTCTGCAACGGGCTTATACTGAAATATGCGTTTCGCTTGTGCGATCATGCTTGCATTCGTCCCACGTGCTGCCACGTACGCCGCCGCAATGCCAGTGCCATAAGCTGCGCAAGAACATCCAGATGTCCAGGCAGCATGCGACACGATCTTGTTGAAGGTGACCAGGGCGGCCTCGCGACGAATGCTTGCGTCGCCGACCTGGCCCGCGTCAGGCTGGCCATCGCACAGGGAAGGAACATCAACGACTGCAGCATGAGCCCTCCTCTGTCTGGCTCTCATGTTGTACCTGTCCTTGTCCGCTTGCGGTAAGTCCACCCACCTGTTGACCAGACATCGTCGCTTGGCGAGGGGGCCGAGGTGGTCGCAGTCGTGCTTGTTCTCGCGGATGTACAAGTCCATGCCAGATTGGCCCCTCCTTCTCTTGCCCGTGGCCAGCCCTGAAACAACTTTCTTTGCAGACAGTTTGCCTCTGCCTCTATTCATCGCATGTCGCACCATGAACTGGGACCACCTCTTCACCAGAGCTGGCGTAGGCAAACAATCTCGAAGGACCCGCTCGTGAGTTGCGCGAGCAGCTTGTTTCACTCCCTTCAGGTAAGTGGTGCGAGCCAGGGCGGTGCACGAGGGCGCCCTGCCGCGCCGCCGTCGCCCACGTATCTCCGTGCCTAGCAAGTGTTTGACTTCGACGTTCTTCGACGTCAGCCTGATCGTTGCCACCATGTCGCGCAAGCACCTGTGCGCCCTGCAAGCTTGGTCTGGGCTGGTTAGTCGTTGGATCCATTTGAGGGTGAAGTATTTGTCGACGCAGCCTTGGCAGGCCTCCGCGGCCAGCCTGATCGGGCGAATCCGTGCCTCGACGCTGGCGGCCGAATAGTGCTCATCCAACGCCACAGACAATAACTTATACCTGGGATCGGCAGCGTATCGATAGTCGAGTCTCCACCATGTCTCGGCCAAGGCGACGACGCATGCACTGGCCGCAGTAAACTTTGCAGAAAAGCCACCTGATAGGCCTTCCCAATGGCCTGCGTCCCAAGACGACAACACACCCGCAAAATGCTGGTGTGCCTGCTCGCCCCTCCGACCACTCAAGACCTCGCAATTCTTGGCGATCGCTTTCTGCATCACCTCATGCCAGTCGGGTGGCACGGCCCCGCCAGGAACAGTAGCGTGCATGCATGAAGACGTCGTCGTCGCGTGAGCCTCGGCGCCCATCAGAAAGTTCAGGAAGTCTTGGAGAGGCCTGTTCAGGGCGATGGCGTAGTTGAGAGACTCGCCACCAGCATCGTCGATCAACCACCTGACTGTCTTCCCAGCCCTGATCGTGTTCTTCACCGCTGCGCCCACGCTCTCGGGGTCGTTCGCGCCCTGGGCGGCCTCCTTCTCGGCTTGCCGAACTCGCGCGGGAGGGTGGGCCTTCGACCACGCGCGCCGCAGGAGATCCCCGCATTCTCTGGCGCGATATGCGAAAGATACGGCCTGTTCAAACCCCTTCCATCGGTGCAGCAGTGGCGTTGTCATCGGCCCGCCCGCAATGAGACGAACAGCAGCGACAACGTGCTTCCTGGCGACGTCGCGCCTGCCCGCGCACCCGAGGGGGCACTCCTCGAGCAGGCAATAATGGACCAGCTCGAAGTCGTCGTCGTCAGACTGCTTGGCGGCCGTCCAAGACATGTTCAACGTGTCCAAGACGTAACTCTCGTCCGACTCCGTCAAGTCCAAGGCTGGGCGCGCCCGCTGCAGGACCAGCGCGTTCGCCCTCCTGGAGTCCACGGCGCGATATCCAGATCTGCGCCAACCCCCACCCCCGCAGCCCCGCCCACAGTGGCCTTTGCTCCGCACCGCCGCCCGCCTTCCCATTCGGACGAGGGTCGGATAGGAGGAAACGGGGGCGGCGGCGACGAGCGGCGGGGCGGGGGAACGGGGTGGGGGGCCGAATCAGATCCAGATGATCCCCATGAGGTCCTCCACTCCGCCGACTCATCGGGCAAGTTCTCCACCGCCACGTAGCGGAATTTCTCGGCGATGGCGTCGGGCTCCTCCTTGTACTTCACGCAGACTCGCCCGCTCTCGAACAAGTGGCCAAGGCGCACGAGCGGGCTGGCGGCGCCAACTGCCATGGTGAGGGGCTTCATCGGGAGCACGCACGAGTGCGCAGCGCAGCTCATGTCCAGGAAGGTCATCTTGGCTCTCTCGTCGGCTGGCTGCTCGTCGTGGGACTGCTGCTCCAGGGCAACCAGGCACTCGTTCAAATTTAGATTATCTTTCATGAAGACTAATGTGCGCCATGCGCTAGTGCGGGCAATTGCCCCGTCCAATTGCCGAGACGCGTCAACCGTGCGCCCCGTCGGCCCCATTCGGATGGCCTGCCAGTCCAGCCACCTGCTATATATCGTCGGCGCGTTGGGGACGGGCAAGACCGTAGCAGGCGAGTGAATGATCCCAGCGGTGACGGACATCTCACTAGATGATGTCGAAGGGCGTGTTGTGAAAACCTCCTGTACGTTGTTCATCACTGGCATGTGGATGTTCTTGCCCTTTCTCTTGAAGACTTTGTCGAACTTCTGGTTGAATGACTGGAAGCCCTCTGCCTGCCTGGCCACACCCTCCAATCGAACCCACATCGAGGCGTCGTCCAGCTGGCTGGCGCACCACATGTGGTCAACCTCTGGCGGCGTTAAGTACTCTACCAATCGTTCGCACTGCTTGCTAACGTGACTGACGAGACCACGATCTATCAGCGCATCCGTCGAGTAGGAATTTCTTCCAAGCCTGGCTCCAATGAACGAGACACCATCGACCATGAAATGGTGCTCGTCCTCGGCGAAAAAAAATTGACCGTATGAGAAGCACCTTGACGTCCTGGCAGCCAGACTCTGATGCAACGCATTCGACGCCACATCCGCGACGTGGGCCTGGTGGTTGCCCCTCCGCCTCGCCATGGCAAGCTCATGGTTTTTCTGTTGTGCCGCCGACAATTTGTAATTCAAAGGCCGCCCGCGGCGGCCGCGGCCTCCTCGTGGGGCCGCACCTCCGTCCTCCTCCGCGCCTGGAGCAGCCTGACTCCCAGGACTCCCAGGCGCAGCTCCCGCGGCCGCCGCGCCGTCGATGGCAGCCGCGTCGCCCGACGCGGCTTCGAGTAAAAACTCGAACATGCGCTGGAGCGCTTCAGCCAAAATGGCTCGGGACCAGAGGAGGAGGGAGGAAGGGGGAGGGACACGGCAGGTGGCATGATGGAGAAGGGTGGAGGGAGAAGGGTGAGAAAAAAAAAGATAATGAGGGAGGGGCAGAGGCTCCCCGCGGGATCTTATTGCAAGTCTCCAGTGGCAAGGGTCGCCCAAAATCTGCGCCCCCCCCATCTTTTCGCACGTGCGCTGCTGTGTCCTCGTCGCCTTCCTCCTCCTACTCCTCCTACACCCCCCCCCTTCCCCACCTCCGCCCGTGAAGTTGCAAGTTTGTAATGCGTTTGGTTGGGATTCGCAATGCATGGCCTACTGCTGGATGGCCCAGATGGGGGCCCAATTCGCGGATAATTGGTGCTCACGTTTTGGTTTCGGACAAGGATACGGGGAGGAGGAACAGGAGGAGGAATATGATAAGAATGAGGAGGTTACCTCACGAACAGAAGGCACCCTCAATCCTACGTAAACTTCGGGCGGAGGTTCACGGCCATGGCTGGGCGGCGGGGGGGTGCAACATGTAAATTCCTTACTGGCGGGGCGAATTCCGTTGCCTGTTTCTTTAACGTCCCGTCGCCAGCGCCATTGGGCGCAACTGCCACAGCCCCACACACCTACGAATCTTCGGACGGGGGGGCACGGGTGCCAGTTGCACTTCCTGACGGTTTCGCTCGCGGCAATTCAAGAATATAGGCTTGAACATGATCATTCACCCTGACGCATGCAAACGGTACTGTTCTGGCTGTCTGCAATGCGACGTGCGAATCAGTCGTTGGACATCTAGATTTTTTCCTACTGTTGCGCAGCTGCGAGGCATATGACGAAACACATGCAATTGTAAACTAAACAAATAACCGAACATTGTCCGACGCATAACTACAATTGCACGAATGGTTGTCGAAATCTCTCTACCCCCGACCGAATTACATTGTTAATGAAGAGTTGGGAATACAACATACATGCATACATACATACATACATACATACATACATACGTACATACATACATAATTACATTCATATTCCCACCAGCCCTCTGGGCGTCGGTGGTTTAGGGCGTTTCCTCTTCCACCCCTCCCTCTTCCCCTTCGGGGAGGGGTTTACCCCTCCCCCTACCCCCTCCCCACTGACCTGGACAGGAGGGGCGGGGAGCGGTCAGAGCGTCCAAAACGGCCTCGGCGAGGAAACCAAAATCATTGATTTTACTATGGTTTGGGCCCCATTTTGGCCGTCTGAGGGGGCAGCGCCAATTAAAGCTCCCCTTTTCTTTGATCGATTTCCTCCACTATGGCCGCAAGAGGCCCCCAGGATGCCCCAAGAGGCCGCAGGATGGCCCCAAGAGGCCCCCAGGAGGCCCCAAAGAGGATCCCGAACGGCCCACAGAGGCCCCCCCGAGACACCCAAGACGCCGAAAAGCCCCTCAGGACGACCCTCTACTCGCCTGGGCGTCGTTTCTGGACGGGCTGGTGTTTTTTTTTTTTTTTTTTACAGCCGCAGGCGGAAGCGCCAGCGGCAGGCGGTCACGGTCGGGCTGCGACCGCGACAAGGGGGGCGGGCGCGCGCGGGGCCGCGGTCAGGCGGCAGGCAGCAGCGACCCTGGGCGTCTGAGCCAAAGCGTGCATATCCAGGGAGTCTGCAGGGCAGCCCCTGAAAGGAACATGCAACGGCGCATCCAGGGAGTCTGACAACATGCACCGAGGAAGCCGAGCGCAGCCAAAATGGCGCGTAAAGCGTTCCCAACAGATCGAGTACGAACGGGTGGGGAACGGTTCCGAGCGGGACGTCAATCCAGGGAGTCTGACGGGTAGGAACAGACTGACTGGTGACACAGTCCAGCGGGGAAAACTCTGACGGCGGCAGCGGACCATCGCGACGTCAGAACACGCATCCAGGGAGTGGAAACAAAGTAGCCAGGGAAAGAGCTGGTGGGGATACGCGAAGCGTCTAGAATTACATACAGTCATACATACGTGCGTGTGTGTGCATGTGCTTGTTACTCCATCTCCGTATCGCCGCATCGCCGATGCATCGGCGCCGTGGGCGATCCATCGGTGCCGTCGGCGTGGAACAATTCGAGCCCCACATCGAGCCGCATCGCCGATGCATCGGTGATGCAGCGCGATCGGCTCCGGCCTCCGTCTGGGAGGCCTGGATTATGCGAGATTCCATACAGTAGACACATACGATAAGAAATCCTGCTAGAAGAGATATTGGGGCACACATCGTCGACGGTTGAGGGTCCTACGGTGCCCCAGAGCTTCTCTGGGTCCCTAGAGCCATCGGGGGTGGCAGAACCGATTCCTGATTTGATGTGCCTGCCCATCGATCGGAAGACGTGCGTCGAAACAGGAAGTTGAACAACGCTGGAAGATACACATATAACCATTATACATATGTACATTTTAAGAACGGGTCTCCGCCTGCCCCTGAAGACGAAGTAAAAGGAAAACCGCTCGACCCCTGAAGTAGGACTTCGTACAACATAGATCGGGATCTGGGAATTCCCGAAGACGGCCAGACCTAGGACAGAAGAGTCTCCTTCGAGAGCATGCGATCCTCCGCAGGCTAAGCCGAAGGAAACTCGAAGGTACCCTCTCCCAACATGCACGAGGACATCCATCAAGCTATAGGGCACCCTCCCCGAACCGACTCCGACCTCACGCCTCAATCCGACCCTGCCTGCTTCGAACGACCCGTACCTGCTGTACTCAACCCGGCCAGGGCGGCGGCGCGCGGCCGCGGCCGCTGGCCGAAGCGCCCTTCGTCCTTGTACTCGGCGTTCTCCTCCTTGCGGAGCTTAGTCGCCTCGCCCAGGCGGCGGCGCTCGGGCGGGGCTGGCCTCCGGAGGTACCTCCCTGAGGTCGGAAGAACGGCGAATGCGAGCCCAAGAACGTAATTTTCTCTCTCTGTTTGAAGCAAAAACGAGGAGAACAATCGTTTGGGCCAGGGGCCAATCATAGAAAATGCTTGAGCGGTCAAGATCTACGGAACCGCGTCTGTCGACACAGCGAGAATCATGGCAGGCAGCAAGAACCAGAAGGTCCGCTGGGGGTCACATTGCCGAGGGAGAAATGATCATCCAGCTTCGCCGCCGAGAGCGCTGGCCCCCCCAGAATGAGGACGGGAGGAGGCGGCCTCGCTTTTAGAATATTTCGGGGCTAGCGTTGAAGGCTATCAAATCACATTGAGCGGCCACTCAGCCGGATTAGCCTGACTACCTACCAACCCCAACCCAACCCGAAGACCCTAATTTCGGGTTGGGGGTGCGGTTCCCACGTGTTTTTCAATGTTCCCCCGAAGCCTCCCCCACCTCTGGGAATGGAGGGCAAATTGGGGCCTTCTGGTCGGGTTGGGTTGGGGTGGTTCGGTAAGTGGTGATAGCCTGCATAAAGCGGAAGATTAAGCCGAATTAGCTGGGACGAAGCCGCATTGAGCGGCAGAAAGCCGGACTAGGTCGGAGTGGGCATACCGTACACCAGCGCAGATGCTGAATTTGAGTCTCCCAGAACGTGCCTGCTAACTTGCCAGTCGGCCGACTACGCTGGAAGAGAAGGCCCCAAATTTCGCCACGGAAAAAAGCGGATCGTCATTTCTTTCGGCGCAATGAAATGCTGTGTGCGGCCAGCCGGATGTGACAAGTGAGAGTCAAAGGGCATGCGAGTTGTTGTCTTGAAATATGGTGCTGTGCTAGCCTGTGAACAATTCGGAGCCCTGATCGAGAGCCATGGCCTCAACGACGAAGGAACACACAACGTCGGCCTCGTCCAGAAACACATCTGCCATAGAGTCAGTCTGGGAAGCGTCCCCCAAGACAACCTCGAAAATCCACGCGGCTGCGGGCACTGCGGGCAACGGGCCCCGAAGTTTCTGGCAGTTTCCGGGCTCTCGGATACGAGGGCTCTCGAAAGCCTCCGAAGGCTGCGGGAAGCCTCCGAGGGCTCTCGGGGGCCCTCCGAAGGCTTTCGGAAGCCCTTCTCGGGGGCCCCTCCTCCGGGGCCCTCTCCCCAGGCCCGGGGGGCTGTCAAGGCAGGGTCCGAGCTGAAGAACTGGTCCTGGGGGGAGGCCCCAGGGGGGGGTCCAGGATCCGTTGCCTTCCGATACCGCTTCCTGCTTACCACGAGTTGTGGGGTCACGATAGGGGTGGGAGGGGGGCTGGATCAGGGGGGGAGATACTGACCTGACATCGGCGATGCATCGTCGATGGATCGGCCATGGGACCTCGATAGCAAAGCCGTGCGTTCCTGGGCGGGGTAGGGCAACCAGGCCCCGCGTGGGCGTTCGAGGGTCAATGCGTCCTCCCTGGGCCAGTCCATCCCTGTCGGCGTCCCTGAGAAGTGCTCACCGCCATCACCGTCGTCGTCGTGGTCGTCGTCGTCGTCGTCGTCGTCACCATCGTCGTCGTCGTCGTCTTGTTGTTGTCGTTCTCGCCATCGTCGTCGCGTTCGCCATCCTCCTCGCCCTCACCATCGTCGTCTTCGTCCTCGCAATCGTAGTTGTCGCCGGCGTCGCCAGTGTCGGCATCGTCGATTGAAGACTTGGGGGGTGTTTGGCTTTGTTTGGCCGACAGAATTGCCCCCGGGACAGGGAGGGAAAGGCGACAATCCCCCCGTCCCGAATTTTTCAGGACGTCGGAGGCCTGGGACGTGAAGACGGCCAAGGGGTCTGAATTGGATGTGCCCTGAGAAAATCGGTCAAGACGGGGGGATAAATACAGATCCGCTTGAAATCGGTCCCCGGACCCCTCCAGGGGTCCACCTGGTTCCGCTTATCACCACGGTTCCGTTTTTGACGGTCCAAGGCCCGAAAACGGCTCCTGGAGATAGAAACGGGCAAATTAATAACCTTTTCGAACCAACCACCTCGAACCTGCCCCCACCGCCTCCTGCTGGCGGGAACCAGTGCTTGGCCACCTTAGACCGCCAGCCGACTCCAAGGGAAGGCGTTCATCCCCCCGTCTCAATGATTGTTTTCAAGACGTTGGAGGTCAGAGACCTCGACCTGCGGAGGCGAGGAGGGCGGCGACCCCTTCCCTGGGACCACTTTCTCCTTCGGACAACTATCTCCGCGCTTTCGCCCCCGCCCCCGCCCCCAAAACAGGATGAGGGACTCGCGCCTCTCTCTGACGTCGACCACACCGCGAAGCGCGACTAGCTTCGCACCCTCGTGGTGGTCCCAACTTCGCATCCCGAGCCGTTCTCTGGCGGCCCCCTGGTCCGGCGAGGGCCCCCCGCAGGCCGAGGGCGGGGGGGACAACAAAGAGGCCTCCGCCGCGAGTTCTGCCACGGCGCAGGGAGGTCGGGGTCTGGTGCCTGACCCCCCGAGGGCGAGCAGGGCGGCGCCGACGACGGCGGCCCCCCTAAGAGCTCGAGTAGGAGATCGACTACAGAGCTGATTTAGCCCAATTGATGTTCCAGTCGCTTTTACGTATAATACATAGAACATCCGTATACGCATTCGAAGTATGTAGTTGAAGATATTCAACGAACAAATCTGGTAGAACCTGAATATGAGCTCCAACCATTGTTGGTATACCATGTTGAGACGGAGCCAGGAAGAGGATCAAACAAAGTAAGGAGAAGTCGAGGATCTCTGAGATGCGGCGGTTCTGGAAAGTGTGTCGGGCGCTGCGGCCTTTCAGAGCGTTCCGCAACGCTCTGAAAGCGATCCAGAACGCTCTGGAACGGATTGATCCTTGTCCCAGGCCCATCCAATGCGTAGTCGGTATCCTGTCGGGGGAGACGAACGAGTAGGACAGCAGAGGGCGGGGAAGAGGACATACTCACGTAGCTGGGTCTCCTGGCGCCTCCAGGCGCCCGGAGGCGCCCATGCATCGAGACACGGGCCCAGCGGCGGAGCGGAACGTGCGGCAAACGTCGTACGCACCCCCCGTCGTCCGGCCCAATCCTGCTCGAAGAGCGGAGGCGGCCGCCCGCGGCCCCGCGGCGGCTGGCCTCCGCCACGCTCTTGTCGAGTGCCGCGATGCCCGCCTCGCGCGCGGCGGGGCGGCGGCGGCCCCCCAGAGGGGGGCCCCGCGCGCGCTGCTGCCTGGGAGGTCAGTCTTCTGGTGGAGCTTCGGCCGCGCGTGGAGGGGGACAAGGGGGAGGAAACAGAAGGCGACCACGTCGACGACGTCGTCGTCGTCGTCGACGACGTCGTGGTCGTGGTCGTCGTCGTCGTCGACGCCGACGAGAAATGCCAGGCCACGCGGCAGAGGCGCGCAGAGCTGAGCGCGATGCTCAGATGGTGCGAGTGCAGACCGCGGGAGGCAGCCGGTCGTCAGCACGGCTGGACGCAGCTCGGAAAACTCGTGCGTTCGGACCCCGAGAGTCAAAGAGAAAGATAACCGTACCGCTACTTTTCCTTAATTGCCCACTTCGGGGGGCCTTCTGGGCGGCCCTTCGTTGCCACTGCTGGATTGTCCTCGACATCCTCGTCAGAACGCACCCCACGAGAGGTCCGGGGAGTAGCTGTGTCGGTACATTGTGGCCACGAACTTGTGAGAAGAAAGCGGTTTCTTAGAAGGCGCGGGCATTGTCAATAGATGCAAGACCCGCGCCAGCCTCCGTATAAAAAGCCATGCCCCCTCCCCCATACTCCCTTCTGCGCGTGGCCGAACGATTGATTTCATCCCCCTCGCAACCAGGTCGAGCATGATGTCATGATAGGATTGGCTCAGGATGCGTTCCAAGATTTCCAGGGGTATCTAGCAGCCCTCGTTTCTGGAGCCCGCGTGGAGCATTCGGAAATCCTGGCAATCCTGGACATCCTGGAATGTATCATCATCATGGCATATGGATCCTCTGACTGACGTCCGTTAAGGGGGGAGGGAGGGTGAGACTTGCGAGCGCCACAACACGCTCACGAACACCGAAGGATGCCCGCTGGCAACGCGACACGCCCGTGAGCAGCGCGCCCTGCCTGTTGAGGCACCAGCACCCCGTGTAAGTTCGGTACCGCAGTGGGGCGGGCTCGGGGAGGGGAAGGGGGGCGACCCCCAGTAAATTATCCTGGCGAAGGACCCAACCAGATGCAGTTGCGAGTACCGCAATTGTGAGTATCTTCTTCGATGGCGCTCCCTATGGGGCCACGAACCGTATGAAGGGGTGTGCCGGAACGTGGCGGGGTACACAACGCAAAGGAATACAATAGGTCTGATTACCAGAGAATGAACGCGGGTGAGTCAGAGCGCGAGTGAGTCTGAGTGTGAATGGGTCTGCGTGCGAGTGAGTATATTTGCATGAATGCGATCATGGCTACGCCTAGTGTAAATGAATACGAATGTGAATGGTTCGAGCACGCCTGTCCGAACACTCGTGACACTGGGCGTGGCCGCCGCAGGCAGCCTCCGCAGGAACCCCGACGGCAGCGCCCGCACGCCGCGACACCCATGTCGGCACGCCCCTTGCGAGGATAGCGCCCGCTTTCGTCCCTTCTTTTCCTTTCTCTTTGCCCGCGCACTCCCAAAATCCAAGGCTGCGGGCGCAGCGCAGCGCGGAGTCCCCGCGACGCGCGCTGGTCGCCCCAGGCGGGGTCCCAGCGACGCGCGCGGGTCGTCCGCTGCGCGGTAGTGGTAGTAGTAGTAGTAGTAGTAGTAGTAGTAGTAGTAGTAGTAGTAGTAGTAGTAGTAGTAGTAGTAGTAGTAGTAGTAGTAGTAGTAGTAGTAGTAGTAGTAGTAGTAGTAGTAGTAGTAGTAGTAGTAGTAGTAGTAGTAGTAGTAGTAGTAGTAGTAGTAGTAGTAGTAGTAGTAGTAGTAGTAGTAGTAGTAGTAGTAGTAGTAGCGTAATCTGTGCGGTGGGCGCATGGGAGCGCAGCCACTGGGGCCTTCGGTGGAGCTCCCCCTCCACGAAGTGTGTGAGGGGTGTGCCGAAATGGGTGCGGTGGGCGCATGGGAGCGCAGCCACTGGGGCCTTCGCTGGAGCTCCCCATGGGACCACGAAACGTGTGATGGGTGTGCCGAAATGGGTGCGGTGGGCGCATGGGAGCGCAGCCACTGGGGCCTTCGGTGGAGCTCCCTATGGGGCCACGAAACGTGTGAGGGGTGTGCCGAAATCTGTGCGGTGGGCGCATGGGAGCGCAGCCACTGGGGCCTTCGCTGGAGCTCCCTATGGGGCCACGAAACGTGTGAGGGGTGTGCCGAAATGGGTGCGGTGGGCGCATGGGAGCGCAGCCACTGGGGCCTTCGCTGGAGCTCCCTATGGGGCCACGAAACGTGTGAGGGGTGTGCCGAAATGGGTGCGGTGGGCGCATGGGAGCGCAGCCACTGGGGCCTTCGGTGGAGCTCCCTATGGGGCCACGAAACGTGTGAGGGGTGTGCCGAAGTGGGTGTGGCTGACGCATGCGGGCGGTGGCACTGAGGCCTTCGGTGGAGATCCCTATGGGGCCGCGAAACATGTGACGGGTGATGATGGCGATGATGATGATGGTGGTGATGATGACGTCGATGATGTCGATGATGATGATGATGATGGTGATACCGAAACGGTTGCACACGTTTCGTGACCCCATGATGATGATGACGATGATGATGGTTATAATGACGATGATGATGATGATGATGATGATGATGATGGTGGTGGTGGTGGTGGTGGTGATGATGATGATGATGATGATGATGATGATGATGATGATGATGGCAGGAGGGAGGGGGCAGCGGGAGGAGGAGTGAACGCGGGGCGCTGTCTCTTCAAAACGAGGACCCAACACCGCAGGATGGTTGGGAAAAACTTTACGGGTTCACCGAACAAAAAAATATTGTCAGGGTGTGGAAAAACAATGGCCGCAAATTTTGGGCTAGTTGCGGTCCCGGGGAGGGAGCCCAGACCTCCTGGGGAGCCACGCTGCTCTGACAGGAGGGCTGGTCCCTCGCGACCTCTGGCGTGCGAGGCGTTGATTTACGCATCCAGAACTGCTACCTGGGAGATCGATTTTCGAACATGCAGCAGGCGGTGGATATGGATATATTTGGCCCTCCTGGGGCGCACCTATGTCCATGCCCGCCGCCTGCCGACGTGCCCGGAGGCACAGTGCCCCCTGTTTTCGGCCGCGCCCACGCGCGCATCCATCGGCACGAAAGAGTCGAGTCCATCATCGGAGCCGATGGACGCGGCGCGATGCACGGCGACCATCAGATGGCAGCAAATGAAGCCCACGTTTGCTGAGCAACCTGTGGGCACCACGCGAGCTCTTGACAGAGCTGCATCGCCTCCGCCAGCCTGGCTGCGAGCCGCCGCCGCGGCGCAGCAGTTCCCGCGACAAAGCCGCGGCGGCTGGCGGAACCTGGGCCTGCACCGGATCGGGTGCAGCAGTGGGCGCATGTGCGCAGGTGAAGGCCGCATAGCGTTGTATATGCCACGACAATGGACACCCTAACAGTCCTATCATCGAATCAAACATGTGTTTCAAATGTAGGGAACATGTCCTGGAAATGGTTTAAACATGTTTCTACATGTTCAAAACAGTCGTAACACATTTTCTAGACATCTGGAAATTAACTGGCAACATGCTTCCTCTCCATTGATCGCCCTCCACAAGCATAGCGAGTTCGGGGCGCAGCGCTGCAGAGCGGCGACGCGGTACGGGGTCGTCGTCGTCGTTCGTCGTCGTCGAGGTCGTCGTCGTCGTCGTCGCACGCACCCTTGTCTTTCTCTCCCTTACTTTTCCGAGCTGCGTCCAACCGTGGCGACGAGGGCCCCCCCCGAAGGCAACCTCCCTCTGTCTCAACTCGCCCTCCTCCGAGCATCGCGCCAAGCTCAGCGCGCCTCTGCCGCCGCCCCCTCCCTTTCTGACTGGATGGGGGCGCGGTGGCCCGCCGTCCTCCGTGCCCCTCGGGTGCGTCGACGAGGGGGGCGGGGGGAGGAGGAGGAGGAGGAGGAGGAGGAGGAGGAGGAGGAGGAGGAGGAGGAGGAGGAGGAGGAGGAGGAGGAGCAGGCATTTCTCGTCGACGTCTACGTCGGTGCCGACGACGACAACGACGATGATGTGGCAATCGTCACGGGTCCCCCCCCCCTTGGCCAGGCGGAGGTCGTCGGCCCGCCCGCGCTGCCCCCAGGGCAAACAGCAACAACAAATTGCCTCTCCTCCATCATCCCCTGTCCTGCTCCTCCTCTCCATTACTCGTCGACCTCCTCCTCCACCTCCTCTTCCTCCTCCTCATCCTCTGCCCTCCCTTCTCCTTACCCCTCGTCCTACTCTGTGACAAGGGGTCGCCAACAGGTTAAGATGTGAGGCAAAGTCCTCCCCCTCCTACGGGCCAGCATGGACTGAAAGGATCACCTCCCTTTACAGCCATCCTATCCAACCCTCGTCCGCCCCGCCGACGTTTGAACCAGTCGAACCAATGCCCCATCGCAACAACTGCTTAAGCACGCCCAAACATAATGTCAGCTCGGGAAGTGGAACAATGACAACTACTGACGGAGATGAGCTGGCTGGAAGGCTGGTATCCGCCAGCGTCCCCCGCAGGGACCACCAGGCCGCGAGCAAGAAGCTTCAAACACGCAGGTCTCAATCCCCGGCTCCTAGGCTCCAGTACCAATTCCTGGTTCCACGGTGTCAGAATTTCCAATTCACACATCCTGACTCCTCGCTCCGAGGTTGAAAAGCTGTAGCACGCATGACCCCCCCAGGGCCAGTGCCAGTCTCCGCTTCCGCGGCCCCAAGGTGTCCGACTTACACTCGAGACTCGTCCTGGCTCCTCGCTCCGAGGTTGCAACAGCTGTAGCACGCGCGACCCGCCCGGGGCCCGGGGCCACAAGGGCATTTCGCCAACACCGGACGAACTTCCCTCTCGATCTCTGGTGCCTCCCCGAACACGATCAAATACAGCAAGTTGCTAGTCCAGAGGACCACGAACCGACATTTCGAGCTTCCCGCCCCAAGAAGCCCCCGAAAGACCGCAAGAGCCCCTCAAGGGGCCCGAAAAGGCCTCCAAGAGACCCTGAAGAGGCCCAACAGAGGTCCCAACAGGCCCGAAAACATCCAAGAGGCCTTTCAACCAAACCCCAGCACGGTGGCGGGAAGGGCCGCAGGCCACAAGGCTTCCTGTCTCTCTGCTACGACTCCCTCGGCCCACATGGGGAACATGTCCTGCGCCTTCTCCTGCTCCCTTCCACCTTAATCCCCCTCCTCCTCCTCCTCCTCCTCCTCCTCCTCCTCCTCCTCCTCGTAATCGTCGTCGTCATCTTCAGGATCGGCGGCACCGGCCGTAAGGCCTTAGCAATACAGCAAGCTGCTAGTCCAGGGGCACGACCCATTGTCAAGTACTAATGAATTACTCCTGATGTGAACCCGCGAGGTCACATAGCATTCCCAGGACCGCAATCAGTTTTACATTACGACGGACGCGCGCTCCCGAGCCACAACTTTACAAATACAACAGATGCGCGCACCGGAGGCCACAACATCGTATCAACCACGACAGATGCGCACACCCGAGACCATAACCCGCTCCGAAATATGCTCGCTCTCGCGACCACCATTACTCAAAAAAGAACGATTGAGATGCGCGCTCCCAAGGCCAACACTGTTCGCAAATTACGACAGAAGTCAGAAGTGCTCTCCCAAGGCCAGCATAGATCGTTCCACTTCAACCTAGCCTTGACCAGACTTGCACACCAGCATTTGAACCAAACATGATGTATACGACCAAGCTCTGAATCAGTGCAACTTTAGCACGGCTATCGCGTACAACTCGTACACGACAAACCTCGAACAAATCTCTTAGGCTTGTATTATGTTTACTCCTCCTTCTCGCGACGATTAATCTGGCCTTCCCCATCCTGTTCCGCTTCCTCGATCCCTCGTCTTATGTTCCGCCTGCTTAGCTTAATGAGGATTGCGTGCAAGAGCCAGCCCTGAACTGGCGCCAGCACTGAAATGGCAACATCTAAAGACGGTGAAAACGTTCACGCCAAACCTTGAACCCTGTTCTTCACAGTGTTGCCCTTTTTTCCTATGGGAAACCAGTTCGTCCGCCGTTGCCTTACCCTCGTCCTGTCATGTTTTAGTATGTTATTGTGCTGTTTCATCTCCTCCTCCACCTCTTCAACCAAGTGCACAACCCAGCCCTGAACCAGCAACAAAACACTCGAATCTACTATGAAATAATCCATCTGCATACAGCCAGGCCTAGGACACAAGGATATCCTTCAAGAACATGAGACTCTCTGCTGGCCAAGCCGAGGAACATGCGAGGGTACTCTACCCAATGGCGCACAGAAACGTTCAACAAACACGAGGAACATTGGAGCACTCTCACCGAACCTACCTCGCTCTTACACCTTGGCCCGACCGCACGACTACTCCGAGAACCAGGCCTGCCGGCAATCAGAGCAGGGGGGGGGGCGGCGGCAGAGGGCCGAGCCCTTCCGATAACCTGGCATCACAGACCAACATTCACATGACACAGGCGACGCATGCAAGGAGCATCCTTCAGCGATGCAATCTCCTCGGTCCAGGTCGCGATGGCACCCTTGAGCTCCTCGATCGCCGTAGTTGACACCTGTAGGAATCTACATTAGATTACATCGAACGTGTCGTGAAAGACCCTTCGTGACCACATGACCGAGAACAACATTCAAGCATGCTCGGCAACCAGAGTGTCACGATCTTCAGGGACAATAATGCGTGGCGGGCCAGAGGACATCCACCCCTTTACCGCAGGCGACGGTAACATAACAAATGCATCGCGCTTGCAACCTGCACGCGAGGCTCAGCAGAGACCGCAGACTAGAGTCGCACGGCCTTGCCCGAGCACGCCATTTCCCAAACGCGCGATTCATGAAAACACACGAGCGACGCGCGCCGTATGCCAGAGTATGATCGCACTTCCTTTGCCCCGCTTCTCTCCTCCCGCAGCACCGACGGATCACCAGACTGCACAAGGCATCTGGGCCGCGGGCGCAACCAATGCACGCGTCCGCCTGAACCATGGAATCCAGGATAAATGGCAGGTCCAAGCGAACACTGCACAAACAGAAATGCGCTCCTCCTCTCTGCGCGAGTGCACACCCTCACGACCGGCTCGTGGTCACGTCGCAGGCGCCATCGCCTCCAGGGACAACCATGCGCACTCGAAAGCATCTGCGCCGGAAAAACAAGGGGAAACGCAGAACCTTTGCAGGGTCGTGATAAACCTCTGCGGCCCACTTGCGTGGGCGAAACACACGCGCAAACGGAAGGTAATCGCACGCATCGGGAACATACGCTCCACAAGCAGGGCAAGTCGAGGGGAGCTGCTCACCTCGATGTCGCGCTCAAGCTCCTTCTTCTGATCCTCAGTCTTGTCCAGCTCAGCTTCGCAGTACTCCTGGCAATGGCTACCACGATGGAGCTGAGACTGGCCATTCAGGTATGTTGCAGACTACAAGCACGCAGAACATGGAAGACATAACCAAGCCGATGCGGCACAGGACACATCATTGAAATTGCATGAGACAAGCGTCGAACAACAAAACTAGTCGACGCAGCATCAAATGACTCGTTGCCGCTGGCGCCGTCCTCCTCTCTCAGCCCAGCATAGCGCGGCGAACACCAGAGGACAACCATGATCACGCCTGCATGATCCGAACTCCGCAGGTCCGCGTCCACGCCATTGCCAGGACAGAAGAGAGTCCCGAGGGAAACAAGCCCCGGACCCTGGGCCTGCTCGAGGACAGGTCTTCCATCCGAGCCGTTTGCGGGTCCTGGGTAGGGGCCCCAGGAGGCCGACAACGGCGAACAACAACAACGGGAACCATTTCCCTCAGAACCCCACTTTTCAGGATGGCCCAATCCCAACAAGTCTTTGACAACCCCCCTCAAATAAGGGGGGAATGATTATTTACTGCGCGGGCTGGTTGACAGATATGGGAACCCACCAATTAAGGACTTACCACGGGGAAACTGTCCAATGCGCCTCACGAGCTCATCCCCCGCCGCACCGCGCGCCGTGGTCCAACTTGCAGCACGCACGCTTTAAGGTTGTGTTCTCCCGCCCCTGCATTTCGCTCTCTCACTCGCCCCTTTGGCGGGCAAAACATAAAGGTCCACCTCGTTACTCCCCGTTCCCCGCCCCCAGTACAGCAGAAAACAGTCAGAGGAGGGGGAAGGGGGGGGAAGCGAGTGGATCTGTATAAGAGGAATATTCCTGCCCTTTCATTCCACCACTGCTGTCCATACTCTCGCCCATCCATCGAAGAACATCTTTCAAAACGCGCCAGGCACGGTGCCGACAGTAAACAAATGAAGTTGAATACAATCGCTGTTTGCCAAGGCAACGCAAATCGTGCAAACAAACGCTGCGGCTCACCGGACTGAACATATACGAATTCATGTGGGGCCTTCTTCTTGTCGTCGTCTTCCTGCTCTTTCTTCAAATTCACAACCATCTCGTCAATCCGCCACCGTGCCAACGGCATTTTTGGACATGATAGAACGCTTGGTCGTTGCCTGGTAAAATTTTCGTAACTGTCCCATCCCCCCCCTCCCGCAATTACTCGCTACCCTGGTCGATCAAATAACAAAACGTTGTCTCTCCAGTGTTGATGCTCGGCCTCCAGACGGCTCCAAGAGAGCCCAAAACCGCACTAACACTGCTACAAGCCGCCCGCAAACACTCCAATGACTGCACAAATAATCCCCGATGGCTCCGAGATCTCCCTACCATTTTCCTAAGAGGCCTCTGCGATGCAAATAAGGCGACAAGTAATGAAACCGTATCAGTGGCGTATGCATTCAAAATGTCCTGGCCTAACATCTGATCGGATTGGATAGGGGAACCCGCCCACATGGTTCAAGGAAATCCAACGGGAGCCCCGATACGGCCAAAGTGGGCTCCAACACCAACCGAGACGTCCCCAAGATGGTTCAATCGACCCTTGTCGGCAGGGCTCCGGGGATCCATCGCGTCAAAGACGGTCCAATCCCCCAGTTGCAAGAAAGCGCCCGGCAAACCTCCAATATGCTTTCGAGAGGTAGCAGCGAGGAGGGTGCTGCAGACCCCGTGCTAGTTCAAACGTAGCACTAAGCTATAGCAGGTCATCAACTCGATCTCCTTCCTGCTGAGTTGCTGCGCTGGCACGGTGGCGGCGATTGCCGCAGGCCGATGGATGAGCTTGACCACCTGAACATCAAAAAATCAACATTTGCGTCTTCAAGTTGAGGCGACATCGAGAGCATGCGTGCGGCACGCGAACCAAGGCATTGCAATTGACGCGCACTGACACCTGCAAACAAATCGGCAGAATTCCTCATCGTCGCGATGATGATCAAACTGGTATACAACGTCCTTCCAAATCTCCACTTGCTAAGCGCACCCCCCGAAACACCATTATGCCACAGAAGCATGTCTATGTATAGTGTGCGTAGGCAGAACATACTTGAATCCGACGAGGTGAACATGACTGTGTTCGTACATTATAAGTTCGCCGCGGACCTGGATCAGAAAGAAAACGTTGTAGAGCCATGACGTCAACCCAAACACGTGGGTGCCCATAACTGGACACATCCAGTTGTGCATATAGGTAGTGTGGCGACGAGGTGCTATCCCTGGCGCTCGGACAGTATCATGTCAAACATTCACACACACACACACATACACACACTGGACAAACAAACAACACAAAGGTCCACGCGGATTTGCTGGATCCGCCCTGGAACCTCCATCCCTGGCGCGAAGATTGCGCCAGGGGCGGCGCTGGAGGCGCCGCCAATGGGAGCCCAACGCGGATCAACTTTATGTTTATGTTTTTCTCTTCTGCGAATCGAGTAGACGATCCCCCCCTTTCTGGGGAGGGGGGAGGGGAGCGTGTGAGATGTGTTTGGCTGGTTCCCGCCATCTGTTCACCATTACCTCTCTTTCCAAAATCCTGGTAGAGAGGGGGTGGACAAGTGGACAAGCTCGTCAACACACTTTCTGGGCTCTCCAAGCCTCCAAATGCAGCCTCCAACGCCTCCAATATGTCCTCGAAGACGTCTCAAAAAGGGCTCCGGCACGCCCACGAGGCCTCGGGAAAAGCTGACGGGACCCTCAGAGACATCAGGTAAGACCAGAGATCAGACAGGCACTCAAACCAGTCGACGTTCAACAGTGTCTGCTTCCTCGACCTGTCGCTTCCGGACGCCTCCGAAAGGGCCCACGAGCACGAGCTCTCCCAAAAAGCCCTGAACAGCCAGGACACATTGCGCCAAGTGTTGGGGATGCGCTCAACTTGTCATCCAGGCTCCTTCTCCTCCTCCTCCTCCTCCTCCTCCTCCTCCTCGCCTCCTCCTCCCTCCTCCTCATGCTCCTCCTCCTCCTCTTCCTCCTCCTCCTCCTCCTCCTCCCCCCTCCTCCCCCTTCCCCTCCCTCCTCCTCCCTCCTCCTCCTCCTCCTCCTCCTCCTCCTCCTCCTCCAATCCCTCCTCCTCCTCCTCCTCCTCCTCCTCCTCCTGGAAACTAGCCTCCACACCCGAGCCAGCGGAAGGCGTGGAGAGGGGGGGGCGCTCCTTGCCTCCCAAACCCGGGTCAGCCAGAGGGGATCGGAGAGGATTGACTGATACCCCCTTGACGCTGAACATCCTCCTCCTCCTTGCCCTCCTGCTCCGTCTCCTCCGATTCCACCACCTCCTCCTCCTCCTCCTCCTCCTCCTCCTCGTCTTCGTCTCGTCCTCTCGTTCTCCTCCTCCTCCTCGTCCTCCTGCTCCTCCTCCTCCTCCTCCTCGTCGTCCTCCTCCTCCTCCTCCTCGTCGTCCTCCTCCTCCTCCTCCCGTTCACCTCCTCCCGTTCACCTCCCCTTGAGTCCAATTGGCGATGGACTGGGTGGAGGAGCGTGCGACGTAAGAGGGGGCACAACATCACACGCCTAAAGAGCCCTCCCTCGCCGCTCCTGGGCTGCCGTCGTACCCCATGTTGGGGCCGACTTCGGCTCGCCCGGCGAGAGCCGGCATGGGCGTGAGGCGTCTTGGATAAGTAAGCTGGTGCGCCGAAGTGGGGGAGCCAGGAAGAAGGGGGATAGCGCATCAGGGCCTGAGGCATGTGCGCGGACGAACGAGCGAGGAGGCGGCAGGGAGCGTCCTGAAGCGACGAGGGGGGCAAGGACATCTGGAAGATAGCATTGCTCCCGCCGTGATATCCACACTCGCAAACACACACACACACACACACACACACACACACACACACACACACACACACTTGTTGGCGTCGCAGCCCTGCGCGCAGCGGCAGGGCGTAGAATACACACAAGCACACAAACAAAAACACAAACACACACACATTCACACATTCATACGCACCGCATCTAGTCCGAACCTAGGCGCAGTGGGACGCGGCGTGGTCGGGGCTACGGCGGACCGCACGGATGCCAATCAGCCCCAGACAAGTGGCTCGAGTGGAGGGGCGACCGCGGAGGGAGGACACTGGCAAGTGGCGGCCCCAGGCTCCCGGCGGGGCCGTGCAGAGTGGCCGACGCCACCGATCGGGCGGGGCGCGGGTCGGGTCGCAGGTCGGGGGGCGTGTCGCGCGCGGCGAATCGCGGGCGGGTGAGGGCCCGACGGCGGCAACCACGACAACGACGGTAATCCGCACAGCGGAGCCCCACTTCTCGGCACCGCTCCCAGGAAAGAAGTCAGAGGGGGCAGGCCTTCCCAGAAGGCTCGGACTGAGAAGTGTTCTGAGCCTTCCCCGAAGACACAGAAAACTTCTCAGATTGCCAGAGGGCTTCTGAGAAGCACCACCGCCTTCTTAGAAGGCCTTCTCCTTCTCACTTCCCCCCCTCGCTCGCCGCCGAACTTCAGCCACGCACCCAGGGACAGTGCAACACCGCTCGCCCCCTCACTCTGAGAAACCTTCTGGGCAGGAAGCCGAGCTGGCCCGAGACGACCACCCGAGCCCTCGAGAATGTCTCAAGAACCGCCTCGCATGCCCACAGAGAGCCCCGGAGCGGCCCAAGAGCGCTTCAAAACGCCCAAGATGGCTCCAAGAAGCTCCCCAAAAGGGTACCGAAATGGCAAAATCACATATGCTCTTGAGGATTTGAAGAATTTCGCGTTCTCGCCGTTTCGGGCGTCTGACGCTCCGAGACGGCTTAAAGGGCATTTAAGATCGCCCCGAGAGGCCCCCAAGAGGGCCCCCAGAAGGTAAGACACGCCAAGACAGTCCAAGAGGCCCCCAAAACGGCTCAAGAGGGGGATCTCGAACTGACATGTTGTGTTTTCCGCCCTAAGATGACCCCCGAGACCGCCACAGGAGGCCCCAAAGAGGTACAAATCAAGCCCCAGGAGGCCCTTGGATGCCCGAAGGCCCCCCAAAACCGTTTCCAAGAGGCTTCTGAGGGGCCTCCCAAGATATCCCAACAGGCATCCAACATGCCTCTGACCTACAGCCACGGTGGCATCCACGGTGGCGGGATGGGTCGAAAACCACTATACAAGCAAAGGGGTGCATGGCATGCCAAATTCTTCAACAGTTTGAATATTGCTTGAAGCTTACCAGTGAGGTCTCGGCAGATCGCGCCAGCGTGTGACATTTCCCCCCCTCCCCAAACCCTTCCCTTGGGAGTCTGGTCTGGTCGATTTGGAGGGAAGGGGGGGGAGGCGTCCGCGGGGACCGGAGGAACGCGTCACGAGGGGGCCCAAGAAGAGGCCAAGAGGGCACAGGCCCTCTGGACGGTCCAATAGGGCCACGAGCCGCCGAAAGGTCGATCGAAAACGCCCACGCTGGCCCCACGACGGCCCGAGAGGCCTCCAAGACGCCCTCAAGGGGCGTCCCAAGACGACCGAAGAGTGCCCCAAGACCGTTCAAAAAAACATAGAAAACACACCAAGATGCAACCAACACGCCCTCTGGACGGTCCAACAGGGCCCCGAGCCACCGAAAGATCGATCGAAAACGCCCACGTTGGCCCCACGACGGCCCGAAAGGCCCCCAAGACGCCCCAAGAAGCCCTCAAGAGGCGTGCCAAGACGGCCTCAAAGAGCGACAATCGCCCCCTTCCCATCGGAAGACGCGCGTTTTCAGTACATTTGCGTGTGCGTTCGCAACGTCCAAGACAGCCCAAGAAGCCTCCCGGATCGCCCTAAGACGGCCCAAGAAGTCCCTAAGAGAGCTTCCATACGGCCCAAGAGGGCCCCAAGGCCGCTGAAGAAGCACCCAAGACGGCCCAGAGGGGCTCCAGGACAACCCCAAGAGGGGGCCCAGACGGGGAGCCCGAACGAACATCTCGAGCCTTCGACCCCGACCCGCCCCCCGGCTGCCCCAAGAAGCCCGCAACACGCTCCCAGGGAGCTGCGACAGGCCCGACAAAAGCTCCCAAGAGGCCTCCAGGAGGCGCAGAATTCACTACTGCCCGTGCGGGCTGTGCCGCGATTGCCGTGGGGCCTGGGGGGAACCTCTGGCGGGCACGCGGTCGCTTGTCCAAGAGGGCCCCGACACGGCCCATATCTCGCTCCAAGACGGCCCCGACGGCTCCCAAACGTACAAGCTTCTCCTGAGCATCGTCCCGACCAAGCTTTCAAAACGCGTGTAGTTCCTGCGACGAAGGCCCTCCAGCCTACACGAAAGCAGCAACGACGCCCGCAAATAACATCCCACCAGACATCTGGGCGTCGGTGGGCTAATAGACACCCGCCCACTCGACCGACGGCCGACCCGTGTCAAAGAAAACCCCCCTAACCATCTCGGCCATCACGATAATTAAGAGACACAGTTCATGTCGCAACATAACCTGGATCATCTTCGGGCGTCCCGCCCTCATTGTGCATTGGTCCGTTACACGACGGCAGGGGGCATCATATTACCCCGTGTGCGCAGGCCCACAATCCATCTCAGAAAAAAAAACACTGCGATGTGAACGTGGCGTCAAAATCCCCCGACCCCTTGGAATGTCCTCAACGTGTGAAATGCTTTACCCTCTCCCGACCCCTCCCCCATACCCTGGTCCGGTCGATTTGGAGGGAGGGGGGTCCGCCCAGATCCCATGGGCCCGGCCCCAACGCATTATGGGAGGATAGAGGCCCCCACAACGAGCCCAGCGGGCTCCAAGAGGCCCCCAAGAAAGGGGGCCCCCAGTCGCCGAAAGCTCCTCCAGGACGGCCAAGTAGCCTCCAGACGGGCCAAGACGCCCTCAGTGACCTCCAAGCCCCCAGACGGCCCAAGAGCCCCCCAGACGGCCACAGGACGGCCCCACACACCTCCAAGATGACTTTAAATAAAGCGCCCGAAGAGGACCCCAAGGCGGCCAGAAGGTCAAAAAGAGGTTCACCAGATGTTTCCAAGAGGCACTCAGGAGGCCCCAAGAGGCCTCCTTTTTCTGCTTCACCTCCATCTCCTCCTCCTCCAGTGAGACAGTACATCTACTCTGGAAGGCCATGAACTTAATTAAACAAAAAACGTAACACGCGGACACGCCCGCCTGGAAGAGTCAAGTTTGAAGCCTGCCATCGACGGATACAAGTGGGCCTTCAAACACTTGTCGCCAGCAGCATCTGCGTGCCACCGCCCACCGCCACCACGCACACCCTCACCCTCTGCGTGCCAAGACGCCCACGGGCAACTTCTCACACGGAGACCGATGGGCGTCGGCACGCAGAGGGACTTTCGGCCAGGCCGCGATGACTGCCACTCTGAACATGTGACTCGACTGGAGGCCTCCTAAATGGGGTCGGAGCAGATGGGGTCGGAGGATCGCGCCGCATCGCCGATGCATCGGCGATGTATCGGCGATGCACCGGCGATGCATCGTCGACGTCAGCGATGCATCGGCGACGTCGACGCGAAGACAAATCGGGCTCCGCGTCGAGCCGCATCGGCGATGCGGCGCGATCCTCCGACCCCATCTGCTCCGACCCCACCTGGGAGTCCTAGCTCGACTCTTCAAGACTCTGCAGCGAGGACCCTGAAAGACAAGAGCCTAACTTGGCCCTCCTCCCCGCTCTGCGGGCACCTTCTCGAAGCCAGCCGCCTTGCCCTGCACGGCCAGCAAGACCAAGTCCTGGGAGAGGCAAGTGACGTCCGCTGGCCCCAAAAGCCATGCACTCCATCGACACATGCATCTGACTTACAATCAACCAGCATAGTAAGGATGCGCAGCTTTACCAGGTTTCCCTTGCATCCTCCCCTTCGCCCCTTCCTTGGCCGCTTTCGCTGGCCGCGCCCCGCTCGCAAAGTGTCGACATGGCCTTCCAAGGCCCTTGTATCCTTATCGTGCGGCTGTATCAGACGGGCCGACTCACTGGATCCACAACCGCGATCGAAGTGAACGCCACGCCGCGGCAGCGTGGCGATGACTGGCGGCGCGCGCAGGGGGGTGGGCGCGAGGAGAGGCGGCCCGACACGAGGGCGGGGGGCTCTTCCTTCGAAGGCAATGGCCCTCTTAGAAAGGCTCGGGGGCTTCCGAGAAGCCTTCTTGGGAGGCGGGAGGCTTCCAAGAATGGCCCCAGCCGCCTTCTTAGAAGGGCGCCCCCCTCGCGCTCCCCCCCCACGTGGGCCGACGCTCTGGGGACCTCAAAAGGGCCTGCAGCGCACGGAACATGACATGGCCGCCTCGGCCAACACTGGGTGGCACGGCGCTGACCTCACTTGGGGGGCGCAACTCTCAACGACTGTGTGGCACCGATAGAAGCCGAGACATCCTCGGATGTGTTTTTCCCGTGCGCGGCCCCAGAGCTCCTGGCTCCTTCGCAGGGGGTAGTTTGTCGTCCCGGACCCAGTGTTGCTGATGGACCAAGGTGCGATAACGGAGGACGAAATGAAGGAAAAACAGCTGGATTGAAAAACTCGCATAGCAGAAGATCTGGGAACATATTGGCCTCTCCAGGCGGTTTTCTGCAGGTCTCCAGCCGCTGACCGCGCGCCAAGAGGGGGGCCAGGCGCCAGCCTTCTGTAAAGTGGGGGCCTGGCGCTAATTAGCCGAGGTCTTGAGACGGAGGCCTCTCGAATGGGGTCCGAGTAAAAGGGGTCGGAGAATCGCACCGCCTCACCGATGCATCGCCGATGCATCGACGGCGTCGGCGATGCACCGGCACCGTCGGCGTGGAGAACACGGGCGCCACATCGAGCCGCACCGCCGATGCATTGGCGATGCGGCGCGATCCTCCGACCCCGTCCGTTCTGGCTCCACTCGTGAGGCCTGGATGGAAGCCGCCGCGTCGCGCCTTCCAGGGGAGCCCTCTAGGGTTTCTCCTCGGGTGGCGGGGACAGGAGGAGGAGAAAGAAGGGGAGGGGGAGGGGGAGGGGAAGCCTCGCCCTCCCCCCCAGAGCGCCTTTTTGTCCGAGCCCCCGCCCTCCAACAAACACGTTCGGAGAGCACGCAACAAAGAAAGGCCGCCGGCGAGAGACACGGCAGCCACGCCGCGCGAGTGCAGGCGCCGTCGAGGGCGCCTCTAAGGAGGGCCCCCGAAGAAGAGGGCACACCTCTTGGCTCCAGAACGTCGCAGCCTCCGCGGGAGAGAAAATTACGGGCGGACCTGGGACAGAGGAACATCCTTCAAGGCCGTGAGACCGTCCGCCGGCCGAAACACACACACACAGAACATCCAAAGGTACCCTCCCCAGGATGCACAAGACTCGCCATCGCTCGGACGTCCATCCCCGGTGCATGTTTCAGTTTCGTGAGTTCATTTTCGCAAGATGATCCAAGATGCTCGTCGATGGTACGAATGCACACGTCCGAACGATGCCAAGACGAACATCCGGCAAGCACGAGAAACATCAGGGCACCCTCACCGAACCGACCTGGATCGTCTACCTTGGTCCGACTGTAAGGTCACCAGCGAACACCTCCCTCAGCACCTCAAAATCACGCTGTCACAGCGCAGTCTTGTCGCACGCGCTGGTCCTGGAGCTGTAGCACCTGACGTTGGGCTCCAACTTCGCATCCTTCCTCCCGTTCATCAGCAACAGGGCCAGCTGTCCCTGTTCGCTTTTCTCCACGCACTGGTCCCAGAGCTGTGGCTGATGACGTCGGGCTCCAATTTCGTCTCCCACATCTCGCTCAGCATCGCGAGGGCCCGCTGCCACAGCTCGCATGTGTTGCGCGCTAAACCCATCACTGTCACTGAACACGTTCGGCTCGCACTTCGCACCCCGCGTCTCGCTGAGCAGCGCCAGAGCCCGCTGCCACAGCCTGCCTTTCCCGTACACGCTGATCCCAATGCTGTAACTGATGCTGCTCAACTAATTACCGGACCGTGTCCTTCACCTCACCGAGCAGCAACAGTACCTGCATGCCACGCTCGCCTTTATCGCACGCGCCAATTCCAGCTTCGCAGCTGATGACATCGGGCTCCGACGTTGCCTCCCTCATCTCGCTGAGCAGCGCAAGAGCCCGCTGCCACTGCCCACCACATGCGCTGATTCCAGCGTTGTAGCTGACGATGTCGGGCACCAACTGCGCATTCCACATTTCGCTTAGCAACGACACAGCCGGCTGCCACTGCTTGCCTTTGTCACACGCGCTGATCCCAGTGCTGTAGCAGACCAGTGTGAATCCATGGAAAGACCACGGCTGGCAAGTCGAGTCTCGGTCCCGAACGCGCACGTGCCGCCGTTCGTAGGCGACGCGTGGGCGCTCGGGACGCTCCGGGGTTTCCTGCAGGCTCCGGGCTCCGGGGGCTGGAGGCTATCTGCGAGTGTCTTGGGAGGGTCTGGGCTACTTCGGAGTTTTCGCTGGAGGGTTCCTGCAGGAAGCCCGTAGTCCAGTCTCGCTGCATCCTTTCGCAGGAGGAGGAGGAGAGGAGGAGGAGGATGAGGAGGAAGAGGAGGATGAGGAGGAGAGCGGTACCAGAAAGGGGGGGCGCAGGCTCCGAAAGGAGGACGCCGAGGAGGCAGAGAAGGCAAGAAAAGGTGCCCCGCGTCACCCCTCATCGGCGAGAGGGGGCTGGAGACGTGCTGGGGTGCCCTCGTGGGCCATCCCTTTCTCGAACAGCTCGCGGAGCCCTCTTGGGCCACTGCGCGGCCACATCGAACAACATTGGAGCCCTCTCGGGCCACCCAGGGGGCCTGTACGGCCGTCGTGGGGCCCCTGGTGAGGGTTTGGGGCCGTGTTGGAGCTCGGTTGGGGCCCTCTTGGGCAGCTCCAGGGGCGTCTCGGGCGGCCACCTGATGCCCGATCAAGCCGTCTGGGGCTTGCCTTGGGGGGCGTGGGGCCCTCTTGGGCCGTCTTGGTGCGCCGGTCGGGGTCCCACAGGCCATCTTGGGGTGATCGTAGAAGTGCCTGAAGCCGCGTGGGGTTGTTCTGGACCTGTCACTGGGAGACTGTGCAGAAACATTTGAAAACACAAGGCCTTTGCTTGATCTGTGCCCTCGTGGGGCCGTCATCGGGGTTCTCGTTGGCCCCATGGGGCCATCCCGAAAGCCTCTTGGACAATCTTGGGGCTAGGATGGTGGTCTGAGGCCGCGCCCTTGGGCAGCTCGTCAGCTCCTGGGGCGTCTCGGGAGGCCACCTGGAACGGCATGAATTGGGCCGTCGGGGGTCTGTCTTGGGCCAGCTCGGGGCCCTCTTGGGCCGTCTCGGTGCGCTCGTCGGGGCCTCTTGGGCCATCGCGGGGCGGTCGCAGAAATGCTGGGAGCCGTTCTTGGCCCATCACACGAGGCTTTTGTTTGATTTCTGGTCTCGTGGGTCCGTGTTCGGAGTCGTCCTCGTGGGCCCTCTTGGGCCGTGCCAGGCGCCCCGTGTGCCATCTTCGGGCCATGGTGAGGGTCTGGGGCCGTCTGCAGTCTTGTTTGGGCCCTCCCAGGCAGCTCCTGGGGCGTCTTGGGGGGCAACTTGACGCTCTGTTAGGCTCTCTAGGACCTGCTCAGGGCCGCCTTGGAGCCCTCGCTCGCTGTCTTAGGTTCTTGTGCTGGCCTCGTGTGAAATCTTGGTGCGATCTCGGAATGACCTGGAGCCGTATGAGGCCGTTCGCTTCGGGCGCTCGGGGACAGCTTTTTCACTGCTTACCCTTGCCGCACGAGCAACGCCCAGAATTGTAGTACAGAGGACGTTGGGCTCCAACTTCGCATCCCACATCTCACTCAGCAATGCAAGAGCCCGCTGCCACTGCTGGCCTTTCTCGCATGCGCCGATCGCAGCAAGGTAGCTAACAGTGTCGGGCTCCAACTTCACCTCCCAAATCTCGCTCAGCAGCTTCAAAGCAAGATGCCACTGCACACCTTTCTCGCACGCGCTGATCCCAGCGCTATAGCTGATGACGCTGGGCTCCGACGTTGCCTCCCTCATCTCGCTGAGCAGCGTAAGAGCCCGCTGCCACTGCCCTCCACACGAGCTGATTCCAGCGTTATAGCTGATGACGTTGGGCTCTAACGCTGCCTCCCTCATCTCGCGCAGCAGCGCCAGAGCTCGCTGCCACTGCTCGCCCTTCTCGCAGGCGCTGATCCCAGCGCTGTAGCTGATGACGTCGGGCTCCCGCGACGCCACCGCCATGCCCCACAGCAGCGCAAGGGCCCGCTGCCACTGCCCGCCCTCTCGGCACGCGCTGATCCCGGCGTTGTAGCAGACCCGCGTGCACCCGAGGAGAACGTCCACGGCAGGCGGGTCGACGCGTCGGCCCAGCACTCGCGGACGTCGCCGACGCGGGCAGAAGGGGGGGGCGAGGGCGGCACCGGGGCGGGGAGGGCGGAAGCCCCCGGGGGAAGAGGAGGAGGGGGAGGAGGAGGAGGTGGGGGCAGAGAGGAGAGAAGGGGAGACGAGCCTTCTGGGGCCTTGATCTGGTGATCTGGGGCTTCACCTGGGGCTACTGTCGGGGAGGTCTCTCCTGCCACCCCTGATCGACCGTAGGGTGGGGAAGTGGGGGCGGGGTCGAGGCTTGCTGGTGTGTGCAGGAGGGAGTGGAAGAGAGGGTGAGGGGAAGGTGAGCAGAAGGAGGGAGAGGTCGGCACCAGAGAGAGGGGTATGGAGACGCCCAGAGAGGGAGGAGAAGACAGCGGAAGAGGAGGATGCGAGAAGAGAGAGAGAGAGAGAGAGAGCAAAGAGAGGGGGGCTTTCTGGGGCGTTGTTTGGGGGCCGACGTTTTCTTTGGGGCTTCGTGTGAATCAGAAACGGCAAATGGTGCCGGGCCTTGAAGTTCTCTTGGGAATTCCTTGGCAACTATCGGAGTCTCTTGGGGGGCTGCGGGTCATCTAAGGATGGTCTGGCGCCGTATTAAGGTCGGGGGCTTTCTTTCGGGCTTCTGAGAATCTAGAAACGGCAACAGAGTGCTGGGTCTGGAGGCTCTCGTGGGGGCTCCTTGGCAACTGTCGGAACCTGTTGGGAAGCTGCGGAGCATCTCGGAGCGGTCCTTCTTGGACAGCTCTTGGGGCCCTCTTGGGCCGTTTTAGGGCCCTCTTGGGTCGTCAGACAATCCAGACAGACACGGCGAAAGGTGCTGGGGATGGAGGCTCTCGTGGGAGCTTCTTGGTAACTGTAGGAGTCACCTGGGAGGCTGTAGGACATCTCGGAACGGTCCTTTTTGGACAGCTCTTGGGGCCTCTTGGGCAGTCTCAGGGGCTTCTTGGGCGTCTTGATGGTCTTGGAGCCCGCTTTGGGCCCTCTTGGGCAACTCCTGAGTCCCCCTTGAGGCTGTATTGGGATGCCACTTTGAGGCTCTGTTAGTCTGTCTAGGGCCCGTCTTGGGCCGTCTTCGGGCCCTCTTGGGCCATCTTGGTGCACTCTTCGGGGCCTCTTGGGCCGTCTTAGGGCGATCTTGGAAAGGCCTGGAGCCGTCTGGGACCGTTCTGGGCCCGTCATGTGGAGAATACGAAAAACATTCAAAACAATCGACGGTGTTTACTTCACTCTTGGCCTCGTGGGGCTGCCGTCGAGGTCCTCGTGGGTCGCCTGTGGAGCGTTCTGGCCGGTCTTCGGGGCCTTGGGCCGCCAGGAGGCTCGCTTCGGGTCCTCTCGGGCCGTCCTGCCGCCCTCCAGAAGTCATGAGAGCTGTCCTGGGGCCGTCTGAGGCCGGCCCGGGGCCATGGTGGGACCCGCTGGCGCCCGAAGGCGGGGGAGAATCCTGCAGCGCTCGCCCGCTTCGCACGCGCTTCGCCGAGCAGTGCGGTACAAGTGGCATTGGGCTCCAACGCTGCTTCCCTCATCTCGCACAGCAGAGCCAGGGCCCGTTCCCATTGCTCGCCCTTCTCGCACGCGCTGATCCCAGCGCTGTAGCTGATGACGTCGGGTTCCAACGACGACTCCGTCATTTCATTGAGAAGCGACACCGCGCATAGCCACCCCTTGCCTATTCCGCATGCGTTGACGATCGCACTGCAGTGGCGTTGGTTGACTTCTACACGTAGTTGACACGCTTCGCGGAAGACGTGCAGCGCCGCGCTCCATTGCCTGGTGCTCCTGCAACGCTTTATGGCCGCTCCGAGTTTGGAAGCATCGGTCCGACCCCCTCGCTGAATGTCCAGCATCTGAAGCCAGAGCCATCCTCAACCTCCCCTGGGATCAGGCTTAAGTCCCAAATGGATTGAGCCTAAGTGGCCTGAACCAACATGGCTTTTAACCAAATTTGCTTTAGAAATGTGACAAACAGAAAACTGGAAACCGAAACTCGGCCATCGAGCCTCCCGCGCTGAATGCGTGAGAGTGAAGGAAAGAGTAAGAGGAGCAGAGAAACTTACCCTGGCGACGTACCCAACCCCTGCGCAGTGCAGGGCAGGAGTAGCTTGGGAGATTCAATGAGAGGGCGAGGACGTGACATGGACGCATATACTTCTGCGAGCGTTCGGCAGGTTCGCAGGTCCCAGATCAAGGGACAAAGCGTGGTAGAGATAAGTAAAAGTAAGTGAACCCCTGAGTCACTCACGCAAGGTCCAAACGGAGAAGGCGGGCAACGGGCTTGAAATGTCGGCGGGGCAGCAACGACATGACATGGCTCCCTCGAACCACAATTCCCAAGCGACGATGCATTTTCTGAACCCGCGGCGAGGTCCCGCCCAGGTCTGCGCGGTGCCTCACCCCGCTGGACCCACCACCAGCCCTCGAAAGTGGCGACACTGTCGCAAATCGCAGCCCCCCAGGGACGGCGAAGTCCCGCTCAAGTCTGCGCGGTGCTTCACCCCGCTGGACCCACCAGCACCCCTCGAAAGTGTCGACAGCGTCGCAGATCGCAGCCCCCCAGGGACGGCGAAGTCCCGCTCAGGTCTGCGCGGTGCCTCACTCCGCTGGACCCACCACCAGCCCTCGAAAATGGCGACAATTTCGCAGATCGCACCCCCCCAGGGACGGCGAGGTCTACCTCAGGTCCGCGCGGTGCACCACTCCGCTGGTCCCACCAGCAGCCCTCGAAAGTGGCGACAATTTCGCAGATCGTCCCCCCCCAGGGACGGCGAAGTCCCGGTCAGGTCTGCGCGGTGCCTCACTCCACTGGTCCCACCAGCAGCCCTCGAAAATGGCGACGGCGTCGCAGATCGCAACGCGGTGCCCCACCCCGCTGGACCCACCACCAGCCCTCGAAAATGGCGACACTGTCGCAGATCTCAGCCCACCAGGGACGGTGAGTCTACCTGGGGTCCGCGCGGTGCCTCACTCCGCTGGACCCACCAGCAGCTCTCGGAAGCAGATCGCAGCCCCCCAGGGACGGCGAGGTCCCGCTCAAGTCCGCGCGGTGCCTCACTCCGCTGGACCCACCACCAGCCCTCGAAAGTGGCGACAGTTTCACAGATCACAGCCCCCCAGGGACGGCGAGGTCCCGCTCAAGCCTGCGCGGTGCCTCACTCCGCTGGACCCACCACCAGCCCTCGAAAATGGCGACAGCGTCGCAGATCGCAGCCCCCCAGGGACGGCGAAGTCCTGGTCAGGTCTGCGCGGTGCCTCACCCCGCTGGACCCACCAGCAGACCTCGAAAGTGGCGACAGTTTCGCAAATCGCAGCCCCCCAAGGACGGCGAGGTCTCGCTCATATCTGCGCGGTGCACCACTCGCTGGACCCACCAGCGGCTCTCGAAAGTGGTGACACTGTCGCAGATCGCAGCCCTCCAGGGACGGCGAGGTCTCGCTCAAGTCCGCGCGGTGCCTCACTCCGCTGGACCCACCAGCAGCCCTCGAAAGTGGCGACAGCGTCGCAGATCGCAGCCCCCCAGGGACGGCGAGGTCTACCTCAGGTTTGCGCGGCGCCTCACTCGCTGGACCCACCAGCAGCCCTCGAAAATGGCAACAGTTTCGCAGATCGCACCCCCCCAGGGACGGCGAGGTCTCGCTCATATCTGCGCGGTGCCTCCCTCCGCTGGACCCACCAGCAGCCGTCGAAAGTGGCGACAGTTTCGCAAATCGCCCAGGCAAGGCAAGAGGAGATAATAATGAGGGGGGGCGGGAGGCGGGAAACGGGAGGAGAAGGACGCGACCGCAGTGATCTATTCGAAACGAATGCCCAACCAAGGAGGGGTGGGAAAAAAGAGCGAAACAGACAGACAGAAAGACGGTCAGACAGGCAAACGGAGAAAATAGAGAAACAAACAGAAATATAGACAGATAAATAACGAGAGGCATATTCGCAGGCTGGCCTGTAGTTTGATGTGTAGATGTTGTAGATGAAGAGAAGGATAAATATACACTTATGCACACATACATATATATATATATATATGATCCCGCATCTACCCTTCAAGACGTGCGTGGCAAAGTCTCAAGGTATTAATCAACATGTTCCGAAACACAGTGCGCATATGTACTGAACTGTCCGCCTGGGCATGCACGAGCACACCAATAGACACCAACAGCCCTGTGGCGACGAGTTGCGGGATCGTGAACGGTTGAACGAAAAATGAAATCACACCCAGACCCACATAAAGGACTGGGAAGGTGACAGTTGGGGGCCAAGGCTAGGCATGTACTGTTGAGTTAAATGAGCGACCAGGGAACGAGCAAACACATTACAGAAGGGGGGCGGGAGAGGCCCGAACGCGTCTAGCACGAAAATGTTCATCGGCGTCCTTTCTCATCAGCTGTATATGTTTGTGTCCAGCAGCAGAACAGCGGCCCCCCGTACCTGAGCTTCGGCAGGATTCTACTAGAGAGCCACAGTTGATGAGCAGGCAGCCTGTAGGTGTTCTGTTCAACTGGGTGCCATGCTGACAGTAGTGAGCTTCCAATGGTCGGGCCCCAGACCGACGCATAAGGTAGTTGATCTGCTTTGCGAGCCACGCCCTAGCGGAGACGGGGTTCTCGAGCACCGCGGGGGCCCCGAGGGAAACGACCTGACAGATGGCCGGGAAGGTGGTGGCCCAGAGCTTGACGCCGAGCTGAGATTTGTCGTGGCCCCGACGAGAGAAGTCTGGGAGGCCCCGGAGATGCCGTTGATCATCCCTGAGAAATCCCCGGCCACGGCCGTCGTTTTTGGGGGTTTTGTTCAAGGTCTGGCAAGGGGGGGCGGCGAATAGGGCAATGGATTTGCTCTTTTTGAAATCCCGCACGAGCCTGCGCCTGCTGTGAGACTGCAGGACGTCGGCGCCAAGCCCGCCCTTCGCGCCCCAAGCTTCCGCGTCAACCCCTCGAGCGGCAACGGCCCTGGAGAAGCCCGCCCCCCCGCTGCAGAGCTCGACGAATTCTGACCTTCGAAGAGAGCGCGGAACGGGTCGATGGCGGCATGCTTGGTCGGAGCCTGGCCTCGAGGTTGACCATGCGGGTGGCGGCTCGGTTCTGCGTCTCCTCTGAGACGAGCTTCTCCTGTAGCTGGGGCACCCCGTGGGCCTCGTAGCGGCGGACGGACCGATCGCCCCTCCAGCGCCCCCTGTCCTTCAACTCCGCCTTTTGTGCGCAGGCGGTTGAGGAAGTCGTGAGAGGCTGCAGCTGGTAGAGGTCGGGCTCGATGCTGGCGAGGCCTGAAGTTCTGCTTGCTGCCTTGAAACTCTCGTTGAAGCTCCGGTGGTCGAAATCGAACAGTGCTGGCCCTGCAGCCGTGGCCCGATGCCCGCCCAGGAGATATCCGAGGAACGGGAGAGCCGACGAGCCCAACAGCAGCGTCTCGTCGCACAGGCCACCTTTGGCGGGTGGGCCCCTCTCCGCTCGATGAAGAAAGTGGATGGCGTAGTGCGGACTGCGTGGGGTCGGGGCCAGCACGTCTGCGACATGCAGCGACAGGAGCTCGATCAGCCTCAGGCACGCAGATAACATCACCATGAAGGCCAGGGCCATGCTGAACGGGCCCATGCCGAGGAGCTCCGTGACGCGAGCGCCGCGAAGGCGAGGGGCAACGGCGGGCCTTTGCGACCTGGATTCAGCCTGTTGAACCCCTGCGGCGCCATCATGGCACGGACCAGCATGTCGGTGCCCTTCTTCGAGAAAGACGGGCGGAACTTGGCCCGGGCGGAGCGCGCGCCCGTCGCCTCGCCGACGCCCACTCCCTCGATCCACAGCTGGTTCAGGTAGTCCACCAAGGCGCAGCTCACGGGCTCCGCCGACGTCAGCGCCAGGCCCCTTCCCGACGCCCAGTGCCCGACATCGGCCGCCCTCTTGACGCGCGCGGCACGCGTCCGCTCCGACGCGGCATTGCCCTCCAGAAAGGTCCAAGCGTGAATGTCGGCCAACTCCGACGCGCGGGCACCGATCGAGCCACCCGGTTCGCGACTATCGCGAGCGCGAGCCTCCTCGTTGGGACCTCATCAGGCGAGGCGCCCCTTATCACTGGCCCCCGGCGCGCGCGCGCGCTGGAGGGCGTCGTGGCTGAGGAGGAGCCGCTGGCTGCGGCAAGCGCCGCTCCGGATGCTTCCGTCCTGGTCGGCCGTCTGGCTGGAGGGGGCCTGGCGGGTGGTCGCTGACCTTGGCGGGCGGGCAGACGCCGCTCTTGGACCGCGAGCTCGTGGAACAGCTGGCCGGGCGCGGGCCCGGCCTGTCAAATCCAGGTGGTGGTCCGAGCGCGGCAGGCGGCGGCGCACCTTGGGGCGCGAGGCCCCTCGCCACGTTCGAGCCGAGAGTGCCCCCGCAGACGAGACCCCCTGTCCGCGGGATTTTGCTCCACGGGCATCCAGCGATGGCGCGCGCGCGATGAGGCGGCATGCTCGAGGGCGCGTGTCCTCCTACAACGCGCCAGGGTGAAGATTTTCACGCGACCCTTCTCCTGCCTCAAAACATTGCCGAGGTTGCCCCCGAGATGAAGGCGATGAGAGCGGGGGCCCCCAGGCGCCCTCAGAGCGTGCTTTATCCCAGACACCGCGGCCCGTGACTCTAGATCTCCAATGCGCCCCTTGAAAAACGAAGGGCGCGGCATAGATGGCTGTCCACGTGGACTCCTGCAACAGGCCCTCGAGGATCTCTCGGGAAACGATTTGGGTCGCAAGGCGAGGGTTCGACGCGGTCCCTGGAATCCTGGAGCGGGCCAAGCGCCCCCAAGGCAGCGCGGCGAGGCGCGGCCGACGGTGCGGCACAGCGATAACATAACATTTCCCTAGCACCTCCCGCGTCGATCACATCCGAGATGTTCCAGAGAGACTCGCCAAAGGCATGGCCAGACAGCGGCGCATCCACGGCTGTCTACCCGCGCAAACCGCGGCGTCTTGAGGTCCGCCCATGCGAGCGGCAGCGGTGATGTCATCCACTCGCATTCAAGAGCTGCAGAATGACCGGGGCGTCTCTCGCGGGCCCAGCTCTCGCGCATGAGCTGATATAGGGCATTCGGCAACGGGGCGAAGGAGCGCGCGATGAGGAACACCGGCGTGACGTAGCCCAGCGCCTTGCTGATCTGCCAACCAGTGACGCGTGGCCTTCTCCTAAAATGAATGAAAACTGCGATGGCACTGTCGAAGCCGATAGGCCATTGGACATGCGCCCCCGCACTTGCCATCGATCAGGCAACCAGAGGGGCCCCAAAAGAGCGGCGGCCACGACCTCCTCGCGCGCCTGGGGGCCCGCGCGCCTAAGCTCACCGACCGCCGGAGTCTTGCATGCACCCGCGGAGCCCCTGTCAATGCCCACGACAATTCGGTTGTCGCAGTAGGGGGGCGCCACGGGGACTTTGCAAGATAAGCCAGGGGCAGTTGCATCTTCTGCCAAGAGTCCATCTGCGCCCAGACGGGCACCCAATAGCACCTGGTGAGCATGGGCCCCCTGAGCGAACCAGAACAACCGAGGCCAACCCTGCGGACAGACTCGCATTGCAGGATAGATACGTCCAGGGAGATCGCCCTGAAAAGAATCCGAGGCCAGGAAA
>CAUYUJ010014416.1:875000-967500 GCA_963575745.1 Prorocentrum cordatum
AAAGCTGAAGTAAGTGCGATTCAATGGCGGTTCCCCCTGCTGGGAGAAGTTCGGCTGTGAGTCCTGCAACGTCGCTGCACTTGCCGTTTTCAGTTGCTTGATTGCACGTCGAAGCTCTTTCGGTGTGAGCGGTGGTCTGCTCGAGTCGGTTGCCGTGTCGGTGTTGCTAGAAGCGTCGCTGTCGTCCTGCGGTGTTTTATAGAGTTGCTAGTAAAAGGTGGCGGCTACGTCTGCGATGTTCTGTCTGCTAGTTGTTTCGTCGCCATTTGTGGTCGTCATTGACGCGACCATGTCTTTTTTCCGAGGACGTTTTCGTGCCCGCGATTCTCCTGAGGTCTTTGAACTGGCACACGATGGTTTCAATCCTGGCGTTTTCCCGGACGCGCTTGATAGTTCGAAACTGTTTCAAAATGAGTGTGCTCAGTGGTTTTTTGGTAGTTGTGTCGGCATGCGGTGTGCTGCGCCGTCGGTCAATGAGGTCGCACAGCTTATTGTTTGATGTGATGTCGTCATCGTGTGCTTGGTGTTGCGATGACCTGTCGCGGTGCTCATGGTAGCCGCCGTGAGCTTGGACAAAGGCATTGGTGATGTGATTGCTCCTGTCGTCAGTGCTGGCTGCGACGTCGTGGGCGTCGAGTCTGTGCTGCAGGTAGTGTTGGTACAGTGGATCGGCAGCAAGTGGGCGCGCAGGCCGATGATTGGATCGTGTTGTTCGCTTCTTCCGCTTCTTCTCCACCGTGGCGTCGAAAACAAACTTCATGCACAGCGCTTGGTGGTCGGACCCGAGGTCTGGGATAGCTGTTGCAAACGAGTCATGCGCCTGGATGCGAGGATCTTTGTCGATGAGAATGCAGTCGATCTGTGTCTTGGTATGATTTTCCCCATTGCTGGTATAATTGAAGACGTTGCGACCACGCCTGTAGAACAACATGCTGGTGATAAACATTTTCTGTGAAATTGCCCAGGCTCGTAGCCACGTCCCCCATGCGTTGCGCGCTCCGGTTCCGTGTGGGCCAACTGGGAGTCTCCGGCCTCCATTGGCATTGTCTTTCTCGTCTGCGTTGATGGGATTGTTGCCAACCTGTGCGTTGAAGTCTCCAGTGATGATTGTGATGCGCTTCTGCTTGGCGGCTTCGTCGTGGAGCGCGGTCAGGACGTCGTGCATTTGCTGGACGTGAGCGTCGGGGTACCCGCAGTGTGAAAAATAAGCCGTCGCAGCTCTCACCTTGCAGGCGGATGTGTCGAGGTCGATGTAGGCGATGCGCTCGTTAATGCGTGTGAAGCATTTGATGCTGTGCGCGTGCCGTCGGTGAATAAGAAATGCTACGCCTCTTGATGTGGTGGTGTGGCCCGCTGCCGCAAATACATGGGCACCCAACTTCGTTGTCCACATCTCTCGTTCTGTCGTCCTCCAAGCTTCATTTATTGCCACGATGTCCCATGCGACGGTCTCCAATTCGCAAATCAGCGTGTCGATGGAGTCGTCAGTGGAGAGGCTTCTCGCGTTTTTGTGGATGACTGCAAACTGGAAGCGACTGGAGTCGGCGCATTGGTTCCCGAGATCTTGTCGAAGCTGTTTTTTCTCTTCTCGCACTGTCGGTCCGGCAGAAGAGCTGGAGTCGGAACCTGTGCTGGGATGTAGGGTAGCGCTGTAATTGGTGAGGAGTGTAAGCTGAAGCTCGGAATGTGGAGGCTCGGAGTGTGGAGGCTCGGAATGGGGAGGTAGTGGGTGGGAAGTTGGTGGGGGGTCGAATGCTGGAGGCTGTGGGTCAATGTGTAAGAGAGCTGGGGTCGAAGGATCTGTTGCCGCGGCTCCCCCAGTGGAGCCTTCCAACCTGGATGCTGGTGTCGCGCATCGCTGGCGCAAGATGCATGCTGGGACGTCGCCGGAAACGTCGCTGTAGGCATGTCCCCCCCCCCTTCCTCTTCCTCTTTCCCCACTGTTGGGTAAGACGTTTGTTTCGGCTGCGTGAGACGTTGTGCAGCTGGATGTTGAAGGCTGGAGGTCTGTGCGTGAAGCTGCTGGGCGCTGGAGGTCGATGGGTGGAGGTGGGAGTGGGGAGTCGAAAGCTGGTCGTTGAGGGTCAGAGTGAACTGGTGGAAACTGTAGGTCGATAGGTGGAGGTGGGAGTGGAGAGTTGAAAGCTGGACGTTGAGGGTCAGAGTGAACTGGTGGAAGCTGTAGGTCGATAGGCGGAGGTGGGAGTGGAGAGTCGGAAGCTGGACGTTGAGGGTCGGCAAGAACTGGTTGGAGCTGTAGGTCGATAGGTGAAGGTGGGAGTGGAGAGTCGAAAGCTGGACATTGAGGGTCAGAGTGAACTGTTGGAAGCTGTAGGTCGATAGGTGGAGGTGGGAGTGGAGGTCGACAGGTGGAGGGTGGAGGTCGGAGTGCTGCGCTGCTGGACGCCGGAGGTCGACAGGTGGAGGCGGAGGTGGAGCATCGGATGTTGGAGGGTGGAGGTCGGAGTGTTGCGCTGCTGGACGCTGGAGGTCGATGGGTGGAGGTGGAGGTGGAAAGTCGCATGCTGCTGGAGGGTGGAGGTCGGAGTGCTGCGCTGCTGGACGCTGGAGGTCGATGGGTGGAGGTGGAGGTGGAAAGTCACATGCTGCTGGAGGGTGGAGGTCGGACTGCTGAGCTGCTGAACGCTGAAGGTCGGTAAGTGGTGGAGGTGGAGGTGGAGGTGGGGCTGTACCGGTCTCTAAATGTGCGCTGCACGTGTCTGCTGGCTCATTGTTGATGCTTCGTTGTTCTCCTTGGTCGTTAGACTGGGGCCAATGCGTTGAGATGATTACCGGAACGTCGCCACTCATGTGCCTGAGTGCTCCGCGGGCTCCTCCAACGCTCTGATGTAGACGTTGAGCTGGTGGTGGAGGTGGAGGCGGAGGGTCGTGCTTCTGATGGGTGGAGGTCGTGCTGCTGGACGCTGGAGGTCGATAAGTAGAGGTGGAGGTGGAGGTGGAAAGTATGATGCTGGGGGCTGGACGTCGGAGTGTTGAGCTGCTGGACGCTGGAGGTCGATGCGTGGAGGTGGAGGTGGGAGGTCACATGCTGCTGGGGGGTGGAGGTCGGAGTGCTGCGCTGCTGGACGCTGGAAGTCGACAGGTGGAAGTGTAGGTGGAAAGTCACATGCTGGAGGGTTGAGGTCGGAGTGTTGAGCTGCTGGGCGCTGGAGGTCGATGGGCGGGGGTGGAGGTGGAAAGTCGCATGCTGCTAGAGGGTGGAGATCGGAGTGCTGCGCTGCTGGACGCTGGAAGTCGATGGGTGGAGGTGGAGGTGGGAAAACGGAAGCTGGCGGCTGGAGGTCGGAATGCTTCGCTGCTGGACGCTGGAGGTCGATGGGTGGAGGTGGAGGTGGAAAGTAATATGCTGCTGGAGGGTGGAGGTTGGAGTGCTGCGCTGCTGGACGCCGGAGGTCGACAGGCGGGGGTGGAGGTTAAAAGTCGGATGCTGGAGGGCGGAGGTCGGAGTGTTGAGCTGCTGGGCGCTGGAGGTCGATGGGTGGAGGTGGAGGTGGAAAGTCACATGCCGCTGGAGGGTGGAGGTGGGTGTGCTGCGCTGCTGGACGCCGGAGGTCGATGGGTGGAGGTGGAAGGGGAAAGTCACATGCTGCTGGGGGGTGGAGGTCGGAGTGCTGAGCTGCTGAACGCCGGAGGTCGATAGGCGGACGTGGAGGTGGAGGTGGGAATTCGAATGTTCGAAACTCGAGGTCGGATTGCCGAGCTGGAGGTAGGAGGTGAGATGCCGAAGTCCGCGGGTAGAGGCAGAGGTCGGAGAGCAGCGTCTCGCCGAAGTGGTCGTACCCGTCCGTGCTCCCGCGCAGTGGGAGGGACGGCTGCCGGACAGCTCCAGGCAGTGTCGTTCCCAGTGCGGTTCTGGCGGTTGTCGGAAATGTGATAGTACTCCGGGCGTTCAGCTCCATGATCCTGATCATGGGAGGGCCCGTCGTAGAGAAAAGCATGTTGAGGACAAGGCTCAGAAGGATCAGCAACATCTGGAACCAAAGCGGTGGATATCCCGAAGTCTGTCCTGGAAGAAGTGGTCGCCGGGGTACTGTCGGAAGTGGTAACTGCGCCCAAACTCACAGTAACACCTGCAGAGAAAGACGAATAGAGACGAGGAAGAGGTTCAGGAGGATCGGGAAGATGTGGAACCAGACGAATGGATGTGTCGGTATCTTTGCCCGTGATCTCCACCTCCACGTGGAGGTTACCAGGGCCCGCCATGCGTCCTACTTGGACCCTTTGGATCCCCCTTTGCGGATCGTTTTAGATTCTTCGCGGCATGGGTGACGATCTCATCACATTTCGTGGTAAGCTCGGTCAATTCTGCGCGGTTGTGCAAGGCTCCCCAATCTGCCCGTTCACCAGGGACCCACTCCCGGATAACCGTGCCTCCATCAATATTCACGGTCAGAGCCGACTCTCCACCAACTGTTACCGTGTATGGTTGGTATGTGTCGTCGACGCGTATGGGGTAAGTGATGCTCATCGTGTCCTTCAAAATCTATTTAACGCCAAAGTAATAATTGCGTGCAGCGCGGATCAGTGGCGGACGATCGTTTGTAGCCCAGATCTGCCGTCCGCTCTTGTTGATCTTGGCGCTCCGAATCTGGCCAACCGCAAGGTTTCTGTCGTCAACGCAGAGAAACTCTATGAAAAATAGATCGTTGAATTCGTTGGTGACGGTGCCCCTAGACGTTGTAGTTCTTGTTTGATCCGAGCGCTTGCGTCCTCCAATGTGTCGAAATCGTTGAGGTTTCCGATGGCAGCAGTGATGTCCCTCTTGTCTGTGATGCTGTTGGTGCTGTGGGTGACGTATGCTGCCAGACGTGCTGGCGTAGCTCGTTGCTGCTTCAATGCTTCGCCGTCTATCGCCAGCTGCAGTAGTTTGGCATTGGTAGTCGAGCCCACTCTCGCTGCGGATGTTGCTGATGACGGCCGGGAAGAAGTTTCCAATGTCGATACACGTTTGGTAATGTCGTCGATGGATGCTTGAAGAGGTTTAGCTGCGGTGTCAAGGGCCTCACGCGAGATCCCAGATGTCTTGATGGCTGTGATGTCGTTGCGGATCGGTTCCAAGTGTTCGTTCAGGATGACTTTGAGCGTCTCTGCAGTCAGAGCCGCTTCAGAAGCCACGTTGGTGCCCGTGGTGTTGTTCTTGTCGGCGTAAGAGAGAAAGGAATTGTGTGATGGAAAAGGGGTAGTAGGATGAGCGGATGCCTTGAGCGGATGCCTTGAGCCAAGATGGCTTGAGCCAAAATGGCGACTGCAGCTTCAGCCAGCTACTGCAGCTGCGCCATGACGCTGGCGGATGATCGCCAGCTGCTTCAGAGCAAGGTCGTGGTTCCCGTCGTCAGTAGACTCTGAGGTTCTGCGAGAAACGCAAGAACTGCAACGACTGATCAGACAAGCGCAGGTCAAGACTCCGAAGCCCGCGACGAGGCCAACCACGAAACCGAGCACTCCAGCTCAGCTCGAAGGCGCCCCGCCGCTCGCTGAGACGGAAGGGCACGCGAAAATCGGACAGGTGATGTTGATGGCTGGAGTCGCACGGGGAACTGACGGACACGCGACAGAGCAGTCGGGGTACGGCGGGCACTGCTGGGAGCCAAGGGCCCACAGATGCCGAGGACTGAGGCCTCGGACGCGGCCAGCTTGTAGGCCCAGGGGGCCATAAGAACAGACTTGAACCGTAATGATATACTACGGCACCCCCAAATGCTTTTTCATAGCTCGTGAATTGTACGACATGCAAAATGGTATATATGATGATATAAAGACACACAATAATGAAGAAGAGGGAAAGAGATATGGATATCTGCGATGTCTGTATGCATGTATACTTACGTGTTTAGAGTGGGCCCCTAACAATGAAATAATGCTTGCATCCTGGATCCTGAGTGTGTGGGCTCCCTGGTGCAATATATGTGATTTACGCTTTGTGTTGTGCAGGCTGTGTGATGCAAACAATGCGGTGCAAGGGAGTTCGTGCAGTCGATGCGTAGTGTAAGCAATGTGGTAAACAATCAAGCTATGCGGTGAAGGCTACGCGATAAGCGTTATGATGAGTTGATTACGTGGTGCATGTAAGCAGCGTGGTCTAACTCATGCTGCGCAAATTGCTGCGCCGATTACAACACGGGGAGGCAAGCAGCACGAGGCGTCCACGGCCGCCCACCAGGCGAAACCTCGGCAGACCCAGCCAACGCACAGGGCGTCCACGAAGCGCCCACGGCCGCCCACCTGGCGAAGACATCGGCATCCCGGCATCTCTGGAACGCCCGTGACGAGGCGCAGCTGCTGGAAACCGCCCCAGGCAGCGGAAATTCCAGAAGACTCGAGGGAACTTTCGAGAACGTTCTGCCCCACCTGTCCCACCATGACGTTGCCCCTAGATCCTTGAGCCCCCCCACACTCGACCCTCTCCACCAGACATCCGGCATCGTGTTTTATTTCATGACGCGGACCCCAGGTCTGGACCCCTCCCCCAGGACCATCTTTTCATCCTGAGTCGTTCTTTGACGGCCCTGGGGCCCAGCACGGGCCCCCAAAGGCGAAAATGGGCAGGCGCCCTCCGTCTTGATTTTTGTCACATCGAGGGGATGTCAGGTCTCCGCCCCCCTCCGACTGTTTTCAGGCGATCAGCTGGCGGCTCCGGCATCCCCAGAACGCCCGTGACGAAGCGCAACTGATGGGAACCGTTCCGGGCCCAACGGCCTCCGAAAACCGGTCGAAAGCTTCTGAAAGTCTCTCCAACGCTTCGCGAATCGATCCTCCTCTTCGAGCCCCCTCTCCAATCGACCCTCCTCCTCCCCCAGGAGATCGGGCGTGGATTAGCCCGGCTCAGCGCAAGCCCAACTCAACCTCAACAGAAAGCGCTGCAACTTTTTGGGGGGCCTCCTATACCCGGCTCAGCCAAGATGTAAGGCCACCGCCAGGGCCGCGAGCGGGTCCCAAACCCAGCTCAGCCAAACTCCGCCTCTGCATGATTCTGTAGGATCTGGCGTTCTGGCTGAGCCCTGTCTGCGATGAATCCCGTTACCAGATGGGGTCCGAGTCCAAATGGATGGGGTCGGAAGGTCGCGCCGCATCGGGGATGCATTGGCGACATCGGCGATGCATCGGCGACGTCAGCGATGCATCGCTGCCGCCAGTGTGGCGAAAAACGGGCTCCGCATCGAGCCACGTCACCGATGCAACGGCGATGCGGTGCGATCCTCATGAGGGGCAAAAAGTTGCCGATGCCGCTGCTCCCCGGACCTCTCCCGGGGTACGTTCTGACCAGAATTCCGAGGAGAATCCAGCCGTAGTGACGAGAACTCTCCAGGATGAACAGCAGTATCGTTACGTATGGCTGATTCCAAAAGCCCCGAGCCCAAAAATGTTGTCATCTCTTGGGGGCGCATCTTTTCCTTCCGCAACCTTCCGTCGGCTTCCGCTAGCGGAGGCGGCCTTCTTTTACTTCTGCCGACCTTCCGCCACCCTTTCCGCCGCCTTCCGCCGCCTTCTGCCGAAGAAGGGATGACAACTCCTTCGATCCTCGAAGGCAAAACCCTTCTTTGGAACGCCTCATGTATTTTCCTCCTCTGACCTCCGACCTTGGCCGGGAGGCCTAGAGCTGCGTGCGCCCCAAGGGTTATGTGGTTCCCATCGTACTCAAGGACCACATCCCATAAATAACTTCGAGCACCCAGAAAAACATCGAATGAATATCAAACGAATATCGCCTCCCAGGGCCCGACACGTGAAAACCCTCCAGTTTCGTTACCTTCTTGGTGCTCGAAATTCTTCCTGGTGGTCAAGGCTGAAGTAAGTTAGAAAATCATAACCCAAGGTAGACAAGCGCGTTCCACTACTCGCAAAGTAGCTACTCGCAAATGGCCTGGATTGCCGCAGGGGATTTACGATACATTGCACAAAGGCAGACGCATGGTTTTCCAGGACGTTTGCGAGTATGCACTTTGCGAGTAGTGGAACGCACTCGGCGACAAGGGGAGCCGGGGCCCCCCGCTCCAGCTCTGGCCCCTGGTGCGGCGAGGCGCGCAGGGCGGCCAGCGCGCGCTCGCGCTGCACGGCGAGGCCCTGCGGCGAGCGCCGCCGCGCGGGCTGCGGCCGCCGTCGTCAGCCGGCCAGCCCGTGCAGTGCGTCGATCGAGGCTCGAGGCTCGAGGCTCGAGCCTTCGTGGAATCCTCGCGTCGTGACAGAACAGAAATGCGATGGTAAGCTTCTTCCTAATTTTCGGAAGGTCTGCTCGGAGGCCGTTGGGCCCGGAATGGATCCCCATCTCACCGTGCCTCGTCAAACGCGTTCTGGGGATGGCGGGATCGCCCCGAACGGCCGCCAGAGGCCCGAGTTCTCGCACGGAGAAATCAGAGGTCGGGGCCCTAACATCCTGTCCTTGTTCCGCGGTGCGCACAAGGGGGTAAGAGGAAGGGGGAAGGCTTCTCACAAGGAGGATACGTCTTGGAAGGCGCTGGCCTTACATCTATAGATAAGGCCCGCGCCTTCGGAGAAGCAAGGGGTGCTTGTCTCAGATAGGGAGCCCACAAGAGACGTACGCGCCCAGCCACATACATGAGCACGGCCCCACAGTCCGCGAGACCAGCCTCGTGATACGACCGCTTGCGCAATGCGCAGGTTCGAAACCATAGTGGATTCATGTACGTGTGTGTCATTCTTTCCCCCCTGCCCCCCCCAAAAAAACAACCCTGTGCGGTCGGCCGAGATGTGAGAAGAGCACGACGGGTCTGCCTTGCTAACGTTCGGCCTCCAGGGGCCCGCGCCGGGCCCTGGGGCCGCCAGAGAGCAGCGCAAGATCAGAGGCCGGTCCGTGGGGAAGGGGTCCAGACCTCTGGGGGGCCGCGTTGCGAATGCATCACGCCGGCGGATCGAAATTCGAGGCCCGAGAGGATCAGGGTTCGGGGGTCGAGGCTCGAGTATTCGGGGTTCTCCTTGGGAGTTTTTCTGGGCCACCTTACTTCGCGCATCGCGCACCGCGGTGCACGACGCGAGGTGTTATCTCTTCGCGCCCTCGCGCCCACGCGCCGCCTGATCGGAGAAGGCCAGACGCTCCGACCCAGACCGCGACGCGCGTGGCGCGATTCCCTTCGCGCTCCAGCGGGTGACCTTTAGTCATAGTAGGATGCAAGGCAAGAATGCAAGACCCTTGGATGTCCCACTTACCATGTAGAACTCCTTGGACATCAACATCGGCTCAGGATGGGCCGAATAAGCAGGGATGCAAGGGTAGCCTTGATGAAGCAGCGCATCCTTACGATGAATTTCGACTGTTGTGTTTTCTTTGTTAGCCTTCCTGGACGCAGCGGGGAACCGTCGTTCGTCAGGAAGGTCTGGCGAGGCCCTGGCGAGCGGTGGTGCGGTCCTCGCCGGCCGGTCCTCCGTTGAAGTCCGTCGCGCGAGGTCCGAGGTACGAGGATCGACGTCGAGGCTCAGGGAGCGCGACCACAGTGCTACACCCGACTCACCCTCGATCGCAGTGCGAATCAACAGGTCGCCAGCCAAACCGGAAACGCTACACAAGCCGACCTGCGAGGGGCGAATTCATGCACTGAACCGCGAGACACGAGCGAGTCGCATGCGTCAGGACAGGAAGAAGCGAGGAGAAGAGAGCGCCACAATGTGGCACACCTTACTGGGGGGCCTTCCTGGGCCCTGCGGGAGACCGTCGATCGTCGGAAGGGTGGTCCGCCCGTCGCCGCAGCCCTCGTCGCCGGGCGCGGCGGTGTGGGTTTGCTCTGGTCGTCCGTCACATGGCACCGGGCAAGAATGGCCTCTCGTGCGTGGCTTCAGGAAGCCGCGGGGAGGGCAAGTCCAGGCGCGCGAGCTGGCGCAGGGTTGCGGTGGACCCCTCTTGGCCCTGACCCGAGGTCACTCAAGCGAAGTGCCACTGTCACGCGTACCCTGAGATCCGACGTCACGAAAAAATGCAACATCGCAGAAACACTTCACCTTCGTCCTGGACCCCATCTTTGTGCTACATTTTTCGAGCAAGATCGATCCGTGCGGGTCCCTATCGTCGATCCATCGGCGGTGTATCGCCGATTCCAGCTCGATGGTTCCCCCCCCAGAGCTGCCACCCCCCTCACGTTGCTCTCAAGGCTGGCCCTCCTCCGAGCCAGGGACCCGAGCCGGCGCCGTGACAGCCCGTCTCGGCGCGGCGGCCGCGCGGGCGCACGCCTTCGGGGCCGGGCCAGATTCGGCTACATGATCGACGATCGACGACTGCTAGTAAGGACGCACGATAAGGATGCAACGGTCTTGGAAGGCCATGCCGACACGTTTCGAGCGGGGCGCGGCCAACGAAAGTGGCCAAGGATGGGCCTAAGGGAAAGAATGCAAGGGAGACCTTGGAAAGTCGCTCATCCTTACTATCAGCGCTGACTGTAACAGTAAGTCGCGCCAGAACCAAACCCAAAGTCGATCTTTCCCCCCGAATCCGACCTCCCCAACTTCGCGGGCCCCGATAATATTCAGGGGGAGCACTCGGTCGCGCCAGCACCGAAGCAGTCGAGCAAATCCGTTGTGTGGGCCCCAAGATCGGGAAGACGCAAGACTCGGGTTCGGGGGACTCGGGTTGGCCTTACTGGGCCATCCTGAAAATGACGAGACCCAGTCTGAAATTTGGCGCGAGCTCCCGCTGCACACATCCCACGAAAACTGGGCCGTCAAAGTGCATGACGCGCTCGTCAGAGAGCGTCGGCAAACCCGAGTTCTGGCTTACTCGAGTCTTACGTTTCTCCAACAGGAAGCTCCCCCAAGACGAACGAACATCCAACCTACGGTTAGGTCGGGCATGTCCGCCCACAGGTGGATTTTGGACGAACAATTAAAAAAGTAAACAAACTAATCCGAAATCGTGAAGAATAGTCACAAACAATTGTCCCAATAGTTTGATTAGGCAGTGTTTGACTTTTCCTCCTGTAGAGGGACGTGCTCGATCTAAACCTACGGGGACCCACGAGGCCGCCCGAAGCCCTCGCGCCTCGAGCCTCGAGCGGGGAGGCCCGGCACGAGGCGCCACTGAGGGCCACCCGAGGGCCTCGCCCTCGGAGCGCCGCCACCGTGCGAGGGCGGCGGCGAGCCACGGGCGAGTGGCAACTGGGTGGCGGAACGACAACGGGCCTTACCCGTCGGTCGGAAGAAGTGGGTAAGAGCATGACGTGGGAAGGCGTGGGAAAAGATGAGGGTCCCGCCCGCCCCCTGGAGAGGAGGGAGGAGGGAAAACCGCTGGACTCTTGAAACGGGAAGGCGGCTAAAATAGATTGGGATCTGGGGATACAAAGATACATCCTTCCAACGACCGGCATGCACGCGAGATGACTTAGCGGCTAAGCGACCTTCCGCGGCGGCTTACGCGGGCCGCCTGCGCGGAACGCTACACTGAAGCGAGCACGCTTACGCGCGACCTTGCGCGGGCAGCTTACGCGCCAATATCGGTGAAGACGACCCCGTCTTTCCACGTCGTTTAACTGTAGGGGGGGCGGGCTCAGGGGGCTACATATCGACCTGGAAGCGGCGATGCATCGCCGGCAGGTTGGCGACAGGGCCCCTGTAGCGGATCCGCACGTTCCTGGGCGGGGAGGGTTGTCGGGCCCCTACGGGCGATCAGTGGGCGATTGGGGGTCGATGCATCACCCTGAGCCTCTCCCCCTGATGTTGCCGCTGATCCTCCTCCATCCTCGACAACCATCCTCTTCCTGCTCCTGCCCTGGGCGATCGTCCTCATCCATCCCTATCCTTCTGAAGAACTTCTCCCTGTCGCGCACCGAGGCGTGTCGGTAGGGCGGGCAGGGAATTTGGCCTGACAAAAAGTAAGAAATTCACGGCTGGAGGGCGGCCCGTGTTCAAAATGTGGCTCTCGCGTTAGTGCCGCGCACATTCGTCGAAGTAATTTGCGAACGCTTCAAGGATGGAGGGCGGGCCGTCTTCAACATGTGTTGTTTGCCTTAGCATTGCGCGCAGTCGTTGTAAACATGTGCAATGGTTTTCATGGATGAAGCGGTGCCTTTTCAACGTGTGGCTTTCGCTTGAGCATTGCGAGCATGTCCGAAGAAGAACAAATATTCACGTGTGGAGGGCGTTTATTGTTTCACAATATGGCTCTCGCATCAGCGCAACGCACATGTGTTTAAAGCTTTGCAGCGGTTCATGGCGAACGTCACGGCGCAACAGTTACGTTGATTCGCGGTGTTGGAATCCTAAGACCGGCATTCTGGCAAAAATCCGGACCGTCAGACGCAACAGTAACGGTGATTCGCGGCGTTCAATTTCCATGAATCGTGTTTGGGCACCGTTCAAGATCGTCACAAGTTTGTTTTCCAACGGGGCATTTCGCTGAGTGATAATGAACCCTTGCAGGGGGCTTGGGAGCAGGGAAATTGGAGGGACAATGGATTGCAACATCGTCGGTTGGCCATGGGTTTGCACTGTTATTTTTTCCTCCTCTTCGTCCTTCCCCCTGCGTCCGATCGCGCGCGCCCGCGCGCAGGAGGCGAAGGGCTGCCTCTTGGATCTGCAGGAGGCTCGCGGACGCAGACGGCAGGGTCTTCTTGAAAAGCTCCTGGGGGGGAACCAAATGCGGTGGCGGAGCAGCGCCACGCGGGTACGTGCCCGACTCCCGACGCCTGGGAATCCAACCGCGGATAACCACGGCGATGCCGCCGCGAAAGTCGTCGAGGAACACTGGCCGCCACGTCCGGTTCGCCGGACTGGAGCAATTCAAAATTGTTTTCGGGCTGCCATGTGCATCGCCGCCTTCGACGTCTGGGGGGCTGGTTTTGGCCTTAATGCAACAAAAACGTGCATCATATAACGTTTCCGACGGTAGGACCCTGCACGCAAACTCACGTGCGCTTGGCCCTGGCCATCTCGTCCTCGCCGAGCGGAAACCCTCCCCCCTCACTCTGCGTCCTCCTCCTGTTCCTTACTGCCCTCATCGTTGCATGTGTTACCGTCCTCTTCCTCTTCCCCCTTTTCCTCCTTCACGTCCTCCTCCACCTCTTTCGTTTTCCTCGTCCTCGTCCTCGGCCCCCTTCTCATCTTCCTAGTTCCTAATTTTCCACTTCCTCGTCCTCCTCCCTCTCCCCCTTCCTGTTCCTGCTCCTGCTCCTCCTCCCCCCCCACCTCCGTTGTCCCTCTCCTCGCGTCCATCTCGCCTTTTTTCTCCTCGTCCGCTAGGGGGGTTCGCGGCGCGATGTTCTTTGGCGATGTCGTTGGCGCGGCCAACAACGGCGATGTCCCCGATGGCCGGAAAACAAAACCGTCGAGGCAACCCCGCAGGCCAGGCCGCTGGGACCGCCCCGCGAACCGCTAGGGCGCGGGAGCATTCCTTTGGCACGAAACCGCAAGAACCGAGCAAATCGCGGCCGCGCTCCGGCGGGGCGCCACGTGAAGCCGAGCTCTGCCACGAGCTGCTCCGCCTCATCCCTAGAGCTCTCAGCTCTCTTGTCGAACACCCCGCCGCCTTCAGCGAACGCGGCGGCGGCCCGCGCCGAAAGAATTTTCGCGCGGGCGGCCGCAGGATCACCATGTTCCGCGCGCGCGTGTGGCGCGGAGGGAAGCATGGCGCAGAAGCGCAGCCGCCGCTGCTCGGCCGACGTGCCCGCGCGACCAGCGCCCTCATCCCTGGCGCAATCGATGGTGACACCCTTGCGCAGCGTCTGACCCTGCGACAGCGTGGAGATCAGGTAGGACCCGCGCGCGCCAGGTTCAATCCCGAGCGGCGCGCGACGTGCGGCCCTGAACTCTGCCACGTGAGCTTTTGCTCGCTGGGCCTGGACATGAGCGAGCTCCCCGCCCGCGCCTTGCCCTCACCGTTGTCGCCGGCGCCTTCGACGCCGTGCAACGGCAGCTCTGCGACCTCATTGTAGATCGGAGACTCCTCGAAGCCGTGGGCCTGCAACCAGATTCCCAGCGGCAAGAAGCGGGGGCGAAAGAGCTGGCCCGGCGCCTCCTCGTGCCCCCGCTCGTCTTCGTGGCCTCGCGGCGAAAGCCGAAGGACACGATGGTGGCCCGCTGCTCCTGCACAAACCCCAACTTGTTCTCAACTCCTCCTGCGCAGCCGAAAACCCAAAACCCCATGCCGACGCGTGCCCGCCAGACGCCGTGGATGTCCCCCGTTTGTGCATCATCAAAACGTGCAGGAGACGACGGCCCGCGTCGGGATCGCCTTGGGTCGTATTGCGCTCGCTTACGGCCTACAGGACCTAGGGCACGCCCAGACGCCGCGCGTCGCGACGAGCGCGCGTGTTGATCCACCTCGCCAACGTCTCCCAGTAAATGGCCGTGCCGTAGCAAAACACGAGAATCTCGTGTTTGTGCCGAAGGTCCAAGACGCCGTGGTTGTCCGAGGCCGGCGCTTCGTTGCAAGGCAGGCCGGACTGACAGGAACCGCTTGCCCTCGCGCGTGCAACCCAAAAGCGTGATCAGAGGGTCCCCAGGCGTGCCAGGATTCCAACATGAAGTGCAGTCCCCATAGGGAAGGTTTCCTGCTGCAGACTTCCTTGCGGCCGCTTGGATTCGAACGTGACATGGGGAACCCACTGAACAGGGCTCCCGCTCAAGACATTTTCGCGATTCACTCGCTGACGGCGCCTTGGTTCGAGACTTCCTCCACTTTCAAGCCTGCGGCCCCCAGAAATTACGACAATTACAAACTTGCCGAAGCCCGCCCAAATTCAAACATGCAGGGGGGGGCCCCATAAGGAGGGGCCCCCTCTCGAGACATCCTTGCGATTCATTCGCAGAGGGCGCTCTGGCTCGAGAGTCCTCTATATTCAAGCCAGAGGAACCCGAAACCGGCGCGGATTCGAACATGCGGAAAGGGAACCCCATAAAGAGGGATTCCCGCTCGAGACTTCCTCGTGGATTCGCTAACAGACGAGGTTCCAGCTCGAGACCTCTTCCAAATTCAAGCCTGGGGAGGCAGAGCCAATTGACAATTACAAATGTTCCAAAACCTACACGGATTCGAACATGCAGGAGGGACCCCACAGGGGTGGGCCCCCGCTCGAGACTTCCTAACGATGCTCTCACAAACGGGGCTCCCGATTGAGATTTCCTCCATGTTCAGACCTGAGCAGCCCCAAAGAGATGACAATTATAGGTTTTCGAAACCTGCTCGGATTCGAACACGGAGGTGGGGAACCCAAAGGGAGGGGCTCTGGCTTGAGACTTCCACGCAGATTCTCTCACAGACGAGGCCCCAGCTCGAGACTCCATCCGTATCAGCGCATGAGTGTGCGAGTGATTGAATGAGTGTGTGAATGGTGGTGATCATAATCATGATGACCATGATGATGATAATGATGATGATTCTGATGATGATGATGGTGGTTATGATGCTGATGTTGATGCTGATGATGATGCGAGATGAATGATGAGTCATAAGTGGATATAAATGAGTGGGTCAGTGGATGAGTGATGGTGATGATAATGAGCAAGGTTGCGGTGGTGCTGGAGTGCGCGACTGATTGGGCACAAGAGGGGGGGGCGAGATCCTGCGCGGGGTATCTGCGCAGAAGACACAACCCCCACGTAGAATGTGGAGAATGATGATGATTGTGTAATTGTGCGAGTGTGCGCGTGTGTGTTTGTGCGTGTTCGTGCGCGTGTAAGTTCAAATGGTTATGACGATGGAAATGATGAGGATGACGATACTGATGATGGTGGTGATGATGGCGGTTGTGATGGTGCTGACGATGAGACAGACGATGCAGATTATGATGATGGCGCAGGCCCTTCAAGCACCAAATATCCTGAAGCCCCATCTCCGTTGAAACAGAGCACGGATGTGAGGCTTCCGCTTCGACATTGCCCTCGCGCGCGCTTTGTAAAATGTGAGAACGCACTCAGGGCCAAATCGTTTCAGGTTCCTGAGAGAACTAACGGTGCTGAGTATCAGATCGCGTGCAAGCATGGTAGAGTGCAAGGCAGGATAGTTGGTAACATTATGTCTGTGAAGCAGCAGGCGGTCCTGGGCCGCCCAGGAGAGGTAGTCAAGAGGAAGGTGGGGCAGAACCTGACAGAGCGGTTCAAGAGCGCATGGGCTGTCAAAATAGTGGAGGATGCGATCGCCACCACACGCTCGGCACCCGAACAGGCAAGCATGTCGCCCCTGACGGTACCTGGAACTGGTGGCCCAAGAATTACAAATACCTTTCAAGACTGCGGCTCCCGCGAACGGGGCAAGTAAGCTTTATACGCATAACTACTATATCTGCCTTGGGAAGCTGAGCAGTGTTGTCGACATGGCGAATACGAGGGAGGAGAGCAAGATTGGCAAACATCAGGGTTTGCCTACGCCTCATAATGTTATTCACTTTGTTCTGCAGCATGTCAGTGTCGAAGTCAACTATCAACATAGGAAAAGCAGTCACCTGGCTGCAATTGGCAATCAAGGAAGAACATATACTGGATTCATACCACTCAGTGTGGCGCGGAACTGCTAGCCGATCGATCTCCTCATCCTCCAGCCAGGCGAACCTTCCTCGCACTTCAGGGAACCAGCAAGATTTTAGTGCGACCCGGTAAAAACAGACCCTGGATTCTCTCTGGAGGTCTCTGGGATCGTGAGGGAAGCACAGCACCGACGGGGATCTAAGGATGTCTGCAGGAATGGAATGCCTGGGAGCGGACGCGAAAAGCTGATGAACTTCTCTTTTTTCAGCACAGCTGGCGGCACCTGATACAGCTGGCCTACAAAGCTGAGCACGGAGAAGGCCAGCGAGTTGTAGGCTATGTTATTCTGGCATAGCCCTATAGACAGACCTTTGATGTGCCAGACTCTCTTGATGTATTTGACCCCTGGTTATGATGATTATGATTATGATGAGTATGATGACGATTATGATGATGATGCTGATGACGATTATGATGATGATGACGATGATGATGATGCCAATGCTGATGCTGATGATTGGTGGTGGTGGTGAGGATGAGGATATGTATTTACGGTGGCCGCGCCGGCGCTCGTGTTGGTTCGGCAAAAGTCCTGCTGCTCAAACGCATCATTGCCCACACTACGTGGTTACTGCGAGCTGGGAGCCACCATGACCAGACCCGAAACGCCAGAATGCGCCTGCATCATGCGGGCCGTCCCCCAGGATAATACAACCTACCTATACGACCACCCTGCGGGTGATAAGGAGGTTTGGGGGGGGCCCAGCAAGGGGCAACAGTGGTGAATGTTGTTGTGACAGTGCCAGTGGAGATCGTTGCGTTGCCGCTCGCTCTTGGGGGCGTTGGTGTCGAGTTGTTTACGTCACCCTTCCCCTGTTCCCCTGGGAACCTGCCCAACCTGCGCCACGGCAGCTAACGGCGCCATTTGGCCACAGAAGACTGAAGCGCTGGAAAGTTTGGCGCAGCCCGCGCCGCCTCTTGCACTATCGATCTTAGTATCGATATCTCTATCGGTCTCACTCAATCGAACCCACTCGATCAATCTCACCATCGATCTCATCATCGATCTCTCTGTGGAGGAGAACCTGAGAGAAGACCTCATTCGCTCTCATTCGGTCTCACTACCGATCTCACAATCGATATCACTATCGACGTCGTCATCATCATCGACATCACCATTAACATCATCATCACCATCGTCATCATCATCAACATCATCATCATCAACGTCGTCATCATCATCACAATCATCATCACCATCATGGCCATCATCACCATCAGCATCGCACAATCGATCTCACATTCGGTCTCACCGTCGATATCACAATCGATCTCACAATCGACGTCATCATCATCATCATGATCATCATCAACGACACCATCATCATCATCATCGCCTTCATCAACATCATCATCACCATCATCATCATCATCTTTACCATCACCATCATCATCACCAACATCATCATCATCAGCAGCAGCATCATCATCATCATAATCATCCACGTCATCATCGGGACACCGACGGGACACCCAAGGGACACCAGCGGGACACCGGCGGGACACCGCGCGGCACCGGCCGCCCGGTCAAGGTTCTTTTGCCCTGGCCGCGCCTCAGCCACACGGGACACCAGCGGGGCACCGGCGGGACGCCGCGGGGCACCGGCCGCCCAGTCAAGGTTCTTCTCGAGCGCGAAAGATACCCGTACCCCTACCTAGACAGGGTGGCAAGGGGCCGGGGGGGCGGTTCGTCGCAGCTGACGGCGGCTGCACACGTGTAGAAACGACAGCCGATCGAGCAATACAGACCGCTGTCTTCTCGGGGCGCACGTTAGCACCGATCGCACGTGCGTTCGAATCGGCGGGGTGCCCGACCCTGCGTTAGTTGTTGTCGATGTAGACCAGCTACTGCGGAGGCGCGCCCCCAGACACACATCCAGGCGTTGAGGAGTCAACGCGCACTCGGGGGCGCATGCGAACAACTCTGGCGCGAACGTCATTGCGCGACAACCGCCTTATCGCGAGTTGCTCGATGCAGAAACATCGCGAATCTGTGCCCTGGGCGAGGTCGCCAGAGGCCGCCCCCCTTGGACGGCCGTCTGCGGATCACCCCAGCTAGGTACGGTTGCCCCATGAAAACCCAAAAACATACCCGTACCTAGCCGGGGTGCCGCAGCTCACCCCAGCTAGGTCCGGGTATGTTTCGGTGGTTTCAGGCAGGTCCCCGTGCCTAGCCGAGGTGGCGGCAGGCCCAAAACGCTCTCGAGCACATATCATGCCCTCCAGAGCCGTCCCCGACGTGGCCGCTGCGGCCCCCCTGGGGGCGCGACATTGCAACGTCGTTCCTCAGGGCAGGCCCAAACGCATTGGTTGCCAGGATAGCGAGGACATGCAACTCTTTATCGATTGGGACAGGCGCCGCCACATATGGGCGGCTTTGAACCGCGCACGCACCACGATGCCCCGAGACGTCCCTAACAAAAACCAGCGCTTGTCGCTGCAATCAGACACCCAACCATCGAGCGCGCCGTTGCGTCTTGACGGGCGGATGCTGCACTGGCGCACGCGGGGTAAGTTGACCGGGCACAATAGCAAGCGCCCAGTCCCCCGGACGGCCCATCTCACCTTGGCTGGCCCCGGGTACGGGTATCTTTCGGACCAATGAGTTCTTTTGCTCCGGCCGCGCCTCAGCCACAGGAGACTTTCTCTCGCCCGCCCACGCAGCTTCGCCTCGCCCGCACGGCACGCACGAACACGAAACCGAAATCGATTTCCCGGTAGGGGGGCTCTCCGTTCCACTTCGATCTCACCCCCCAACCTCCGATTTCAACAACTTCGGCCTGTGAACGATCTAGTTGGTACCGGCTGTAGCCACCGGAAAAATCGGATCGCAATCGGATCGAAACAGGTTATACCGTGATACTTCAGATCACGGAGTGCTCTCTGGGCGGCTCTTGAAAGCCACTGAACGGCCTCTGGAGAGCATTGGAGTTTGAAGAGTTAGCTACATGTCCAGTGATGGCCCCGAACCTGCCCAACAATCCAAGGCTGAGCAGCAATCTCAACACTTGTTAGCGCTGCGGTTCACAATTTCGCGAACCATCCACACATCCACTAACTAGCTGCAATTCCAAGAAAGATCCAGCGGCCCACTGGTAATGCCATCAGGCTGCGTGGAGGAGGTGTCCTGCTTCCTGCTCCAGATTCCCAATGTTGTATTTCTGCTCTTTGGTTCCTATTGTAATTTGTCACTGTCCGCGGGAAGGGGGGAGGGGGGAGCGAAAACCATCATTTTACCACCACCCCTTGGGTTCTCAACATCCCCTGGGCTGGGGAGTCCAAGGACTCGTAACAACACTTGATACTCGCGCCCCTGATGCAGTTTAGTCGCGCGTCGAAGGAGGCAGGACGTGCGCCCCTGAAACCGAATTCTTTTGGCAAATTATATCATCGCGCTCCCGAGCCGGTAAATTACTCCGTGCTCGCGCTTCCCAAGCAACGAGCCCTCGTACATTAAGCCAGATTCGCAATCCCAAATACCTCTGGCTCCCCAAACCAAGGCCCGTAGCAAATTACGCCAGACTCGCGCTCAAGCCAGAATCGTTTTTGTAAATGGCGTCAAAGTCACGCTCCCGCAACCATAACCCCTCTGTCCTGCGTAACTTACACAATTGTTTCGTTCCCGTGGCCCGAGCTCTTTATAACATGCGTCAGACTCGCGCTCCCGAGGCTAGATCCTCTGGTAAAACTCACCAGCCCTTTGGGCCTAGGTTGCCTAAAGAGTTTTGTGATTCCTCGTCCAAAACCCTCTCCCCTTCGGGCGGGGGCGCCTTCCCCTTCCCCTCTTTGTTTTGTTTTACAAAAAAATGGGGGGCGCGCGAGGTATCATATGGTTTTCGTTCGCCCAACATGGTTTCAAGAGGGCGTCTGGTGCTCCATGATGGCCTCCCAAAATAACCGAATATAGCTCAACATCGCTTCGCGCATACCTCCAAGAGGCCCGACGGGGCCACAAAACGGCCCCAAGTGCTCTCGGAACCCCCTCTGGGCCCGGACAAGACCAACATACGGCAAAAACATCCGGACAATCATTGAATTGTGCCTTCTCGCCTTTTGGCTTCTGCGGAGCTTCTCGGGCCTCCAAATGGCCCAAGAAAGCACCAAAAAAAACCCAAAAGGCCCACAAAACGGCACCACGAACGCCCAATATCCGCCGACCCCTTGTGGGTCCTCAGGCGCGTGAGATTGGCGCCCCCCCATCATCCCCCCCTGGGGATCCCAAACCTCGATTTTGACCCCCCCCCGGGCCGCGCCAGGTTCCGGACAATGCGCGCCAAGGGGGGGGGGAACGCCCCAAAATGTTCCAAGAGGGCACCAAGACGCCCCCCCACGCGGTCCAAGAGGGCCGCGAATCGTTGGAATATCGACCCCAGATGTCGGCGATGGTTCCCAGACGCTCCCCGCAGCCTCCAAGACACCCCAAAGTGCCCCGAAGATGTGCCCCAACAGGGTCCCCAGACGCAGAAATGGCCCCATTCCCTTCGTAAAACGTACATTTTTAGCAAACTCGCTTTCCCCCCTGTCCGACGCTCCAAGACGGCCTACGACGCCCCCGAGGGGCCCCCACATTGCCCCAAAGGGCCTCCAGACGGCCCACGACGCACCCGACACGGCCCAAGGCCGCCTGAAAACGAGCCCACGAGAGGGCCGGGAGGGGGACCACTATCCAAAAGGCAACCAAAAGGCCATCACGAGCTCCCAGGTGGTCCCCCTGGACCCCCCCACGACGAACCCATGAAGCCCAAAAGGGGCCCCAAGAGACCCCAAAACGGCGCCCAAGAGGCCTCCAACCTGCACTTTTCCTCCCCCTCCCCGTCCTCCAGACTACGTCCGCCCGGCTACTATCCATGAGCCCTCTACTGTCGTCGTCGCCATCGTCGCCTTCTTCATCCCCGCACCCTACTCATCGCCAACTTCCTCCTCATCCTCCCCCCCCCTCATCCTCATCCAGCATTTTCAAAAGAAAAATGTATATTGGAATGGCCTTTTTTCGGCGCCGCCTCGGAACTCGATTTTCCGGCGCCGGCCGGACCCGGACCCAGCCCGGGTGCCGGCCCGGGCGCCGGCTCGGGCGTCTGGCCCGGGCGACGGCTCGGGCGCCAGCCCGGGCGTCGGAATCGGCCTGGGAGGCCCCCCGGGCGCCGGCAGAAATTGAGCATTTTCAATAGCACAATGTGTATTCGAATGGCCTTTTTTCGGCGCCGCCTCGGAACTCGATTTTCCGGCGCCGGCCGGAACCGGCTCCGGACCCGGCCCAGGCGCCAGCCCGGGCGCCGGCTCGGGCGTCCGGCCCGGGCGCCGGCTCGGGCGCCCATGGGCGTCGGAATTGGCCCAGGAGGCCTCCCGGGCGCCGGAAGCAGAAATTGAGGATGTTCAGAAGAAATGTGTGTATTAGAATGGCCTTTTTTCGGCGCCACCTCGGAACTCCATTTTCCGGGGGCGGCCGGAACTGGCTCCGGACCCGGCGGCGCGAGCGCCGGCCCGGGCGCCAGCTCGGGCGCGTGCAGCCCAGGCGCCGGCGGAAATAATGCCAGCGCTGCAGCGGGAGCACGATTCGGAACGAGCGGGTCCCGAAAATGAGGCCGGCGCCTCAGCGAGAGCAGCATTTTGGAACAAAATGCAGGCGAAAACCTAACTCAGGGGAAACCTGTGTGTAAAAAACAATACGCGGGGGGGGTGAACACTCCCAAGACGTCATCAGGGGAAGAGGGAGAGTAGTGTTCATATTGAGTAATTGTGGAGGGGGAGGAGGAGGGGGAGGGGGAGGAGGACGAGGAGGGAGGAGGAGGAGGAGGAGATGGAGGAGGAGGAGAAGAAGGAGGAGAAGAAGGAGGAGGAGGAGAAGAAGGAGGGAGGAGGGAAGAGGGAAGAAGGAGGACGAGGAGGAGAGGAAAGAGGAGGAGGAGTAGGAGGAGGAGGAGGAGGAGGGATGAGGACGAGGAGGGAGGAGGGAGGAGGAGGGAGGAGAGAGGAGGGGGAGGAGGAGGAGGAGGGCAATAATGTTACTACTAATAAGAGTAACAACAACAATACTACTAAGAAGAAGAGTAGTAAGAAGACGAACACGAAAAATAATAATAATACGAATGCTATTACTAATCATAATAATAATGAGAATAAGAAGAATAAGAATAATGACAATAATCATGCGAATGCTAAAAATCATAAGCAGGATAGTACTGCGAATCATAAGATCAATAATAACCACAATCGAAATAATGATACGAATGTGAATGCGAATGATAGTAGTAATAAGAGGCAACCAAATAATACTAATACGAAGGAGAAAAGGAAGCAGAAGAGGAAGAAGACGACACTTAAGGAGGTGGAGGAGGAGGAGGAGCAGCAGGGAGGAGGAGGATGAAGGGCCTCCTGGCCACTCGCGAGGAGCTGTGGCGGCACGAGCGGCGGGGCGAGGACGGGTGGGGGTGGCCCTCCAGGGAGTCGTCGGAGTTGAGCATATCGATCGTCTCGGACAGGGCGACCAGCTCCTGGAGCGCCACGGGCCCCAGCCCCCAGAACGGTCAGGAGGCAACGCCTGGGAGGCCTTCGCTGGCACGACGGAGGCTTCGCACTGCCAGGAGGGAGCGCCACACGAGCAGCGGAAAGCTGGACACGGCGAGCCTCGGCCACGAATGGGCTCCTTTACCTGGGCCCAAGGACCGGCTCGGAATTCAGAGCTCCTCCTGAGCCCCAAGTGGTCCTGAGCTCAGCGTCTTGGCTGAAGAAGGGCTCCTGAGCCCGCTCATGGGGGCTCGATTGAGCCGGACTGGGCCCGACTAAACGCCAAATGAGGTCGAGTTGAGCCAGGGTTAGTTGTGCTGGACGAGGTCTAAGCCAACGGAAATGGAGTAACCATACTGGATTAAAACACCGGCCAAAGGCAGGAAGGCAGCTCAATGTTGAAATTGACCACGAGTAGAACTTTGCACTCAACGCCTGAGGTCGAAGTGGATCATCGAATATCCCTGGGGCCCTGGGGCATGCCGTTCCCTGCTGACGCAGAAACAACGAGGGCAACGTTCGAGCTAAAGGGCGTCTTGGAACCCTTTCAGGCCGTCTTGAAGTCCTCTTGGGCGCTTGTTGGGCCGTTTGGGGGCTCTCGGGGCCGCGTGAGTCGTGAGCGGCCGGAAGCACGAAAAGGTGAGAACCATCTAATCCCACACAAACCACATGGCGCCTTGCTTCTGGCATTAAACTCTTTTGGGGGTCCTCGTGGGGCGTCTTGCGGGCCTCTTCAGCAATCTTGAATCCATCTTGCGCGTCTGGGAACAGACACAGGTACCATACCGCTGCTCCCCTGGTAACCAGCCTCGACCTTACCCCTATCCCTGAGATCGGCGAGCAAAAACCGAGGACAGTCCGCCGACCCCTTGGGGCTTATCGGCGTGTGAGATCTTCCCCCTCCCCAAACCCCTCCCCCGGGAGCCCGGTCCGGTCGATTTGGAGGGGGGGGGGGTCTGTTCAAATTCCCCGGTTCCCCCGAGGGGGTCATCCGCTCCCGAAAATCCTGCAGGGACTCCTCCGGTGGCCTCGAAGTGGCCCCGGGACGCACCACGACGGCTCAAGAGGACCTCCACGTGGCCTTCGGTGGCTCCAAGATTCCCCAATATGGGCTCAAGACAGCCCACGATGCCTCCAAAACGCTCCAAGAGGCCCCGAAAGGGGCGCTCCAAGAAGGTCCAAAGCAGCGAAAATCATTGATCTTCCATTGGGAAGCGTACATTTTTAACATCGACGACCTTTAAGCCTGCACGGAATTGCGGCCAGTCTAACAGGCCCCCAAGGCCACCCCATGACTTCCCAAAAGGGTCCCAAAAGGCGCCCAAGACGGCCCAAAACGGCGCCAAGACGGCCCCAAAGGCTCCCGAATCGGCCCAAAAGAGTCCCAAGACGGCTCCTAGAGGGACCCCAGCGGCGGAGCCCGAACCGAAAATCCAAGCCCTCCACTCCCACCTGGCCCTGGGACGCCCCACGAGCCGCCCAAAAGGTCCCAAGAGACCCCCAAAAGACCTCCAAAAAGCATCCGAAAGGCCCAAAAGAGGCCCCAAGAGGTCCCACAACGGCTATCAGTGAACTTCGAAACTACCTCCACGAAGCCTGCGAGATGCCTCCCCGTAGATCCCAGCGAACGTCGCACAAGCCTCAGACCCACAACCCGGGCACGGTGGCGTGACATGCCGACTGTAAGTAGATCGTGTTCCCAGTTCCTCTCCCTCCTCCTCTTCAGCACCCTTCTCCTCCCTAGTCCTTCCGCCCTCCTCTTCCTCTCCTTCCCTCTTGCATCCTCTCTTCCTTTCCCTCATCCTCTTTCCCCAGCCTTGCCCCCCTCCCCCCCATCCTCCTTCCTCCACCTACCCCTAGGTCCCGGCGGTCAGACTCCTCGCAAAGGTAGTCTTCTCTTGCACGCGCCGCTCCTGTCGCCTTTTGATGATTCCCCACCTGTTGCTGCTGCAAATGTTTCGTGTCCGAGAACGCTCCTCCGCACGCCGCGCACGTCACGTCGCACCTCGTTCTCTCGCCCCCCCGCGCATTTCCGACAGAGCCTCTCCCCCGATGAGTTGTGTTTCTGTGCACCCGACATTTCCGCCTGCTCTTTCAACAGCGTCAGACATGTCTTGCTCGAGCGCATTTAAGGGGTCGGCGGATGTGGCGTAAGCCTGAAGATCTTAAGGATGTGCTCGCCGAAGCTGAGGGAATCCTTAAGATCGGCATCGAGGTGAGGTGATGCCAAACACCGAGATAGGGACACGTTCAAACTGGCAACCTGGGGTGCGCTCTGACCAGAATTCTGAGGAGAATCCGCCCGTGGCGACGAGAGCTCTCCAGGACGAGCAGCAGTGCCGGTACGTCGAGACTTGCCGTGCCACCAAAACGACTCGCGCGCTTTTACCGATCGTGGTCGTGGTCATTTACCGTGCTCGGAAGGAAGCTCCTCCGAACCCCGTTCGCCTGCTCGCCGCCGAGCGAGGCCGAGCCTCACTTGAGAAGGAGCGCTAGAGGGGGGGACAAGCTCAGGAGCGGAAACATCGAGCTCGAGTCGACGATGCATCACCGATGTATCGGCGATAGGCCACCGATTGCGAACGCGTTCGCTCCTGGGCGCGGTGGGCTATCTGGCCCCTGTCGGCGATCAATGGGCGATTGGGGGCCGATGCGTGCCCCCCCCGGGATCCCATCCTCCCCCCACGACGGTGCCCCTGACAACTGGACCCGTGTGTTTGTTCCACGAACGGCGAACACATACCGGCATCTGTGCCCTCGCGGTCTGGACACCGGGGTGCGGCCACGTGGATCCCGTCTTCCCCAGGCGGGGACATCCGCGCAGAGCCAGCCCCCGGCCGCGGCCGGGAAAGCCGGGACCGCGATGCAGCGGGCGTGGGCGGGCGCGGAAAAGATGGGTACGACGTCCAACAGCCAGTGGTGCCCCAAACAAACAGCACTCGCTGCTAGGCGGGTGACGTTTTGTCTCACATGGGCAACGTCCGCGGCGACACTGACAACGAGTCCTGCTTAAAACGGACAGGAACTGCTGTCGGTCTTCGTCACCAGCCTTCCCGTACGCATTTCGACCCTCCAGAAAGAGCGCGCTCGCGTCCGACGAGCTCTCCGGTCCTGCCCGTACCGCAGGACGCACCACGGCGGCCGCGGTCGGGGAAACCGTGCCGCGAGACGGCGGACGTGGACATGACGGGGGGGGTATGACAGAAGGCGACCGCAATCCCCAACGTATGTACTGGGGCTTCCGAACGGACAACCCCGAGATCCTGGCGTCGCATTTTTTCGCAACGGGTGACTTTGCCTTGTTTCGGGCCCCGTGACCCTCACTGATCGATCTAGCTTGAGAAAGGCAGCGGAAACATTGGCTTCAGGGTTCTCGTGGAATTTTGGCTACAAAGTTGCCTCAAGGAAGAACTTTGGGCCAAAGTTTGACAAGAACAGGGGTGCACCCATCCTCGATACAGAGATGCCCCTGAACAACGCCCCGGAGGTGCATCCCCGAGTCCTCCTCCTCTTCTGAGCGGACAGCCTGTTGGAGGTAAACTCGAGGAGTCCAAACATGCTCCGATGAGCGTTTCCCCGCATCCGAAATGGGGTTCTTGCTTTCTCTGGACACTCCGCGCAGTCCTCATATCTCATACCCCCCTCTCCTCCAATCCTCCGTTCACAATCAGCATCACCAGCACACCACCAACGGCATGCTAATCACCATCCCAACATGAACATCGAACATCATCATTATCATCATCATCATCATCATCATCATCATCATCACCACCATCGTCATCATAAGCATCACCACCATCTCATTTGAATCAGCATCATCATGCTCAGCATTATCATGCTCAGCATCATCACCATCACCACCATCACCATCGCACACATTCACACACACGCACACTAACGCGCTCACTCACTCACTCACTCACTCACTCACTCACTCACTCACACACACAATCCGCACACGCTAACACACTCACTCATTCACTCACTCACACGGTCATCTTAAGGAAGTCTCGAGCGGGAGCCTCGTCTGTGAGTGAGTAGCGAGGGAACCTCCAACGGGAGCCCCCTCCCTACAGGGCACGCACTTGTTCGAATCCGAGGCGAGCCATCGGCGTAGTGTAGCAGGCATAGCACTTGAGCGCCCCAAGGGGGGGCAGATCGTGAGGATGTCTCGAGCGGGGGATTCGTCTGTTAGTGAATAGCGACGAGGTCTCGAGCGGGAGCCCATTTCCAATGGGGCCCGCACTTCACGTTCGAATCCGAGGTGGGTCATCGGTGTAGTACAGCAGGTACAGCACGTGAGCACCCGGGGGGGGCAGATCGTGAGGATGCCTCGAGCGGGGCAGCGTGGGTGTAGCGAGGACGTCTCGAGCGGGAGGTCCCTCCCTATGGGACCCTCCCTTCATGCTCCAGTCGGAAAACGGTCATCGGCGTACTGTAGCAGGCAAAACGCTACAGCATCCCAAAGTGGCAAATCGGTAAGATGTCGCGAGCGGAGGCCTCGCCTGTGAGTGAACAGCGGGGCAGTCTCCACGAGAGCAAGCATCACACCTGATCTCCGTACGGGGGCAGATCGTGAGAATTTCTCGAGGGGGGGCTTCGTCTGCGAGTCATTCGCGGGGAAGTCTTGAGCAGGCGCTCCCTTGATGGTCACCACCTAATGTGTTTAATCGGAGCTGGTCATCTGCGTATTGTCGCATTCTATCCCTTGAGAATCCCAAGGGGGCAGATCGTGAGGATGCCTCGAGCGATGGGCTTCGCATCTGAGTGAAAGCGAGGAAGTCTCGAACCGAAGGCCATCTCTGTGGGGACCCCACGTCATGTGCTTCATCCAAGCGGGTCGCTTGCCCACTGTAGCAAGCATATCCCTTGAGCACCCCACGGGGGCAAGTCGTGAGAATGTCTGGAGCGGGAGCCTCGTCTGTGAGTGAGCAGCGGGGGAACCTCCAACGGGAGCACATTTCAAATGGGACCCGTACTTCATGTTCGAACCCGAGTCGGGTCATCGTAGTGCTGTAGCAGGCAAAGCACTTGAGCACCTCAAGCGGGCACATCGTGAGGATGTCTGGAACGGGGGCCTCGTATGTGAGCGATAGCGAGGAAGTCTCGAGTGGGAGCCCCCTCCCTATGAGGCCCTAAATCATGTTTGTAATCCGAGCGGGTCATTGGCCCACTGTAGCAGGCACAGCACTTGAGCACCCCGAGGGGGGAAGATCGTGAGGATGTCTCGAGCGGGGCCTTCGCCAGGGAGTGACCAGCGAGGAAGTCTCGAAAGGGAGCTCCCTCCCAATGGGGTCCCCGCCTTGTGTTCCAATCGGAGGCGGGTCACCTGCGTACTGCAGAAGGCATTCCACTTGAGCACCCCAAGGGGGGCAGATCGAGAGGCTGCCTCGAGCGGGGGCTTCGTCTGTGAGCGAATAGCGAGGACGTGCCGAGCGGGAACCAATTCTTTATGGGGCCCCGCGTCAGATTCGAATCCGAGGCGGGTCATCGGCTCACTAAGAGCAAGCATCACACTTAATCACCCCAAGGGGGCAGATCGTGCGGATATCTCGAGCGGGGGGTCTCTTCGTCTGCGAGTGAATCGCGAGGAATTCTCGAGCGGAGTCCCCTCCCTTTGGAATCTTGAGGGAGTCTCAGTCGAAAACAAGCTGGTAAGTTTAGGTATGTGTTACGCTTTAAGCGTTGCCATATCCCAGGCTTTGGCTCATATCGCATGAGCAAGAGTGCAAGACGAAGCATGGGATCTGGAGTAAAGGATAGGATGGGCATCGTCAATGGAAAAGGTATTTTCCGATCTCTGATGCAAGTCGTGCGCCTCAGTGAGGCACAGTCATATATTTGGCCGGGCCCGGCTTGAGCCAGGCACGGCAGCGGTACATGCTCGATTTATACCTCGCCTTTAACCTTCTCCGTTTAAAGTCGGAGGGGGAGGAGACGAGCAGGTACCGCACTTCTACATTATGCGGAAAAACAGTGCTAAGCAGCAGCGGCTGCCTACAAGGAAAGGGCGCGCGAGTAGCCTCGCTACCGGCGAGTTTCCTCGCTACTAAAGCGCACCTGCCCGCGGGTTTCCCCGCTGGCTCGGGAGGCAGGGCCGTCCTGAGACGACCTGCCCGCCCTATACGGCGTATGTTTCTTCAGCTCGTGCTTGAAGGATTGCTGGCCGGCCATTACTTGTAGGAGCAACGCGCGGTCAATACTACCTTTGGTATGACCGTCGGCAGTCATATCCCGCGTGTCACACCATTGGACGCTTTCCACGATTCCGCGTTCCATCATCTGGCGGATCCAGCTGATGTGCCCAAGCAGAGTACATTCTGTGGGCTTCTTCAGATCTTTGCTAGACAAAGACTTGAAGACAGACTCGGCATCAATAGTCAGAGTGACTTTGATACATAGACCACCCATTTCCAATATGTTCTTTAACTGTGTGGGGGTCAATGGTCCCGAGTGTAGCTCGTGGAGCGTTACAATGGTCGGGTAGCAGTCTTCCAAGTTGTGGGCTGCTGCCAGTGTTTCCGCAGAGTAGCTCGAACGCACCTGCAGTCGATGAGACTTGCAGTATGCGTCCACCAGGTGCACGACGGGTTTCCCCGCTTGCGTGTGGCCACGCCTCAGCAGGTTAGCCCCGCGGATACCATAGCCTTTGACTTCGTCGTCTTCATCTCCGTTGAGACGACGATAGCCAGAATCGCTATGCAGGTCGACTTCTCCTGTTGGGGTCATAGCTTGATACACGATCTTCTTCGGACCTGCCTGTAGCTTTCTGGTAACCGCGTTTAGTCGTCGTACCTGGATGTTTGTCGGTTCCTGGATACGTTGTAGTGAGACAACATAGACCATCAGCCATACCTGCGTGATCAACGCATAGGCTAGAGCGCCACGAAGACTGACGAACATATCAGAAATCGTCTTTGTCGCTTTGCTCTCAGGATCAGCTCCTGTGAGTTCTGGATGTGTGATAGGACGAAGCTGTTTGATGTATTCGTCCTGATCGAGAGTGACGCTCCCATCATCGGTCTTGTTGTACCGAACGGCACAGTTTGTGGATGTGTGCTTGTTCAGTTTGCACTTCCCAAACGTATCTTCAACACACTTGACATACTTGTCAATAGCCTCTTCCTTCCCAGTCATATTGATGTCATCAACGTGCTTGGCTGTCAAGAGGTTTGGGCTCATCTCGAACTCTTCGTCGTATGAAGTAGGCTGTAGCCCAAAGCTCCTAGTGATGGACCTGAGCTTCAGCGAGAATGCCCTGGGGGCATCCTTCGTGCCCGTCCCCGGCTTTAGACACCGAAGGCAATGCTTTGATTCGTCATATGACTCAAAGCCTGGCAGTGTACGAAGGACAGCTGCTGACCCAGGTGGTAGTGTGAAGCACACCACACGCTCTTTCTCGCCCGTTGCCGCGGCGAGCTCGCCATAGGTCAGTCCCTTCAAGAAAGCCATGTTGATGTCCAGGGAAGCGATGATCCAAGCTTTGTTGCATGCAGCAGAACTTGCGAGCAGTCTCTGGCTTGACCTCCTTGCCGTGCCAGAGAAGGTTTCGACATCAAAGGCTTCAAGGTCCATGAAGCCACGGAGTACCAAGCGTAACCTGATCGTCCTTTCCATTTCGCCCTTTTCGTTCTTGACAAACTTCCATTTGTATACGTAGCGTGACGTCATGATGTTAGACGCCTTGCTCAAGTCAGTCATCTGGAAGCATTTGTTGTCAAGCCAAGTCTTCAATTCTGTGTAGAGGGCTTTGGAAACTTTGACCGGATTTGCTTGGATGTCGGCCTTCGTGAGTAGATCGTCTTCCTTGACGACCACGGCACGTTTGGAGGCAGCGCTAACGTATACTCGCATAGTTGTGACGCTGCTGTCATCCAACAATCGGTGTTGCTGCTCGGACAGGACGACTTTGGACATGTCTGCAGTGAAGCAGAGCTCGATGTACTTCCCGTGCTCATCGGAGTCCAGATCATATTTGCTATCCGGATCCGTGGAGCATAAAGGAACGTAGTAAGAAGTGTCCATGTCGTATCCTGGCGGGTGACCCCGCTCCGGCAAGTGGCCTTGCACATCTTCACAGGTCGTAGAGACTAACACACACTGTGTGTCTGTCATGTATGTGGGAACTGTATGCATGACTTCCTCTGTGTCAGCTTCAAGGAGTGTTCTGTCATCCATCAGTTCAGCATACCACGACTTCAAGACAAAAGCATCCAGATCTTCTTCTGTTTCCTCTATGATGGTCGGGAGCCGACCATCGTTATCCGTAGGAGGCTCCTCAGGAGCAGCTGCTGGAGGTGATTCGCTTGGTGGTGGACCATCAGCGAGTTCCTCAAACTTAGTGAGGTCTTGGTCAAATCCAGCAGACGGCTTCCTGGATTTAAGACACTGGATGATGCGTGAGTGTGTAGATCCTGTGATGTCATAGATGTTCAAGGCAGTGCCATCAGCTTCATAGTAATGAAAACCAGGGGTCACATCATTATCATAGTGCACTAGTGTACAGCTGTCTGCATAGGGTGCAGCAGGCAACTTCGTCAGGCTCTTGGCAAGTCGTACAGCAACAACGTTTTCAATACGAAAGTAGTTGCGTATGAGGTACTGAAGAGCCAAGTGCACCTTAGGCGAAAGTCGGCTCGCAGCAGTCATCTGCAGCCGACCCTGTTTCGCTGGTAGATATCCGAAAGTCATGGCGGGTTTCCCCGCTGGCAGACCGGCAATAAAGGCCAATACTGTCCGAAGGGCCGTATTGTCCGATCCTATCTCGCGGACCATAAGTGCTTCGATGTACAGTGTGTGTCGTGTGTCAGGATACTGTACTCGCACTTCGCGACTGCCGACCTTCACGATGACCTGGCCTCGGTCAGGTTCGTTGCGGATGACCGGGTATGGACCACTCCATCCACCCCAGTCGTCTTTCGTGGTGGTCGGGCGATGATAGTCCACGAGATCTCCCTCTTTGTAGTGAAATTCACCCGTAGCAGTAGTCTTCGTACGGAGAGCCCTGTTCGTCTTGGCAACCGCAGTGGCCTGCGTGATTGCCTCCAGACTAACCCTCCTGATTGTTTCCTCCCTTGAGTGATCTGATGATTCAGCGGACTGATCATGATCCAAGACAGGGAAATCGGGAAGCATAGCTGGTTGTCTGCCATACAGCGCATTGTACGGAGACACTTCATTGTAGAAGGTAAATGCGTTGCTGGCAAACAAGGCTTCATGTAAGAGACGAGTGAAATTGAGAGGAATATTTAATCTATTCAATTCTTCTCCCATCACGTGTAAGAGGTGTCGCAGGATGCCGTTCCTAGCTTCGATAGTTGTAGCGTGTTGGCCACGCGCTCGAATACGAAGCTCTGTTCCCTTAGCCTTAAGGATGGCCTTTGCTGTATCATTATTCAGTGCTCCTTCCCCATCGGAGTATAAGATTTTAGCAGGGCCATGTTGCATCCAAGTCGTATGATAGGCATCGAGAACAGTATGCATGGCTTTATCAGGAATCTCTGTGCCAGCTGCCCAGCGAATACAACGGTCGATGATGTGAAAAACAATATGTTCCTGTTTGTAAAAGAAAAGATCACATTCGACTTCCTCGTTGAAACGTCCTGGCAGTGACACAGAAGGCATCACCGTGTTGCCTGGTTTGTCCCAGGCTCGACATTCTCTACACGAGTCACAAATGCCTTTGATCAGACTCAAACGGGTTTCACCCAGACCAACCTTGGTTAGAATCATCCGCATTTTTGGCTCCTTGGCATGAAACCATCTCAGGTGGAGTTTGCGGAGTTCTCGCTGCACTACAGCTGGGTCGAAGCTGCGCAGGTTTTGGAGGCTGAGCTGAACGTCGAAGCGAGTCCAATCAGGGAGCCTTGGCCTTGGCCTCGGCTCTGCTTGAGGCTGCGGCGGTGGTGGAGGATCTCCTCCCTCCATGCGTCCGCGCCTTGCTGCAACTTGTGGCAGTCTACGGTGATCGTCAGAGCTGCCAGCGCCACTGTTGCCACCATTAGCCCCGTCGGCTCTGGTGATGTCATGGCTGCTGGCGCCTGCGGTTGGATCGCCCTCACCAGGCCGTGGCGGCCTAGGCGCGCGTATGCGCGCTCTCGCGGCCGGCGCCGCTTTTGCGGCTGGCGCCGCTTCTGCGGCTGGAGCCGCTTCCGCGGCTGGCGCCGCAGGAGCGGCTTGCCCCGCCGGGCGCGGCTGGCCAAAGTTATCTGGCAGCTTCCATTTTTCGGCGAATCTGCATTGGCCAGATATCTTGGTGTGGTGAGGATTGCTCTTCTGATATTCCTTCTTACAGCTTGGACAGTCCCAGTAATACGGTTCAACATCATACCACCGACACATCTTCGGATCCCTGCTGTGCTTTGGTGATTGCTTGTAGTTGTTGTCCACACAGCCAGGGCACCCAAGACCGCCAGGTGGTGGTCGCCAGATTTCTCCGTTTGGGTGTCTCCGGATTGTTGGGTCGTCCAAGTCGTAGCCAGCACTGTTTGTTACGAACGCATAGCTGCGTTCACGATTCGCGAATGGATCGCGACCGTAAGCAAACAGGTCTTTGGCGATTTGCACCGCATCAACGATCAGTGACTGCATTCTGTAGGTATACTGTGCCGCCCTTGCTAGTTCTTTGTTACAAGCATTGGCGTGCACATGATTACCTGGACAACGCTTGCCTCTGAAAGGTGCCAACAACTCTTCTTTGTTTGCCATCATCTGTGTTGGCTTGCGGATGTATTGTCCAAATGAATCTTTGAGACCAGTCGTGCACTGATCAATAATCGTTTGGCAAGTGACCTTGCGTTGTGCCAGTTCCTTCCATGGCTGGATCTCATCCACCCACGTGCCCATTGGTTGTTCCCTGAGAAAGAAACGTCTTAGGTCGTCTTGTAATAGAGCGACTGTTCCACAGAACGTGATGTGAGGCAGGTCCTCTTTGTGGTGTTTAAGCCACGTATCATGATTGACCTGTGCATTGAAATAGGAAGGAAGTCCAGTAGTTCTGCAGCTTGGCTGCAGAATCGTGATCTTGACAAAGCAAGTCTTGAGGTAGTGGAGGACTGCTCTTTGTACTTCCGAGTTTCCAAGGTCAACCATAGATATCTTGTCAAGGTTCCCGCCTGACGAGAGTCCCCTCTTGAAGGCTAATATGGATATACCACCCTTGCCCCCACATAATTCAAGCATGTCCACTTGATTGTTTCTGCCGTAGCATAATGACTGGACCATCGAGAAGACATCAGCATGTGAGTCAGCGGGTTGCCCCGCCGGTAACATCATGAAGATGTCCTCTGATTCGCTGTCCGAGTCCGAGTCGTCAAGAGGAACGTCGTTGAAATATGTGGAGCAGTCAAGTCCTTTGAGGTCCTCTCCACAGTCGTCGTTACCGTCTTCCACTTTCTTCGGGACTTTCTTCGGTTTGATGCCGGCCTCTTTGTCAGCTTTCTGCTTTTCTTTCTGTTTTATCCTGGCATCAGTGGGCAACGCAGTTTCCGCGGAGAGATCCGCTGCGGAGGAATCCGCTGTTAAGTCAGGAAATGGCGGAATTTCAGGAAGGTTGTTGGTGGGTCGCGTTTGGCAACGCTCAATCGAAGGGGGAGGAGATCGATCGTCGTCGACGATCGTCACACGCTTTGGGCGTGGCCTTCGCGACTCACCATTGCCATGAAGAACTGGAGCCGGAGGCTCCCAGTATAGCCGAGTACTGATGTTTGTAACCCCATCAGGTAATGGAGCTACATAATTGTACCCAGTTGGCTGATCCTGGATTCTGATATCTTGAACGATCTTGTTCGTGTCCAGGTCGGTCGTGACTCTACGAACCACATGGTCCCATTGAGGGCCCTTTTGTGGACATTGGACGTAGTGTCTGACCTTTTTGTCAACGCGTGTACACACACTGAGGTGTACCGCACTCCGCTCATTCCTGATCATGTTGGCTTTATCGAGTTGATCAAGGAAGCGTGCAATAATAATAGCCAAAGTTTTATACCGAAGCTCGGCACGTTGCTGATCTTGGCCATACCAATCCAAATCATGCTCCTTGTGTGATCCACAAGTACATTTCCATAAGTTTATGGTATATGAGGACAAGATGTAGCAACTTGTATATAAGAACCACTGGGATATTTACTGGATCGGTCAAACTTTATACCGAAATGACAGAGTCTGATTCGTATAATGCTTAGCTTCAAATCTTCGATAACATCTTTGATCGGACCCTGTTTCCAGAAATACCCGGGTGGCCCCAGGATAACTATCTGCATTCTCAGAGCACGCGCTTTGATCAGGAGATTTTGTATACGTTGATAATGTGGTCCCGCCCTCTTTCCTGGAGTACGAACGTACCAATCAGAGGGTGTGGCCACCCACAACATATTGTAGTCTCCTGCCAACAAATTTCCCAAATACTGTGTTCCAGTTGAAGTCATTACCTCATTATGGGTAATCCGGTCGCATATATATCCACGGGTTCGGAGTTCAGCGCAAGCTGTGCGAATATCTTCGATGACGAGACATTTTGAATGATATTTTTCTTCTCGGGCCTCAGCGCGGCCAACGTATGTCGCGAGGAGGCCGGTATTCGGCTTCTCTTCGCAAGCGAGCGCCGCCGGCGCGCCCGCCTGCCCCCGTCAGCGGCGGTCGTGTGACCACGTTGCCGTCTGACTCGGGGGCATGCTGTTAGCGGATGGCTCCGCAGGAGTCGCTGGTGCGGCTACGCTCACGATCTCCACGCGGGTTGGCCCCGCAGAGTCCGACGAACCTCCGCCCGTGTAGCTTGGTGGTGGTGGCGGTGTCGCGGGTGGCCCCGCTTGGTTCTCAGGCGTCCATTTATTCACCGCCTCCTGGACTGCCCAAAATATCTTGGATTTCAGGGCATCCTTCATATGTGGCCAGGTCCCTTCGGGACACTGTTGGCCCTCCCACCAGCTGTTCAGCGTCCTGTCCACGATCAAACGGGTCGTGTCTTCCAGGAGCTGCTTGTCGAGATACGGCTCGACAATGTACGTATCAGTCGTGACGGTCATGGACTGTCCCGTCGCGGGTTGCCCCGCTGTGGTCTCGGCGGGTGGCCCCGCACTTACTCCGGCGGGTGGCCCCGCACCTACACCGGCGGGTGACCCCGCATTGACGGGGTCCTCTTCGTTCTCCGTCTCGGTGTAGCCATCTCGACTGCTGCGGATTGTGAAGGTGTTCGTGACCGTCTGGCTTTTAGCCCCGTCATACAAACCGCAGGGAATGGCTAGATGTCCTGAGGGAGTTTTCTTCGCCCTCAGGACCTTGGCGCCCCTCCCCAGCTTCAGAGTGTAATCACCGCTGGGGAAGATAACCTTCTGGTAGCCTGGCTTCAGCACGATGATCGTGTCACGTGCTTCCATGGCACCAAGGCCCCAGATGGCCGGGAGGTTGGCACCCGAGCCTTCTGCGATGTTGGAGGCATACTCCTCGATACGGGGGCTTGCCTCATTGGCGTATTGCACCCCGATCTTGAAGTTGCCCATTTTCCGACATATCGCAGCACCCTCACCGACACCGTTAATGTAGAGGGTCTTGCTCAGGGTGCATATGGCAGGTCTGTGATTGTACCTGGCCATAGCCTCCTGGAAGGTTCGCGCCGTATTGGCTCCAATGATGTTCACGTTGGAGCCAATGTCTAGCATGAACGAGATGCACGGCAGTCCGTCTTCGTCGGGAAAGAATGTCCCATTCCGCGCTGCCAGAGCCATCGTACCATGGTCATCGGTGTGGTACGTAATCTGTGAACCGAGTGTGCCTTTCAACAGGCGTTGTTCAAGCACCCATTGGCTCATGGTTAACTCGGTGCACCACATCTGCTCATATTGGCGGCGCTCCTCTACGGTAATTGGTTCCTGTTCAAGAACCCAATAATTCGCAGAGAGTGTGGACATCCATTCACCTCCTGGCGGCAGCGTGTCCGTGTCGTCACGTGCATAGGTCAGCCCTTTTGTATCGATCATGAATGTGGTGTGGAACTGGGCTGCCTCCGCGCTCTCAGCGCTTGCCCGGCTCCTAGCGCTGACCGGGCTTGCCACACGTGAGGTCCTGGATGATCCAGTCGGCCTGCGCGTGCCGCCTCCGCTCCTGCCACTCCGCCTGATGTTGGCCTCCATTGCCCTCAGGAATCCTGGATTCGGAGGTCCAATTGCGGGTGGCCCCGCTTTGGCGGCGGGAGCCGCTTCGGCGGGTGGCCCCGCTGCTGGGGGCTCCTGTGCTCGAAGCGTAGGCAGGATTGGCATCTGGATGCCTTGCTCTGGCGCTGGCCAGGGGGATGCCTGTGCAGCTGGGGCACGTGCGGATGGCTCCGCCGAGTGTGCGGCTCGAGCCTCTAGTGCCTCCACTGCTTCCCGTAGCCGACGCATTTCCCGGGCATCTGCCACGTACCTTTCCTGCTGGCGCGCTTGTTCCGACTCAGCGTCGCGCTGTCCAGCACACGGGAAATGTGCTGTAATTATGCCCGGCCCACGACATACAGCGCAGGGGGCCTCGTTTGGCGCACCTGGCCGCTGATTGCGGACGTGCTGCTGTGCAACACGATCCCAGCATATATCGTGGAAGAAGTGCCCACACGCCAGTCTCCACACTGTGGTGCCCATCTCGTAGGTGTCCATACAGATTGGGCACTGTGTGAAGTTGTAGTCTGAAATGACTGGAGCAGGCACGTCTGGGCGAGTCCGAGCTTGGCGCTCGAAAGTGGTTTCGCCCTCCCGATATGGCGTCGGTGGCGGCCGTCTATCTGTCCGTTCAGCGGGTGGCCCCGCGTCTGCGGGTGTCCCCGCTTGGTTTTCACGCTCGATCCTTCTCTGGATCGCGCGTTGTTGGCGCAGCCTGGCGTTGTCCCGAGCCTGCTGCCTAGATGCCAGTATCGCTTGCTGCGTGTCGTGCACGTCGCGGATGTAGTCTGGCATGCTGCCCATAGCGGCTGGCACCGCGAGACCAGCTGGCTGAACCACGGTCTCGGGGTCCGTCGGCGTGGGCATGTAGGCGTAGTGCGGCATAGACTGCGCATCGACCGCTCGTGTAAACTGCAAACGAAACATCTCATTGGCAAGATTCCGAGTGTATTCGTTCGCAGGTGGCCCCGCAATCATAGGAGTGTTATTCATCTGCGCGTAGTACTCCGGGTACATCGGCGCGTCCATGGCCTGTGCCTCTGCTGGTCCATGATTGTCCCATCCATATATTGGGTGTGATGCTATTCCTGGAATAAACACCTGTCGATATGGATTCGTGGGATCAGCATTTGGAGCATCTTCAGAAGTCCAGCTCCAGAGAGGCCGAAAGTCGCCATGATTCGTAACATCTATGTTGCGGTTCCGCAACAGGCTGGGCACTCTATCAGCTTGTTGCTGCAGAAAGGTAGCCTGTGCTCTCAAGTTGGCTGCCCGACGTTCGTAGTCTGAACCTTGCTGTCCGTCAGCGGGTGGCCCCGCATGTGCGAGTGACTCCGCAGGCGTTCGCTCGGCGGGTGTCCCCGCAGCCACTCCTCCTTCACTACCCCTCGGAGTGCCAAAGGGAGTGGTTGCCTGGAGTGCTGCTGCGAGCGCCGGATTCCCGCGAATCGCCTGGAGTCTTTGCCACAAGCTGTTCTCGCTCGTTTCAGACGGCGGAGTCCGAAACGGCGAGCCACCATCTGAACCGCCCATAGGGACAAACCTCGCACCTCCAGCTTGCTGCGGAGGGCGTTGTGGTTGTGGTCCTAGGACGCCTGGTGGCCCCGCAGGAGGGCGCAGGTTCCTCTGCTGTGCGTCTTGGATACCTGTATGCACCGCCCACGGGTCAGCACGGTATAGCTGATCGGTTAGTCCAGAGACGTCGGCTGATGTCAAATGGCTGTTGAGGGCCTGGACCCATGACTGCTGGTCCGGCCTCCAAGGAGATGCTACCGTTGCTACTGGTGTGACCACTTGTTGCCATGAACCGTCCGAGGTGTCTACCGCGGGTGTCCCCGCACCTGCGGGTGGCCCCGCTTCAGGCATGACCTCGTCCTCCTGGGCATTCATCATGAGGACTGTCTGTGTGTCGTACGGTCGTGGAGCAACATCTTGCTCGGTCATGACCAAATTGAATGGACGACCGTCCGTCTTAGTCCAGCCCTTTAGGTACATGGCGTGATCTTCCATTACACCCAGAGTTCTGTCACACATTTTAAGTGGCAGGTAGTCATCGGTGCGAATCCTGTCCGCGGGTTGGCCCCGCCTCCGCGACTTGTCATAAGCCAGCGGATTGCTCCAGGCTTCGCCGACCCGATATTTCGCAATGCTCACAATCTGGAGGATATGATCGGGCGGTATACGTCCGTCGTGGCCTCGTGTCATGACTATGTCATTTGCTGATCTCCATAGGGAGAAGCCACTGGACAGCATCTTGTTGATGCTGCAGAATATGAGCACCTCCGAGTCAGGACGGATGCCCGATTGAATCCTCGGGTCGCCCGGGAGGTAGGGGCAGCCGTGCACAAATTGGCGCCCCCCCTTCCTCTTAGGGTTGTCCTGTGCGAGGCATGAAAGGCCATTAGCAAGAATGTCCTTGACATACTCCCACTGTGTCCCGTGGATGAAATATACTGGGTCGTCTGGTTCTTTCATCCATGTTGTGATCGGCTTGTACAGCGACTCGGGACAGTGGATGCCTGGACTGCTGTGGCCGTTCGTGGCTCTGATGAAGTACTGTGGCCTGCGTGCCTTTGGTCGAAACCTGGGAGGCAGCAGCATGCTGTCCTCAACGCACTTCATCTGGAGCCTGCCCTTCTGCATGCCGTGATGGTCAATCATCTCACAGCAGTTTAGCAGCACCCAATACACGTATGACGTGTGGGGCCTGCCCTTGATCAGCACCTCGTGCATTTCACGATAGCCTTTCCACTGATCATTTTCAGTCCAGTTTGTCAGCAGATCGTCAACGACAACCCAGCCATCGTATGGATCGAAAGTGCTGATCTTTTCGAAGTGTCGGCTGAATCCGTCCTTCCAATATGGACTGTGGCGTAGGGCTGTAGAAAACCATATTGACACCTTGGTCATCTGCCCTTCACGCGGCAAAGTCGGATCCATGCCGAACCTCTCCATGACCTTCAGGAGCTCTGCTTTATGCTGCGCAACGCGTAGTGGCGGCCTGTCTCGCAACATATTTCCCACGGTTTGTTGTTCACGTTCCCAGTCGTTGCGGCACTCGAAGTTACGACGATCAGGACAATTAATGACCTCGTATCGGTCAGTATCGTCTGGAGTGACTCGTGGGTTTATGGTGCGCTTCGGGCCTTTGCCTTCAATGCCTTGCCAGTATTCGATGGCTCCCAGAGGGATGTTCCTAAGAACAGACATTACTGGCTGCCCGTGTGCGGGTGGCCCCGCTAATGCCGCTGGCGGCGCTTTAACGGGTGGCCCAGCAGAGCCTGCGGCTGGCGTGGCAGCTCCTGCGGATGACTCCGCGCCAGGGTTCGGGTGACCTTCGTCAGCAGCTGCATCATCGGTTAGTTTCTGTTGGTCGCCAAATTCTTTGAGGACTCTGAAGCGCTCTTCCCTTGAGAGAGTGCCTTCTGCGGGTGTCCCCGCTGCTACGGCTGGCGCCGCTTTAGCGGGTGGCCCCGCAGAGCCCTTGTCCTCCTTAGCCTTGGCGGCCGCTTCTGCCCGCACCGACCTCATCCCAGCTTCGGGCTTCGGCTGCGCTTTCATTCGTGCCGAACCTGGTCGTGGTGCAAGGCGCGGCTGATGCAGAGTTGGAGTCCAGTCACCTCGGAAAGCTGCCTGAGGCTTGTCGCGAACTTCGTCCTTGACATCGCCTTGGGTCGCCTGTGGCATCGGGGTCGATGGTCCAGCAAAAGCCTTCTTCCTCTCTGTCACGGACAGACCGGGAGGATCTGCCGGCTCAGGGTCGTCCGTCTTGGCGACCCCTCTGGCCTTCGCCCGCCCATGTGTGCCTTCGGGGCTCTTGGACGGGTGCCTCTTCGCAGGAGTCGGTGAAGACGAGGAGTCGGCTTTAGGTCTTGGAGGTGGTCTGCTGCCCTTGCCCGGTTGTGGACCAGGAGGGTCTCTAGGAGGGCCTTCTGGCTGGCCATGATCATGGATGACCTGCCTCATCTGGTCGATGTCGGCAGTACCTTTTATGGCCAGCTTGTACTTGCCATTCTCATGGCGATAGATTACCCTCGTGCAAAACCACTTCTGCGCCGAAGAGCTGTAGTACCAGCAGGCGCTTCCATCAGGGAATGGATTCTCTGAGCCGTCTTCCGCCGCCCATTCTTCATTCAGTTCGGTGTGGTCTGTGCCGGCGGCGGACCCGGCAGCAGATGCAACAGCTATCCACTCGTCGTCCGCGGACCCAGCGGCTGGCGCCGCGTCTGCGGGTGACCCCGCTTCTTTGCTGGATTCTGCGGGTGACCCCGCCTCTTTAATGGATCCAGCGGGTGACCCCGCCTCTTTATGGAATCGGCGGTTCCATTCCTTGAGGCGATGGTCATTGGGAAGCTGTACCCAATTTTCCCTGACGATGTTGGCCACCTCTTCGGTCATAGGGACACGATCGGCTTCGGTGATGCGCTTTCCTCCTCCAGGGACCTCCTTATTAGGATCATGGACGTTGCCAGCGTCATCTCCATGAGACCAATTCCACGGGGTCTCACCGTGATGAGGGCTCCTGGAGGGGCGGTCCATCGGACACCTGCGCATGTGACCTTTGAAGGGCTCGCACTGACATACTTGTTTCCTGTATGTCTTGCGATCGTTGATGATCTCCTGTTTCTTAGCCCTTTTGTCCCAAGCCTCTGGCGTCTTGGTCTTGCCACCCTTGGTACGTATTATCGCGCCAGTTTCGTCCCTTTTAGTGCAGTACTCCTTAGAATACCAGTGGCGAAGCGTGTCCATCGAGTAGCCGGGGTACCATTTGATGTACCAATCCGGCACATGCTGAGCGGATACTCCGACGGAGTGCTCAGTACTGTATGGATAGCCCGACTCATCATGTGTAGGGCGTCTGGGAGCTGAACGGCTCCTTCTGCGGGCTGGCCCCGCTGACGCACTACCGCGTGCCATTGGCCTTTGATCGTCATGCTCTGAGTCTCGGGGAGGCGACGGTCGTCTGTCCCTCTTGGCGTAGCGCATGTCCTCCGAGTCCTCTGAGCTGTCCTGGACCATGAACACGTTTTGATACGGGCTTCTGAAGTACCCGATGTCGTTTAACTGCTCCATCGCGAGGTCGTTAATGTCCATTTGATCACAACCTTGCATGAATACATCCATAGACCAAGCGGGTGGCCCCGCTGTTGCGTCTGGCGTCTCTTCGGCGGGTGACCCCGCTAGAGCTTGGAGTGCTGTCAGCATCTGAGATGCTGACATGTCCGAATCCAAGTATGGACGTAGACGTGCAGCTCCTGGGTGTGACAGCAGTTCGTTCATGGTTATCTGCTGATGTGCTGGCGCACTCAGGAGTCGGATTGCTTCTGAGACCTGCTCTTGGAGCATGTCCTTATAATCTTCTTCGGCTTCTTCGGAGTCGGAATACGCGGGATGGCCCCGCATTTCGTCATCGGCGTCTCCCGCCTCCGAACCAGCCCACGAAGGATTTGGCAGCAACGGCATGCCAATCACTTGCGGGGCCAGCACGGCGGTGAGTTCTTCCTCTGTTGCCGGGACGGTCTCGGCTTCGGAGACCTCGTCGCCGGCGGGTGGCCCCGCTGGAAGACCGAACCAAGCATTGTACGCGACCTCGTCGACCTCGTCCCAGCCGTGGAACTCGTCGAAGAGGGTCACTGCGTAGTCTTCCAGGGCTACAGTTGCTTCAGCGTAGCGGGCCATCACGTAATACGTGGAGGAGCCCGCGGCGGGAGCCGCTTCTGGATTGACGTAAAACTCGTAGTCAATGTAATCTATGTCATCCATAAAAGAATTTTGAGCCAAATGTACGGATCCCTTTCCTTTCCCCTTCGGGCATTGATCGCGCAAATGCTCTGTGCTACCGCATGTATGACACTTCATAGTATTGCCAGAAGCGTCCCTAGGGTTGCCCCTCCGCCCTTTTCCCTTACCGGAGGTCCGCCTGTGACCCCGACCTTTGCCTCCGATAAGAACTTCTTCAAAAGCCATATCAGTTAAGGACGTGAGGAAAGCAGTAATACCCCTACCATGCATACGGCGTCTGCGACCCCCTTTGCCACGACCCTTTCCAAATCGTTTGAAATGTCGGCGTGCTGCACGTCTCACCTTTCTGACTGGTTTCTTCATGAAGCGCCTCCAACGGCGTTTTGATTTGCGATAAGCCATAAAAGCGGCTTCCGCTCTTTGTTGTTCAGAGAGGTGAGTGTCATCCGCTGGGTAGTCATTACCAGCAGAGACTATTCCATTGTGCTCATCGTCAGATGAGGTATCTGTGTCAGTGCCAGATTCAAACGGTGAGGGTGGCTGAGACCCTTGAGCGGATGACTCCGCTTGGCCCCAGAGGGTTGTGCCCGAGGGCGGGCTTGCAGTGTAGGCGGCGCCTGGCGAGTAGTTCGACCAGGCGTTCGCCTCAGCTGCCTCTGCCGATGCCTGGCCAGTCTGCCCTAAAAGGGCAGTGGCCTCGTTGGGCATATCGGCTGGGTCAGCCCAGGGATTTGGCTCGCCAGGACCAGCGGGTGACCCCGCAGTCGTGGCGTAGACACCTGCATGTGAGTGGTGCCCTGTGAAGATACCCGCTATGTTGCCAGGAGAGCGCTCGGCAACATGTCCGTAGTTCCTCATCCTGGTCAGCAGCCTGTCATAGTCTGCTTGTGTTCGGGGCATCTGATGATTGAAGGGCTCAAGCAGGTGTTGGGCTCGTGACGCGCCAACGCCTAACGCTCTGAAGAGAATCAGCGTTAGGATCTGAAAGTTGGGGATGACAAAGCCAACAGAGTTAGCCTCGTCACGGGCCATCTCGAATCGAGCTAATACTGAGTCGATTCGCTCGCCCCTTTCGACGCGGAAGTCGATAAGGGCAGTGCCAGAGTTGAGCTGGCGCTCATCTTCCAGATTTTCAAATTTGGTGCTCAGTAAGTACAGTATATATGTTACTGCATCCGTTGGCTGTCCATTGACAGTTACACCATAATTGATGATCTGGGAGGGGACCTGCATGGCGATACGACGAGCCAGACCTTGAAGGCCTCGTTGTAGTGCTGCAGCTTGTTGTGGTGGTGTCATATTGCCACTCGTTACGTTTAACCATGCATGTACTTCGCGAACGTATTCGCGAAAAGGCGTAGTACCGGCAGGGTCCCATGAAGGGCCAGTAGTACGCGTGTCGTCCATCCCCTGCCGCATGTATCCCACAGCACATCCCATTATTACCCACAGAATGCCGAATATAGTTATCTTGATCCAATGCATGTGCATTTCGGCTTCGGTGATTGGTTTAGGCTGTGGTTTGTCAGGCTCTGGCGTAGTAGCCGTGAGGCGCCTGACTGGCACGGGATGCAGGTGGCCCCGCTGCGGGTAGCCCCGCAGGGTGACCACGTTCTCGATCGAGTTGCCGATTGGCATCTGGTGGAAGTCGGGAGTGAAGTAGCGCAGTGAAGTAGGAGAGAGCGTCTCGAGTTCGCGGGTTGCCCCGCTAGCTCGATCGCGGACTGGCTCCGCTCCTCGCAGAGCCGGCGCAACATGGTATTCCACCGTAGTAGTAGTCCACCAAGTTGTGCCGTGGATTACAGGAATCAGAGCGAGAGCCAGCCACACGAGAGTGTAGCCAGCTCCGCTACCAAGTCGAAAACAAGCTGGTAAGCTTAGGTATGTGTTACGCTTTAAGCGTTGCCATATCCCAGGCTTTGGCTCATATCGCATGAGCAAGAGTGCAAGACGAAGCATGGGATCTGGAGTAAAGGATAGGATGGGCATCGTCAATGGAAAAGGTATTTTCCGATCTCTGATGCAAGTCGTGCGCCTCAGTGAGGCACAGTCATATATTTGGCCGGGCCCGGCTTGAGCCAAAATGGCAGCGGTACATGCTCGATTTATACCTCGCCTTTAACCTTCTCCGTTTAAAGTGTCTCGAGCGGGAGCTTCGCATGTGAGGGAGACGCGATGAAGTCTCGAACGTGACCCCCCTCTCTATGGGGCCTGCGGCTCAGTCGAATCTGAGCGGGGTATCCAAATCCTATAATTGTCGTCATCTCTGGGTTCCTGCAGAGACAAACAGACCAACAGAGAGCAGCAGAGACCAGCAGCAGAGGCCAGCAGAGTTGTTCCCACTCGGACCTGCCCATATTCAGCCTCGCACGAACTCAGACTCACGCACACCCTGGTTCACTCACGCTCAGACTTACTCACACTCCGACGCGCTCATGCCTAGACGCACTCGCACTAAGACTCACCCGCTCGCACGCACTCACAATCAGATTGCCTTTTGCACAGACTCAATCGTACTCAGACTCACTCATACTCTGAAGACTCACACGTAGTTATTCCCACTCAGATGTCCTCATGCGCAGCCTCACTCCTACTCAGATCCACTTCCATTCAGACACACGCACCGATATGTTCAGACTCAAACTAAATACTGATTCTCATGTGGGGTCCGACCATCGGAATCATTCAATGCGGGGCCCCAGAGCTCTGAACCCTTCCCCCAACAAAACATGTAATCCTGGATCCATTCTTGATTGTACCGAGGCCCGATGACGTGACCTGGAAACCAGAAACAACTGTTCATTTTATCATTTCCTGTAGCGGTCGTTAAGTGGGTGGTGGTGGGGCCCTGGGTAACAATAACGCTTGGGCGTGGTGGGGCACGTCGGGCAGCGGGTGCGCTGCGATCCCCACATTAGTATGCGCGCGAGCACCAACATGTGGGGGGGTCCTCCTCCCCCCTAGGGGGTCCCCCCTACTTACGGTCGTTACCGTTAGCCGTTGCGGGGGGGCCCGGGTAACAACGCTTGCGTGCCAGATGATGAAGCACAATTCCACATGGCAGAAAAGCGAAGCGATTGAAGATAGAAAAATGCCAGACCGTCCGAGGTCTGGCATCGGGGGGCAGAACGTCGCCTGCGAGGACATGCTCCCCGCCGACGAGCGATTGTTGTTCCTGGCCTCTGGTCCCGACAACTTTCTTGAGGCAGGAACGTGCGGCACCGACGCAAATTGAGGATCAGCACATTGGGAGTGGGATCTACACATCTACAACTTGTTCGATACTGCCCCCACAAGTGGTCCGTCCCAATCTCGTTTCCCCCCGGCATCTTTCCTGTACCAACATCATGTGCCTGACTCATGCTTCTTCGACGGGCGACTTTTTTTCCTGGCCTCGCGTCGCAGCGCACGCCCGCGCCGCTCGTCGCAGGCGCGCGCGCGCGCGCCCCCCCCGCCTCGGGGAGGTGTGCACAGCGTCGCGCGCGCCTGGGCTGAGCTCTTATCGGGTCCGCCGGCGCGGGTGCCCCCGGCCTCGCGGCCCCGCGCGCGGAGGGGTGGCAGAGGACCAGCGGACGGCACGCCCTCGTCGAGGAACAGCGGCACCACCAACACCAGGGACCACCAGCGGGAGGAGCCAGGGGGGGTCCCCCTGGTGGTGTGGTCCCCCCTCTCGCTCGAGGCATCCCCTGATTATCCCCAGCTCGGGGAGGTATCGTGGACCTCATCGCTGAAGGTGGCCACCCTGGAGGTGGTGTCGGTGTCGCTTCTCCTTCCCCCGAATCCAAAAGGGGTGGTAACCCGCACCTCGCAATTTGAAAGCGCATTAGGGTTGTCGGACCACGAGGGGGGCTCCCATGCGAGCGGAGACCACCATCCGACAATACACACCCCTATCGCCCCCCCCGGAGTTCCCTCCCAAGCATTCTGGGGGTCGTATACGTACGGGTGCTAGTTGTCAGCTCCTGAGCCGGGGCAAACTCGCTGAGAGGCCGTCGAGGCCCGAGATCCTGGCGTTGCCACTTCTTCGCAACGGGCGAAATTGCCCTGTTTCGAGCCCCCCGGCCCTCACGGGTCGATCCGGTTTGATAAGCGCAGCAGAAGAATTGGGTCCAAGGCTTTGGTTGAGTTTTTGTTGAAGAGGTCGCAGTGGTTGTTGTGTCCCAATCATTTTGGGCCTCGCAAAGGGGGTACCCGCTCAGGAGACCTGCTGGGACATCCCCTGAATGGCTGTGGGGGGGCTCAACTAACCAGTCTTGAGCTCATTCCTGTGCCTGAGATCGACAGGCCCAAGGTGATGATAATATGAAGGATGTGCCCTCAGAAACCGAGGGGACCTTCATCGGTATCGGTACGGACCGAGATACAGTGATGTCGATATCATGGGTGAAACTATGTTGTGGGCTGGTGGATCTTTTGGCACCAGACAAAAAGTTGGAAACTGGACGGACCAGGGGATCTTCCCCGAGTGCATATATTGTGGCCTGGGCTGGGTTTCTAAGTCCTGGGGCCCGTGGAGCGCCTCGGGAGGCCAATAACGAGGAAAAGCCTCATGACCCGTCTGCTTCATGGCAAACCTTGGACCAGGGTCACCTCTGTAGTGGCCTCCCACATGGGGCTGGAGTAGATGGAAGCGGAGGATCGCATCGCAGTCGATGCATCGGCGACGGCGGGATGGAGAAGAACGGGCTCAAGATCGCGCCGCATCGCCGATGCCTCAGCGACGAAACGCGACCATCCGACTCTGGTACCGCTACTCTCCGGGCCTCTCCCGGGCTGCGTTCTGACTAGGATTGTGGGAAGAATCCAGCCGTTGCAACGAAGACTCTCGAAACCCATACCCATCTTTTCACCCGAATCAATGCCACACCCGGGATGGCGAGCTCTCCCTCCCGCTCCTCCCCCCTGTTTTGCTGTTGCCGCCGCCGCCTCCTCCTCCTCCTCCGCTTCATCCTCGTATTCATCTTCCTCCTCCTCCTCCTCGCCGCCTGCCTCGTCCACCTACGCCCCTTCCTCCTCCTGCCACCTCTTCCAGGCCGCCTCGGGAACCTCCCCCCAGCGCCGCGCCGGACGAGCAGCAGTAATCGGTACCTGTTCCTCCTCGATTGGTGGCGACATCCCGAACCCTACCCCCACCAACCATCACTCTCCTGAGTCGATATCAGGCGGGGGTAGGGTTCATATTGCGCCACGTGTTCGACGAATTCCGAACCCTACCCCCGCCGCCCACCGAGCTGCCTGAATCCTTGACAAGCGAGGGTGCAGGGCTTGGCTTTCGCCGCCAACTCTGGCATCTCGTCTGGCTTCATTGGGGAGGTGTGGACTCCTGCAGCCTCTGGGGGCCAGGCGAGTCCCCACGGAGGATTCCCGCAGACGCGCCTCCCGCCATCGAGACGAGCGGGCGCGCGCGAAGTCGGCGCCACTAGTCCCCCCTCATCTTGGTCTTGGTCCTAATCTTCTTCTTCGACTTCGGGTCCGGGAACTTCACCAGCAGCGTGTGCTCGTAGAATGCCTTCGGGTCGGGCTTGAACTTCGTGCCGTGCGGAGCTGTCGGCGGGGCCCCGAAATACTGCTTCAAGAACTGCTCCATCTCCACGGTCGACTTCTGCGCGCTCTCAGCCGCAGGCTCCGGCCCAAGCTGGAGCGTGACGGGCTTGTTGAAGTCGGGCATGACTGCCTGGCCACGAGAGTGGAGGCCGCGTCCCCCCACACTGCCTCGAGCAGAAGAGCGGCTGCAGGCTGCTCGATCTCGACCCGGCGGTGGACACGCCGCCGCCGCATCATTATCCTTTTCGCGAGCACAGCGCTGCTCAGCAGCAACCCTGCTCCTCAGAGGGCAACGGAGGAACGCCTGGCCAATGACGAAGACCGCACGTGGAGGCGGAGAGACGAGCTTGTCAACACAGCTCCCAGTTCCCGGAGACTCCCAGGATTGCCCAACTGGGACCTCGAGGCCCACAAACTTCCCAGCAGTGGAAGAGCCCGCTATCTTTCTGAAGAGGCTCGCCAGGGTTTGCCCCTGGCCCAAGCGTTGTCTAGGCACAGCCGCAATCACCCCCACCCGGCGACAACGGAGGAACAGGAAGGGCGGGCCCCTTGGGCGAGAACAGAGGAATGGGAGGTGGAGGGCGGGGGGGGGCTCGGGTCAAGTGCCCAGAAAAAAAAAGCTGACTCAAAGATGCAGGGCAGGAAATGGAAGGGCGGGCCCTTTGGGCGAGAACACAAGAAGCGGAGGGGGACGGTAGGGGGGGGGGGGCGCGGGTCAAGTGCCCAGAGAAGCCAGCGAACGCAAAGATGCCAGGCAGAGCTGCGAATGCCTTCGCACGGCTGGAATTGCAAAACCATGCGGCGACGAATGAAGGATACTCAGTGCGGACCTGTCGGAGAGAAGCCCTTCAAGAAACCCTGCTGGAGGGACAGAACACGAGGACCATGACCCAGACTGAACGCGGAAACGTCGGTGTCGAGCTTGGTCACCGTGCGTCCAAATCACCGTCAATTCGGGGATACACAATCCTCGCGAATCGGCGACGGTCGGCATGGACCATGACCAAGACCAGCGTCGACAAGGTCCAACGACATCTTGGTCATGGTCATCGCGTTCCTTCCCTCGACCGACCCTGAAAATCCGCGTGCGGTGCAGCTGGGGGGGGGACAAAAAAAACGCACCTCGAACGCGGCAACTTCGTGACACCCGCGACCAAAGCTGCCGCGCACCGCGCGGGGCGTTGCGCGCGAGGCGGAGAAGGCCGAGGCTCGATGCACCCTGACGGAAATTTGGCGGCGCCCGCAAGGGGGGTGTGGAGGGAGGGGGGACGGCTTCCAAGAAGGAGGCTGCTTCTTAGAAGGCGGCGGCCTTACATCTATAGATGGGGCTCGCCATCTCTAAGAAGCAGGGGTGTTTCTAAGAAACCCTCCCCCCTCCACCTGCCCCCCTCTGCGCGTGGCTGGGACACACTCGGTGATGCAAGTCCATGTGAATCGACGCAAATCCAGACGACACATCTGGAGCCAGTCGGGGGAGCTCCAGCGCGAGTCGGGGGGCAGGCAGCCCCAGCCGTGGAGCCCTTGACAGGACAGCGAGAATGGGACGACAGCCACATGGCATGGCAGATTGGCTCAGGCTACGTTGCGGACGTCGTTTCTGCAGCCAGTGTGGAGCCTGAGGAAATCCCGACAGTACTGGAAACCACCATGATCATGACCTCTGGCTGCTCGGAGGGAAGGACAAGGCTCGAGCTCCTCCTGGCGCAACTTGCAGCGCGCCTCCCACTCTGCCTCCTTGGTCGCGCAGCCCTTCTTGAGCTCCGCCAGGTACACCTCGACGAGGCCCGGAGCAGACGCAAGAGCACGAGTCACGAGCGGCAAACATATCCGCATCCGCGCCCTCGCGGTCTGGACTCCAGGCCGCGATCCCGCGGACACGCGGTCGCACGAGTACGTTCCGCGCGGGGCATCCGCGAGAAAACGCTCCTTCTCCGTGGCGTCGCGGCCCAGGGGACCAGCCCGCGATTCTGCTGATACGGACATGTCTTTCGTTCACGAACAAGACTGAGCTCGATGTTCGGTCTTATCCTCACAGTCCTCCACCCCCTGACCCCCGAGTCATCGTCCGTGGCCTCGCTCCCTCCTCCTGCTCCTCCCCCTCACTGCCGTCGCCGACGTCGTCCTCTGCCCTCATTATCCCCCTCGTCGTTGCTCCTCCTCCTCCTCCTCCTCCTCCTCCTCCTCCTCCTCCTCCTCCTCCTCCACACCCTCCTGCTTGGCCCCCTTGTTGTCGTCGTCGTCTCGTCGTCGTCGTTCTCCTCCACCTCATCCCCCTTCGTCGTCGCCGTCGCCCTTCTCCTCCAACTCCTTTCTTCTTCGTCATCCCACTCTCCACCTGTTCTTCCAGCCCTTTGGCAAGAGAGAAACGGGTCCTGAGGGAAGCGTGTTCTGGTTCCCAAGGGCCTTCTTCTGGGGCCGGATTTTCGTCCCAAACAGTTGCCTGATCGTCAGTGGGGCCTCTCTAGGCCAGCTGGGCAGAGAAAGCGGTGATAAAGGCCTCAAAGCCCGTTCTCCTCGAGACCCCTCTCTCTCATGGCGAAGCCCGCCCCTGCCCCTCTTAGACGAAACAATGCCTCAATGTCCGTGCGGATTTCTTGCTCCCAGGGGCCTCTGGAGGCTTCCAGAGGTTCGGACGGGTCATATAAGCTGTTTGAGGATTCGCACCCTCTTTGAAGATTTGCACCCACGTTATCTACATCTGATTGTTCTTACTTGGGTTATTCTCACTCCCCTCTCGCGAGGCCCCCAAGCACGGGGCCAGAGAGGATGGGGTCGGGGGATCGTACCGCATCGCCAATGAACCGCCGATGCAATAGCGACAGCACGGGGCCAGAGTAGATAGAGTCGGGGGATCGCACCGCATCGCCAATGCACCGCCGATGCACCAGCGACGTCGGAACGGAGAACGTCTGATTCTGGAACACGCCGCATAGCCGATGCATCGGCATCGGTTGTGCGGCACGATCCCACGATCCCATGAACTCGAGCCTCTTTTGAAAGGATTCCTCGCGTCGCCCTCCCGCGCAACATTCTCGAATCACGTCCTCGGACCTCCTCTGAAGGGGAGCGATACAGACAGAGAAGTTAGTTGGTCAGATTTGAAGGTCCCCGCAGACGTTGACGAAGGTCCCCGTTCGGAAGTGTCAACCTCGCCTAAAATGTCGGGTCCGACTACGGGTCCGCTACGGATGCGATGCTTGTTGGACGGATCCGATGCAAATTCGATAGGTTTTGGACGGATCTGAGCGGAGCGAAACTAGCGCGTTTGGCACGGATCCTGTCTGACCACTCTGCCTTTGTCCGACGTTTTGGTCGACGCGCGTTCTGATCACTGGACCTCGCCGTCGCTGGCGTCGTCGTCGCTGCTGCGGCCACCCCACTCGTTGGGCGCGCTCGCGCCCGTGCACCTTCTCGACCCCGGTCATGCGTCAATGCAGTCACACTTCCAGGCCACGCAAGTCGTACCAAAATTACGCGCGCTCGCACCCGTGCACCTTCTTGAGGTTCAGACCCCGGTCACGCGTTGATTCAATCACGCTTCCAGTCTAGGCAAATTGCACCAACTTTACCTGACAGTCTGTGGGGGGGGGACTGGCTCAGGGGAAAAGGACTTACTTGGAATCTACATTGAACAAAGACACGTGCTCCTTGATCCGTGACAGAGACAATGATACAATAACTGAAGCAAGTTCTCAGAACATGCAAACTGTTACTTAAACCAAGACCAGTTCCACAACAGGTCCCCAGAACATGTCTTGGTTGGCCTATGGCCGATGGGCAGGCCAAAACGCTTCGCCACTGCTTGAATGCATCGCCGATCGGTACGCGACATGGCGGCAACATTGAAACGGTGGCAGCTGTCCCGCAGGCCACAATACGGTCAGAACAGACATCCCCGAGCCCCGCCGGAGGTGCACATTGACCCGTCCTGCGAGGCAGGTCCGGGCGTGGCGACGAGAAGCCCAAAGGAGCCCCAGAAAGTACAAAGGGCGCCGAGGAGGGCCGCCGTTGCCTCGACCGGCCCTCCTCCGACCACTGGCGTCCCTGCTGCTCCTCCTCCTCCTCGCCGTCGAGGCTGAGGGAGGACAGGGGGGAGACTGACTCAGAGGGAAATGTCGAGCTGGAGTCGGCGATTCCTCGCCGATAGATCGGCGATGGGCCCCCGACAGCGAATGCCATCGGTTCCTAGGCGGGGTAGGCTATCGGGTCCCCATTCGCGATCATTGCGCGACTGGGGGCCGATGCGTCCCCCCCCCGAGCCTCTCCCGCCCTAACGTTGCCGCTGACTGTCTTCGGGTGATGGCTCGGGCCCCCCAGCGGCCATTCTGGACGATACGGGCATCCCCAGCACGACCGTGACGAAGAGCAGCTGATGGGAACCGTCCCACGCCTCCAATGATTACCGGCGGAAACCTTCCGAAACAGGCCTCCGACGATCAAGACTGGCCCCCCTCCGACTGTCGGCGCCCCTGATCCTCCACATCCTCGCTAGGTGCTGGGTCGCGCGGCAATGTGGTGTCGCTGCAGGTGCTGTCAGCGGGGGCGGGTCGGCAGGGGCGGCCTTGTCCTCTGCCAGGGTGTCCTTCGTCTCCTCCAGGCCCGGATCTCGCGCTCTCTCTCTCTCTCTCCTTCTCTCTCTTTCTCTCTCTTTCTTTTTAGTTTCTTCTCTCTCCTTCTCTCTCTCTCTCTTTCTTTCTCTGTGGCTGCCTCTCTATATCTATATCTTTCTACATATATAAGTATACAGATGTATCGCTGTCTGTGTTTGATGTTCTCTCGCTATCTCCCTTTCTCGTGATGTCCCTCTCTGTGAAGCCTCTGCATAATCCGAATTCCCTTTGCATCTGCACCCCTCCTCACCCCGTCCTTCTCTCCCTCTATCCCTGTATATGTTGGTGTTTGTTCACATATACATCTGTATATGTATATATATATATACACCAGATTTTACCAGCTCGCTTCGCTTCGCCTTTAAAATCTTGGTCGCATGGCGTCAGCGAGGTTCGCCTCGACCCGTGGTCGCACGCACCGCGGTCTGATTTGGCAATGAGGCTCACGGGGCCCATAGGGCTGATACGACTCATTGGGTTCTTTGGGTCAGAGTGCTGAAAGGCTCTTTGCCGTGACTGAATCTTAGAAGTTCGGGGGCGGAATGTGGAGATGGGAAACGTCGGGCATCGCGGCACCTGGGGGCCATGGGGTTTCCAGTGTCCGCAGCCGAGCTTGAATTCAGAACGGGCTCTCGGGCTGATGAGCTTATTGGGCGCGGAGGCGCGGAGCGCCCACGGCATCGCCGAAGCCAATGGTCTTTGGCCAAGTGGACCGCGTCGGCTCATGGGGCTTCCTCGGATCATGTGGCCCATGGCGGTCATTTTGCCCACTGGGCCCGGAAGGGTGATCAGGTTGAGGACGGGTCGTCCGGGTCGTAGGGCTCATAGGGTCGACGGGGCCCATGGGGCTCATAGGGCTCGTCATGCTCTGTGGGCTAGCGTGGGCCGTGGGGTGCATGAGTCCGAAGGGGCTCTCAGCGCGCTTCACCCGCGTGAACGCCCTGAGCGGCATGGGGCCCATGGGGTGCACAGGGCCCGCAGGGGTCATAGGGCTTATAGAGCTCATGAGGCTCATAGGGCTCGTAGGGCTCATGGGGCTCATAGGCCTCATAGGGTACATGGGGCTGGTAAGGCTCACTGGGCGCATAGGGTTCATAGGGCTCATCGGTCTCAGAGGGATCTTGGGTCCCCCAGGGCGTATGGGGCGCATATGGTTCGTAGGGCCCATAGGGCTCATACCTCATAGGGCTCATGGGGCTCATAGGTCTCGCATGTGTCAAGAGGGCTCTTGGGGGTCAGCGGGGCCACAGGGCTCATTGGGCTCATAGGGCTCGTACGGCTCATAACGCTCATAGGGCTCATAGGGTGCATGGGGCTCTTAGGGCTCATAGGGCTCATATGGCTCGTAGGGCCCATGGGGCTCATGGTGCTCATAGGGCTCATGAGGCTCTCAAGGCTCCGAGGGCTCATAGGGCTCATCAGGCGCATCGGCCCCATAGGGCTCACAGTGCCCCCAGGTCTCATAGGGCTAGTGCGTAATAGGGCTCATAGGGCTCATCGGGCTCATAGGGCTCATGGGGCTCATCGGGCTCATCGGGCTCATAGGGCTGGCACGTAATAGGGCGCATTGGGTAGGGCTCATAGGGTTCAGTGGGCCCTTAGGGCTTGTAGGGCTCAAAGGGCTCGTAGGGATCGTAGGGCTCATGGGGCTCATGGGGCTGGCAGAACTCACAGGGCTCATAGGGGTCGTGAGGCGTATAGGTCTCATAGGGCTCATAGGGCTCATAGAGCGCATAGGGCTCATACGGCTCCTAGGGCTCATCAGGCTCCTAGGGCTCATAGGGCTGCCACGTAATAGGTCTCATCGGGCTCACAGGGCTTGTAGGGCTCATAGGGTCCGTAGGACTCATGGGGCTCATTGGTCTCATAGGGCTCGCAGGGCTCATTGGGCTCATAGGGCTCCTAGGGCTCAGAAGGCTCGTATTGCTCATAGGGCTCATAGTGGCCGTTCGGGCTCATAGAGGCCATGGGGCCCACAGGACTGAGGACGTCGACGTGGGCGCACGGCCCCGTGCGCTCACGGGGCTCGCGCGGTCTCATTCTGCCGCGCCCACTTGACGCGCGGGAGCAAAGACGCCAGCGACGCCGGAAGAGACGGGGGGCATTTTTGGCACCGACGCGCAGGGAGCGATCACGCGCGGGCGGTGGCGAGAGAGCCACTCGTAGGAGGTGCGCGCTTGAAGTGGCCAACGGCTAATACAGCTGTCGACGGGGGTCTCGTCGTCGCCGGCGTCTCACTTCTTCGCCGGGCGCTTCTTGACGGCGTTCGTCTTGGCCGCGGGCTTCAGGGGCTTCTGGTCGAAAGCGGCGCGGGTCTGGACTCCGATTGCCTGGCCGGGGCCGACGGTTGTCATGGCAATGATGGAAGGGTATTGCTGCGCGTATGTGGCGAGGGCCTGGGCCGCAGCTTTGTGCAAGTTCACGGCCACTTTCAGCTGCGCGTTCACGAGCTCCGTGATCGTGAAGGGCGCGTTCTGGAGCGTTGTTCCTGACCTGGTCACGCGGACCCTGTTGTTCAAAATCTCTGCCTCCGCCTTCCAAGCGGACTTCTGGTCCATGGCGGGGACGTTGATCCGTGCTTTGAGGAACGCCTGGCCCAAGATCTGCATCGCGTGGTCTGCGACGTGCTTCTGTGCCGCCACGGCACTCTGCGCACCGGTGCCGTAAACCGTCCGTGTGTAAGCCCAGGAGATGCCGTGGTACGGGTTGCTAGGTGATCCCGGCGGCTTGAGCCCGGTCGTCACTTCCACCACGTTGCCTGGGGCACCAGCTTGTTTCATGGTGCCTGTGGACCTCTGCGCGAGCGTGGAGAGGCCGTGGTTGTATGCTGGAGCCCCCGCGTTTGCACTAGCAGAGTCTGCTATGACTACACGTGCTCCGGCGTTGACGCGGTTCGGTACATCGATGGGCTCGACGCTGGCCAAGAGGCTATATAGGGATGCGCGTTTGCCCTCGGAGCGTCCTTGGCTGGCTGAGGGGGTGGAGGTCGCTGCTTGCTTCAGGCCGATCGGGTCCACGCGCACGTTGCCCTGCACCTTCTTCTTCTGCGTTTTGGCCGGCGTGTTCCAGTCCGGTAGCGGAGCTCACGTCGGCGCGCGTGGAAGTCCGTTTGAACCACAGTTTGGCTGAGAGAGACGACAGTGACGATGGTGGTGACGGCGATGGCGATGAGGCAAATGCTGAGACATAAGATCATGATGACGATGATGCCCGTTTTGTCGTCGATGAGTGTGATGACAGCGATGCATCTGATGATGATGGTGGTGACGATGACGTCGAGGAGGACGTGCGTGATGGGGCTGGTAAGGCTCATAGGGCTCCTGAGGCTCATGGGGCTCATCGCACTCGTCAGGCTCGTAGGGCTCATTGGGGCTCATAGGGCTCATGAGGCTCACAAGGCTCATGGGGCTCATAGGGTTCGTACGGCTCATAGGGCTCATAGGGCTCGTAGGGCTTGTCCGGGTCATAGGGCTCATAGGGCTCATAGGGCTCATAGGGGTCATCAGGCTCATGGGGCTCATAGTGCTTGTAGGGCTCATGGGGCTCATAGGGCTCGTAGGACTCATAGGGCTCATAGGGCTCATATGGCTCGTAGGGTCCATTGGGCTCATAGGGCTCACAGGGCTCGTAAGCCTCATGGGGCTCATAGGGCTCATAGGGCTCCAAGGGCTCATAGGGCTAGTAAGGCCCATCGGGCTTATAGGGCTCAACGGGCTCATAGGGCCCATAGGGCTCGAAGGGCTCGTTGGGCTCATAGGGCTCATAGAGCGCATAGGGCTCGTAGGGCTCATAGGGCTCGTAGGGCTCATGGGGCCATGTAGCTCATAGGGCTCATAGGGGTGATAGGGCTCAGAGGGATCATAAAGCTCATAGGGCTTCTAATGTTCAAAAGGCTCGGGGGGCTCATAGGGCTCACAGGGCTCTTGGGGTTCATAGGGCTCATAAGGGCTCATAGAGCTCATAGGGCTCATGGGGCTCATGGGGCCTACAGGGCTCGTAGCGCTCGTAGGGCTCATAGGGCGCATAGAGCTCATAAGGCCCGTAGGGTTCATAGGGCTCGTAGGGGTCATAGGCCGCATAGGGCTCATAGGGTCCATAGGGCTCATAGGGGGCTCGTGGAGCTTGCACGTCTTGTCGACGTCAGTGTTGCCGGCCGCCCCTTCCTCCTCCTCCTCCTCCTCCTCCTCCTCCTCCTCCTCCTCCTCCTCCCTCTCATCCTCCTCCTCCTCCGAAAGCAGACCCGATGTAGGCCTGGGCGGTTTTGGTGTTTTTTCTAGAAGAAGCAAGGCGCCGACAAAATCTGCTCGTGAACAGTCGCAGCCTGCGCCTTCTGCACATGGGCGGGCTGCGGAGAAGCAAGGCGCCGACAAAACTGCACGCGAGAGGTCGCAGCCTGCGCCTTCTGCACATGGGCGGGCTGCGCGCTCTGATTTGGCGACTTAATGCATGCAGCCTCTCTCCCTGCGAACAGACTGGCCAAACTCCTGGAGCAGGTCGTTGCCTGACCTCCGCATGCGCCACACCCAAGCCCACAAGTACGAGCGGCAACGCTCCCAGTCTGAAGTGTGGACGCTGTCTGGGATGCTGTCGCGCATCTCAGGCCAGAGGCCATCGCAACACTGCGTGCCTTTTTTCAAATGAAGAGTCTCGGTGCGCCCGTTCGGGCGCACGACGCGCACGCGGTCGACGACGGCCCACTGTTCTGCATCGTGAGAAACTATGCCGTGCGATAGCTTCAGATGCTTATAATGCAGCTTGAAGCGGTCAGCATTGAAACGAGGAGGGTCTTTGCTCTTGTCGCTGTAAGCAGCACGGCTTTTCGGTGCTACGGACTGGTACGCGCCCGCGCCATCCGTCAAAAGCGTGAAATTGCCAGGCACGAGAACCCAAGAGAGGATCTCGTCGCACTCGGGCCCACTGAGTGAAACGCCGCTTCCCCCAGCGGCGCAGGTCCGCTGGGGCAGCTCGAAAAACATCGCCAGTTGGCGCTGTCCCCGAGGACACACGCACATGAATCGGTGATGTAATATGCGGTAACGCCCAAAAGGGTGCTCGCCGCACGTCGTATCACAACAATCTCGCGGGCAAGTCACGCGGCAAGCGCGCATTGACGCCTCGTCGGCCTCAACGAGGCACCCGCGAGGCCACACAAAGTCGTCCTGCTCAGCCTTGGCAACGCGGGCGCAGATGGACCGCACGACACTAGTGATGCGCTGGGCTGCATTCTTCGATATCCCCACCTGCACAGCCATTTCGTCCGACGACTCGTAGCCCGAGGCATGCTGGGTTGCTGCATGGGCGATGGCGAGGAGGGTGCGGGTGGTGTTCACGGAGCCCTTGTTGAACAACTCCTTCAGAGGGCCCTTCGGGTCGAGGTTCGACTCGCGCCTCTTGATGGGCGAACAACGCACGCCCATGCCCGTACAACGCGCACCCATGGGCTCCCCCTCCCCACCCTCCGTCTATCCCGTGGGTATGGGCGTGCTTTGTTCGCTCATCGCCTCTGGCAATCCCAATTGGAACAGCGCCAAATCGGATAATCCATTTGAGGTATGCTGAAGCCCGCCACCTGGATGTCCTTGTCCGACTGGCCGCCCCGAAGCTTCAACTCCATTGTGCCGCACTGGCACGCCGTGCACTCGCCCCCCAGATCTGGTAGCACCCCGATCTCTATCATGATACGCGCGAGGAGCTCGGGACTGATGCGCGCCATGTCGACCACGGCGATCCTCTTGGATATAGGTAGCGCGGCGAGAGAAGGGCGATCAACTTGTTTCTGATTCGGAGGAATGTAGGATGGACCAGGGGCCTCTTTTTTAGTTGCCGCCCTACCCTTCTTCATCATCGACTTCTTGCTGATGCGGCTCCCCTTCGTCAACGACACCCTGCGAATGCCAGACAACTTCTTAGAATGGAGAGTCGCGCAAGCGGGCTTCCGTTTCAACGAAGCCTGCTGCACGCGGTGCGCACGCTTGTGCTTGTCCGCCTGGGAGGCCTTGCCACCATGAGGCATGATTGACGAGGCGAACGGCAATGGGAGTGGCGAGGCTGCAATCCAAAGCCAAAGTTTGAACCAAAGTGCTACGGACCGAACACCATGATCGGCAAACACATGGACTACAATTGCGACCGCGCGCAGTCGCAACTTTGACCGCGGCAAAAGTAAACAAGCGTTGTTGGCCTTTTTTCAGTAGAGCATGGCCATCGCAACGCCCTGCCCCGTTCACAGGCGCTGCCCCCCGTCCCCGATATGCACAAATTAGGTCTCGTGTGTCCCCGACGGCGCCTGCACGGTTGCGCCTCGCTGGGGGCGAGGGTCGGGGAATCATCATGCGCACTGCTGCATCGTGCGCATCGCCATCACGGCGGAGGCGGCGAAGGCGCAGCGCTGGCGCCGCCTACTGCCTACTCAGGCACCCCGAACCTGCCGCCAATCGCATTCCTCGGCACGCACGCCCTCAGGCATGATATGCCACGAGACGTGGCCCGTGTGGCAGGCGCGCACATCACCGTCGAACACGATGAATCCTCCGAGGAAGACGAGAACGGCCACGGCGTGCCCCGTCACCCCAGGCGCAGAGCCGTACGTTGCGATGTAGCGGCCTGTGGGCACGGCGCAAGCTCCGCGGATGGACGCACGGGCGATCACGCACCCGTCTCCAGCGATCATGGCCTCGGCATCGTTGATGCTGAACGGCCCATCCTGGGCGTGCGGAACGTTGAATCCGAGGGCGTTCAGGGCGTCGACCATGCAACAGTTCTTGAAACCTGCACCGAAGAGGCCGTCGCCCGTGCCATGGGGCGCCTCTTCGTCGCTGTCATCGATGATCAGCGGCGGGCCGCCCGAGGGCGCCAGTTTGGCGAAGACGCCTGGCTCCAACTTGACGGGGCGAAGATTACCGCTGTCCGAGGCCGCCCCTGGTCGCGCGGGGGCGGGCATGCCCGCCTCCGCTTCCGCTTGCTCTGACATGATCCCCAACGCTGCCGCGGCCTCCTCGTCGGCATCGGCGGCATCGAACACGGCGCGCGCGCGCCGCGCCGATGGTGAGTCCTCGCTGGAAGCGCCGTCCAGGTCGATGTCTCGAGGACAAGACGCAAAAAGCTTATTGAAGCTCTTCGCGGCCTTCTTGGGTGGGCTCAAGAGGTCGATGCTCTCGCGGTCGTGCGCCCTCGCCAAACCGCCCAGGTACTTGGCCATCTCGCGGTCCCTGTCGACCTTGTCCTGTGAGTCCACTGGGCAGCCGCCGCGCGGAAGGGCCGCGCGCGGCGGCGCATCTGTGCTCTCGCCCATCAGAGGGGGAGGGGCCGCGCGCGTCGGCGCCTCCGCTCCCTCGCCCATCGGAGGGTAGAAGAAGCGGTCTGGCGCCTGGGCGTCGAACAGCGTAGGGCCTCGCACTGTGACGGCTGGCTGCACTGCCTCGCCTCTTGCAAGCCTCCGCATGAATGCCTGGCCCCACTTGAAGTCGATCTCGAAGTTAGGCGGCTTGTACGTCTGGTCCTTCTTGTACTTCTTCATGGTGTCTCTGCTTTCGGGCACGAACAGGTCGGGCTGGGCTGGGTTCGGCCAGGCAAAAAACGGCACCGACTCCTTGTCCGTGGAAGCCAGGCGGAAGTAAATGCGCTTGTCCGACAGGAGGACAACGTGGCTCCTCGCGAGGTACGCCTCCGCGTCTGCCATCTCGAACGACCCCCGCGCGTCGCGGGGAAAGTTCGCCTGGATAATGCGGACGAAATCGTCAAAGGAGATTGCCTCGGCTCCAGGCCGAACGGGCTGGACGCGGGCCTCAAAATCCTTGTCGTAGGCGTTCACGCAGGATTGCCGCGCCTGGTTCATCATGAACTGCGCGCCGCCCCATCGAGCCCAGAGCAAGGCGTCCTCTTCGGCCGGGTCGTGGAACGCCTTGACGTCGTCTGTGCCCCACTTCGACATCACCGTGTCGTCGGCAATCGCGGGCTTGAAGAGGCTCCCTGGCTCGAGGCGAAAGAAATCAATCCTCTTGGAGGTGACGACGCTCGGCTTCAGGTCAGAGCGGCCGTGCTTGTCGATCTGGTAAGCCGAGATGGCGAAGCAGGTCGTCTTAGAAGCGGACGACTTCCCGACGCGAGTCTTCCCGATCCACATGATCGAATGTACATCGTGAGTGCGCAGTGCGGGGGCAATGATGTTGTTCAGGATCGTCGGATGGAACTGCCTCAAAGTGTGGCACCACGACATCAACGTCCGCGCGCCCACGGTGCCGTTGGCGTAGTTCCGCAAGCTCTCCTGCGAGGCTGCCAAACGGACGCGCGCCCGAGCACCTCCCCTCAAGCTGGCGCGACGATCAGGTCTGCGCCCAGCGCGAAGGGGACGCGCTCTACGCCGCGCGTCCGTTTAGCCGCCTGGTCCTGGACATCCCCAGGCGTCCACCCGAAGATCGGACTGCTCTCGAGGTGGATCTGATCATCCGTCCACTCGACGAATTGGTTCTGGGCATTGCTCCGTGGTCCATGATCGCGAATGAAGGCGTAACCAGCCGTTCGAGCAATCCTGTCGTAAGTGCCCGCTTCAGCTGCCTTCTTCACGGACGGCTGCACGAAGTATCGGTGCTGCGCGCCCCCAAGGCGGTCCATCATGCAGTGGAACAACTTGCGAACCTTCTTCGTGTCAGAAGTGCGGCCCCAGTGGATCGTCAGCGGCGTGCCCACGATGAACACATCTTTCACCAAGTCCACGCGAATACTGTCGTCGAACTTGATATACTTCAGCACAGACTGCACCCCATCAGGGTCGGTGGGCAGAACGTAGATCTGCATTGTGAACGCCAGCTCTCCCGTGTCCTTCTTCGGCTTGAACGGAGACGGCAAGGACGCGTAGTCGCCGCGGCGCATGATGTCGACCATGTCCACAGCACTTGTGTCGGGAAGCTCCTGGCACTCCGTTCCAATCTTGATCCAATCCACGACGTGCTTCACTTTTACCACGTTGTCGATGTCTCTCAGTGGCATGTCTCGGAGACGATAGCAACCAGGCGGGTCTGATTCGAAGCGCGTGGGCTTCTCGAGCCGACTGTACGGGTTCAGAGTGTCCATGCAGCCCCAGGCCTGCGCGACCTGCTCGGTGGCGGACTCGTCCCCCGCGATCATCTCTCCCAGAGACTTGACGCCCCCCGCCACGAGGTTCGCCATGATCGCAACGAGACGCGATGCAACGTTGACTGCGAGGCGCACCTGTGGTCTTGAGCCAACGCAAAGCTGCGGGCTACAGCAATGGGAAAAGATAACGGACTGGGGCATCCAAAATCTGGATCCCCCCAATCAGCGGGCTCTCTCTCTCTCTCTCTCTCTCTCTCTGTCGCTGTCGCCGTCCCTGTCTCTTTCTCTGTCTCTGTCTTTGTCTCTGTGTCTGCCTCTCTCTCTCTCTCTCTCTCTCTCTCTCTCTCTCTCTCTCTCCTCTCTCTCTCTCTCTCTCTCTCTCTCTCTCTCTCTCTCTCTCTCTCTCTCTCTCCTTCTGCGGGTGTGTGTTTTTTGGCTGTCGCTCCAACGGCCAGGGCGGGGCTGCTAGTCCTGGCCGCGCGCGGCGCACGTCAGCCCAAGTCGTTGGCGTGGCCGCGGGGCGGGCCGTGGCGCGCCAAGCGCGCCACTTTCTTGGCCGCCCAAGGAGGCAAGTGGCACTTCATGTGCACCTGGAGAGTCCGCCACCAGCTCTCCCAAGGAGCTGTGGCCTCCTCGAGCGCCTTCTCGGCCTTCTCGGTCGCCTTCTTGGCCTTCTGAAGCTTTCCCTCCGTCTTCTCCAAGGAAGCCTGCGTCTCGCGCAGCTCCGCCCGCGCGTCCTTGAGGGCGGTCGTCTTCTGCTTGAGCTGCTCCTTGCAGTGGTTGGCAACCGCCTCTGCCGCTGCGGCTTTGTGTTGGGCGGTGTACATATTCCTGTAGTGCTGGTTGGAGCGGCGTGACCGCGCGTCCAGGACGCTCTCAAGGTCGCGCAACTTGTCCACCAAGGGTTTGCGAGCTGCGGCGCGCGCCCCCCTCACCAGCTTGGCCACAGCTGGTTTGTTGCCGAGGTCGTGATCTCTCTTCGCGGCCCTGCGTACCTTGTTGCTGTGCAGCTTCTTCTCGTAAGCGGGCGTCCCCTTCTTTGGGTTCCCCATGGTGTCGCGAAGCACGGAGCGCGGAACCAATCAAACCTTGAGCCAAAGCGGTTACGGATGGTCGAAGCTTGCTCGTGCCGCATCCGCTGGGGGGCTCTGTCATTCGGTCGGAGGGTTAGCAAACACTGTAAAAAAACAGGTGTTCCAGGTCGGAGGGTCAGCAAACACTGTAAAACACAGGATTCTCAGGTTTTTCAGGTTTTTTCGCATCCATCCACCTGGGAGCGCATAGATCCCCCAAAACCTGAAAAACCGGTGTTTTGCTATGGTTTCTCGGCCTCTGACCTGACAAAACCTGTAAAAAACAAGTTTTTCAGGCCGGAGGGTTGGCAAACACTGTAAAAAAACATGTTTTTCAGGTTTTTCAGGTTTTTGCGCATCTTTCCACCTGGGCGCGCATAGATCCCCCAAAACCTGAAAAACCTGAAAAACCTGTGTTTTGCAATGGTTTCTCAGCCTCTGACCTGAAAAACCTGTTTTTTTACAAGAGATTCTCTACCTCTGGCTTGACAGGAGGCGCCACGAGCGCAATCGAAAGGACGAACTGAATTGATCAGGCACTCTCCTCCTCCTCCTCCCCCTCATCATTCTTCCTCCTCCTTCTCCCCCTCCCCCTCCCTCCTCCTCCTCCCTCGTGGTTGGGATGTTCGCCCCACGAAGGCTCTCGAGGGTTAAAACTGAGGGGCCCTCGTGTCGTCGTTTTCCCCCGCCGTCGCGGGGGTATTTTGCTGCCAGTCCTGGCTGGTAGAGGGCTGGGGGAGGTCCCCGCGAGTCCGCCTTTGTTTTGGAATGGTGGAGTCGCTCTATACTGTTCCTCTTCTTCAGGCAGGTCTCGTTCGAAGCCTGAGGTGGGGCCGCCCTGGCCCCCAGCTTAGCCGCCGCGTGTTCGGGCCTCGGACGCGCGCGCCACGCCTCGTACCCTCGTACCCTATCCTCCTCCTCTTCCTCCTCCTCTTCCTCCTCTTCTTTCTTCCTCGACGCCAAGTTGGAAAACGCTGAAACCGCCCAGGCGCCAAAAACAACCAAACACGCCCAGGCCTACATCGGGTCTGGCGCCCCTCCTCCTCCTCCTCATCATTGCCCTCCTGCGTATCTCTCTCCCCCTCTGAGGATAAGGGGAAGCCAGAAGAGGAGGAGGAAGATGAAACAACGTTGGCTGAGACCGTCACTCTGGCGACTCGGTTCGTTCAGACGGGGACGCCAATTGAAGAGCAAGCCTTTTCGGAAGAGCACGGTGTGTTTGCTATCCTCGGTCGCTGTGGAACGAAGTCGGTCTGTGAAACGAGGTGAAACAGGAACTGGTGGTGAAAAGTGCGAGCAGGCCGCAGGAAAGACGCGGAGTGACACATTGACTCTCTTCAGGCATGTTGCGCAGAAGCATGCCCGCGACCAGGGGGAGAAGCAGGAGGAGAGACGAGGAGCAGCAGCAGGAGGGGAAGTAGGGCTCAGAAGGGGCTCGTCGGGCTCGTAGGGCTCATAGGGGTCATAGGGCTCACAGGGCTCATAAGGATCATAGGGCTCATAGGGCTCATCGGGCTCATAGGGCTCATAGGGTTCATGGGGCTCATAGGGCTCATGGGGCTCGTAGGGCTCACGGTACTAATGGGGCTCATAGGGCTCACCGGGGGCACGGGGCCCAGAGGGCGCATAGGGCTCATAGGGCTCACACGGCTCATAGGGCTGATAGGGCTCATGGGGCTCATAGGGATCATAGGGCTCATAGGGCTCCTTGGTCTCGTAGGGCTCATAGGGCTCACCGGGCTCATAGGGCTCGTAGGGCTCATGCGTCTCACAGGGCTCATGGGGCTCATAGGGCTCCTGGGGCTCACTGGGGTCACGGGGCCCATAGGGTTCTTACGGCTCGTATGGCCCATAGGGCTCATTGGGCTCCTAGGGCTCATTGGGCGCACAGGGCTCATAGGGCTCGTAGGGCTCGTAGGGCTCATAGGATTCATAGGGGTCACAGGGCTCATAGGGGTCATGCGTCTCATAGGGCTCATGGGGCTCATAAGGCTCATAGGGCTCACCGGGCCCACAGGGTTCGTAGGGCTCGTATGGCGCATAGGGCTCGTTGGGCTCCTGGGGCTCATGGGGCTTACAGGGGCGATAGGGGCCATAGGGCTCATAGGGCTCATAGGGCTCATGGGGCTCATAGGGCTCACTGGGGTCACGGGGCTGATACGATTCATATTGCTCACAGGGAACTGGGCCCATAGGGCTCATAGGGCTCGTAGGACTTATCGGCGTCACGGGGCTCATAGGGTTCATAGGGCTCATAGGGCTCACACGGCTCATAGGGCTCATGGGGTTCACAGGGCTCGTCAGGATCATACACATCATCGGGCTTATAGGGCTCATAGGGCTCCTAGGGCTCACAGTGCGCATCGGGCTCATAGGGTCATTGGGGTCATAGGGCTCATAGGGCTCATAGGGCTCATATGGTTCATAGGGCTCATGAGGCTCACAGGGCTCATGGGGGCCATAGGGCTCACGGGGCTCATGGGAACCACAGGGCTCATAGGGCTCATAGGGATCATACGGCTCATAGGGCTCATAGGGCTCATGGGGCTCATAGGGCTCACCGGGGTCACGGGGCTCATAGGGTTCATAGGGCTCACAGGGCTCACACGGCTCACAGGGCTCTTGGGGCCCGCAGGGCTTATAAGGATCATAGGGCGCACAGGGCTTATAGGGCTCATAGGGCGCCTAGGGCTCACAGTGCGCATAGGGCTCATAGGGCTCATAGGGCTCATGGGGGTCGTGGGGCTCATAGGGCTCATATGGCTCATAGGGCTCGTGGGGCTCATGTGGCTCGTAGGGCTCATAGGGCTCATAGGGCTCACAGGGGTCATGGGGGTCGTAGGGCTCATAGGGCGCATAGGGCTCATGGGGCTCATGGGGCGTATTGGGTCCATCGGGGTGTTAGGGTCATAGGGCTGACAGGGCCCATGGGGCTCGGAGGGCTCGTGGGCCTTTTGGGGGGAGGGAGAGGAGATGGAGGAGGATCGAAGACGCCCATAGGGCCCATGGGTTACACGGAGAGGTTTTGAGGGAGAATATTGTTCATGCGCACGCGGGCCGCTTGCGGCACGCGCTCGCGGCTGAAGAGGCCGGGCGTTTGCGCAATGCTGGGCCTGTAGGTGGCCTCGCCTTCGCAGGCGCCCTTCCATCGAGGAGCAACTCTGGCCACACGACGTTTTTCGTGAGGGCGCGGCCTGCGGGCGAGAGGCGCGAGGCATCGGCAAGCACTCGAATGGTTGTGCGAGAGTGCACGCGGCCGAGAGCAACGTATAGGTGCCCATGTGAGAAGGGACTCTTACGGACGTCCACCACGCATCTTGTGAGCGTGGAGCCCTGAGATCCGTTAAACGTCGACGCGTAGGCGGGCCGCAAGGGGAATTGTCGGCGGCACATGACAGCGGTGCCGCGCGCCAACGACCAGCGGAAGCATATCCGCGGCAACGGGAATTGGCGGCCGTCCAATGTTTCCACCAAAAGGTGCCGGTCGTAAACTTTCCGAAGCAAGACGGGCGTATGGTTCATGAGCCGGTCGGTAGGGCTGAAGTTCCGCATGAGCTCGTAGAGCGCGCCCTCCACCAAGGTCAAGCTGTGTGGCGGCACGCCGCGTTCGTCTTGCATGTTGAGGAACTCCATGGCGACGTGCGATTCAATCTCGCAATCGGAGCCGTCCACGTCGAGAGAGTCCGCGCTGCAACGGGTGAACCGGTTGAGTTGGTACGTTTGCACCAATGTTTCCAATGCGGTTGAATTGATGGTGTTTACGACGTCGTTGGTGGTGGCCATGATCTTCGACTTGGCGCACTCGTGCGGGTCGTTCAAGCGCGGGAAAGCGAATTGGATGGCGTCGGCGTGGTCCGGCACGACGTCGCACAGAGACAAATCGACATAACCGGGTTCATCAGCCACTCTGTGCGGGGCGGGGGCGGTGCCGTTTCCAAGGGTTTCAATCCAGGCAGCGTATTGGGGGTCTGCGCTCTGTCGATGGCTGGAGCGAAGCTCGAACGTGGTGAATTTGCTCCACGACGGGGAGTGGCGGACGCTCATGTTCACGATGCTTTGTCGGGTAGCTCCTTTGACGACGGGGGGGATCTGGCGGAAGTCACCGTAGCAGACAAACGTTTTGTGCACATACGTCTCGGGGAACGCAGTCTGCAGATCGGCGAGCAAGCGGAGGGCGGCCTCCCAGGACGTTAGCTTGGCCGAAGGCCATTCGTCCCATTGGATCAGCGCAGAGCGGGCGAGGTCCGCGGCCTGCTGCGTCTGCATGCCCAAAGAACATGCAAGGGCGTCCTCGTCGGAGAGGGGGATTTTGAACACGGAGTGGGCGGTGGCGCCGGACGGCAGCTGGAGAGCTGCGACCCCCGTGGTGGCCACGTTGATGACGTGATTTCCGAGCGCCTCCGTGGCTGCGGCGACGTAGGATGCCAAGGTAGACTTGCCGCCCCCCGCGCGGCCGTGGACGAAGACAAAGGACTCCCTGCCAGCGCCGATGGACACCATGATGAATTTTGCCGCGCGGCGTTGGCCTGGATCTGCGTCAATCAAATGGCTGACGTCGCTCGGAGGCCGCGGGCGCGCTGCGCTGGAATGGGTAGTAGGTGCACGTGCGCGCTCTGGGGAGGCGCCGCCCAGTCGCCACGCGTCGTCGGAGTAGCCGAGATCAAGCCAAGAGGCACGCAGCGCCGCGCGCAGGTGTTCCTGCGCGCGGTGCTCGGTGAGCCCGCGGTCGATGAAGTCCTTCATGAGGTAAGCCTCGAACGTGCGGTACAACGTGATGGGGTTGGCATCGAGCTCGAGGAGCGCCAGGAACGCAAAGCGGAGCTGGCGCGCAGAGTACCGCAGGCCCACCATCTCTTGGAGCACGAGGTGGGCCTCATCTGTCCGACAAAAAAGCCCTGTGGCGAGGAGCGCTTCCTCGTAGGAGGGGTACCGGCGGCCATCGTAGCGCAAGCAATCATCGAAGGAAGTCTTGGCGAAGCGCAGTAGTATCTGCCTGAGGTAGAACACTTCCTTCTGGCGCGGGAATTTCATTTCTAGCCTGCATAGGGGGTGCTCTCCGCGCAGTTTGGGGTAGACGAAGAACGCCCGGCGCGGTGCTCTGTCCAGCGTTGGCGGGGCGGGTGCTGTGGAGTGCGGTTTGCCGGGCAGGGAGATGGTGAAGTCCTCTCCGGCTTTTGTCGGAGCAGGCGCCCCGGGGAAGAGCTGAGGGAAGAAACCTTCCAACGATGCTGGGCACGTGGCGGTGACCATGAACAATTCGAAGTACTCGTGGTACTTGAGCTCGTCCCAAGGCTGCCCACGTGGCCGGTGGAAGTATCGCTGTAGCTGGGAAACTGTATTGTCCAACGCGGTTTCCTCCTGGCCGTGCTCGTACACGACGAAATCGCACCCCGGCAAGTGCACGGGGAGGCAAATGACGTGAGGGACGCGCTCGTACGTGTTATAGCCAAAAATGCGCCACGCGCATTCCGAAGCGCATAAGTACCTTCCACGCAGCCACTCGGAGATCTCGTCTTTGACGGCGTCGTCGTAAAGAAAATCGTAAGACGTCTTATCAGGCCCTTTGAATAAGTACTTGTAGAGGTACTCGAACAAATTGACCGATCCTGCGAATTTCACGTTGGCGTGGCCTTCCCATCGACGTAGTATGGTGGGGTTGTACTCCACCACCAAGCGGTTGCAGAAGATGGATCTCCGGCCATGCACGGCGCGCTTTTCGGTGCAATTAGGGCATGTGCCCCCGCGCGGACGGCGCCGATGGCGCGGGTACCCTCGAGCATCGAACGTCGCGTCGTCTTGAAATGGCCACGGGCAGCCTTTGGTGCACACTTGGGTGGGGCCGTTTGGGCGGCACGCGGGCGTGCAGGAGCGTGCCATGTGCGTGAGCACGAGCTGGCGTAAGTGCGCGTCGTCGGTGGGGACTTCGCAGGAGATAATGGCGCCCACGTCTTCGGCGGTTGCGGGCGGGTCGGCGTAGGCGACGACAATGTGCGCGCGAGGAAGGCCGCGTAGCTGATACTCGATCACCCGAATGATGTATCGGCGGCGGCCGTAGAAGTCTCCCTTCAAAAACTTCATCATCTTCTCGAGTCGGCCGTGAAAAACTCGCGCGCAAATGTCGGGCCGGTCCGCCGCAGTTTGCCCTGGCGACAGCGCCGCGACAATGTCCGGCCACGTGGGGTTGCAAGTGAGGGTGATGAAAAAGGTGGGCCATCCGAGTCTGCGAGCCAACTCCATTGCGTCGGTGCGTAGGCGACGCAAATGGCGCGGGGAGCCAGGCACGCTGCTGGGCAGGTAATATTTCTGGCCGATGGTGGTGCTGTCGGGGCGTTCGTTGGCGAGGACTTCGCACAACTGGTTTCGGGTTGCTGCGCGCGCGGCCTGCTCCCGACGCATGAGAGACAGTCGCTCGTCTTCCATGCGGCAGTACATGTTGATGAGCCATTCGTTGAGCAGCCGACCGCACAGATGGAGGAATGGCAAGCGAAGAATCTGCTGCCGGTACCACCACATTTGTGATATGGAGGAGCCTTTCGCCAAGCGTAAGTCCGGGCTCCAGCCGCGGCCGCCGCGGGGAAACCAGAGTGGGTAGCTCAAGGGTTCGTACAGTGCGTTGAGGGGATGGATGTAGCATGGCTCCGCGTCAGACCTGAGGCGAAAAAGAACGGCGCGAGGTTCACGAGGCATGTTGTCTGTGTCGTCGACGAGAGCAGCGACCTCGGCTACGGCGGGGCGGTGCTGCAAACGGATGGCCACCTCCTGGGGGCTCCGCGCGGTGTTGAAGACGCGCTGGAGTGATTTCATGTAGGGGTTCTGATCGAGGATGAGGGTCTCTAAACGTCGCAGCAAGTGTCCGGGTAGTCCCATCTTTGCGCCAGTGGACGCGCGCTCGGCAGGGTCGATGAGCAAGTACCGTAGGGGCGTCACCACGTCTGGGTTGAACACTTTTCGGTACATGGTCCCGTGGATGCGGATGTTTGACGGGCTCAGCTCGCTCCCGAAGCGCAGCTCTTTGATCTGAGTGGAGCTTTGCACTTCGTGCATCGCCAGTGAGAACATGTTGTTGAATCGTCGTGAGTGAGCTGGAAAACTCGTCAACCGAGGGGCATTCGTAGTAGGGTCATGGACGGGCCTTCCAACGGCGTCCTTGTAGGTCCAAGCGGTGCTGAAGAGTCGGAGGAGGTCGGGACCGGGTCGATGGAAGAACATATCGAAGTCGACGACGTATTTGCCGCCGCTGCAGCAGAAGCCGTGTACCTCATGATGTGCGAAAAGGAGGGCGCCACAGTGCGTGCAAGAATGGTTTTGAGGGCCCAGGTCGTGGGTGGTTCGAGGTCGCCCCCCTGATGGACCGGAGCCAATGCACACTGAGCACGCCCGCACACTCGCAGGTGCATCGCGCTGGGCGTTCGAAAATGCATCCCTTGGCTGCGCCACGCCGCATCTGGAACACGTGGATGTTGTCGGGCTTTGTCGTTGGTTGTCGGCGGCGCACTCTCGGCAAGTATGATCTCCCGTGTGTAGGCGCCTCGTGGCGAAGTCGGAGTGGGTTTTGGCCACTCCGCAGACGGAGCACGTCAGTGCGGCCGCGGCTGGTCTACCGCGCCGTCCGGCCGGTGGGGGCGCGGATCTCGGAGTCGCGCTCATGGTTTGAGCCGTGCGGGCTGCGGAATCAGCCAGGGCTCATAGGGCTCACAGGGCTCAGAAGGCGCATATGGCCATAGGGATCATAGGGGTCGTAGGGCTCATGGGGCTCACAGGGGCTCGTAGGGCTCGTTGGGCTCATAGTGCTCGTGGGGCTCATAGGGGTCCTAGGGCTCATAGGGTGCATGGGGCTCGCAGGGCTTGTAGGGCTCGTTGGGGTCATAGGGCTCGTAGGGCTCATAGAGCTCATAGGGCTCATAGGGCTTGGTGGCTTCATAGGGCTCGTAGGGCTCGCAGGGCCCCTAGGTGTCGTAGTTCGCACAGGGCTCGTAGGGCTCATAGGGCCCATGAGGCTCACAGGGGTCATAGGGCCTATAGGGCTCGTGTGGCTCATACGATTCATTGGGCTCGTGGGGCTCAGAGGTCTCGTAGATATCATAGGTCTCACACGGCTCATAGGGCTCACATGGTCCCCACGGCTCATAGGGCTCGTAGGGCTCATAGGGGTCACAGCGCTTGTAAGGCTTATAGGGGTCATAGGGGTCATAGGGCTCATCTGTATCATAGGGCTCATAGTGCTCATAAGGCTGCCACGTAATAGGTCTCAAAAGGCACATAGGGCTCATAGGGGTCGTAGGGCTCATAGGGCTCAGTGGGCCCATAGGCATCGTAGGGCTCATAGTGCGCATAGGGCTCATAGGGCTCATAGGGCTCGTAGGGCTCGTAGGGCTCGTAGGGTTCATAGGGCTCATAGGGCTCATAGGGCTTATGCGTCTCATAGGGCTCATGGGGCTCATAGGGCTCTCCGGGGGCACGGGGTTCATAGGGCTCAGTGGGTTCATAGGGCTCATAGGGCTCGTAAGGCTCAGTGGGCTCATAGGGCTCACAGGGCGCGTAGGGCTCATAGGGCTCTGGGTGCTCCCAGGGCTCGTTGTTGCCGTGGGGGGATCGCCGTGATTTTTCAAATGTTGGGTAGGATTACTTTTGGGACTGGCGGGGGCGGGAGAGGCGCAAGCATGGCGGAGAAGGCGGAGTACAGCATGGAGAGTGTAAGAGGAGAGGAGGAGGAGCGCGAGGCGGCGACGCGGCCGTGCGGCGGGGCGGTCAGCAGTCGCGTCTACGCGAACGGCACGCCGTCGTCCTTGTGCAGTTTGGGCAGGCGCGGACGCAGGCAGAAAGCCATTGTGAGGTCCCGCAGTCGGAGCGGTTTTTGTCCTGGGCCGAAGCGGCCACTAATCCACTCCAGGTGCCGGCGCGCCGCGGCGAAGTTCAGAGCGCCTAGCTCGGCAGCGCCCTCGGCGGCTCCAGGGAGATAGCGCGCGATAGTGTCCCAGTCCTCGGCGGACCATTCCGTGTCGACCGTCCTGGAAGCCAGGGCGTCTATAAGCCGCAGATGGTGTCCCCGAGTGTACTTGCACCCCACGTGCAAGACGGGGAGTTTCGTCTTCGACGTTTCGAGGGTGAGGTCGAGGGCTCGCGGTGTTCTAGCCTCGAGCTGCAGGTCCGCAGTGGCGGCGGCGTGGTCGAGCAGGCTGTGCATGCCCGTGGGGCTGCGCAGGAGTTGGTCTAGAACGGGTGTGCCCCCCACTGGGCGCGACGTGTCCCAGCGAGTCTCCTTCACGGGGTAGGCGCGGACAGCTGCTGCCATGGCGAGTGCGTTGGCCTCTGTTGGCTCGGTGGAGGCCGCGGCCAGCGCCGCTAGGGCGGCGCAAACAGGCCGACGGCGAGGCACGATGTGCAGCAACGACAACCACCGCAGCGCGTGGGATTCGGTGCAAGCCGGTCTGGAGCGAAGCTCGTCGTACGCGTGGTACATGGTGACCGCGTCGGCGCGCTGGTCCATGCGAGTCCACGCGGACAACGCAGCCGATGCGTCCCGGAGAAGGTTGTCTGCAAAGTCCTGGAAGTCCGGGTCTGGCCGCCAGGGTGGTTCTCTGGCAGGGCCAGGACCCTCCGGTGACGAGGCCTCGGCGTCCGCAGCAGGGGGCTCGTCAGCGATGGGAAACGTCGCTGGCGCGTCCTCGATGGCGAGGATGGGGTCTACGCAAGGAAGGTCGGCATCGGCGTCGTCGCCCGCGCGCAGTGTGACGAGCTCAGCCTCCAGTGTCCGAATCTTCCGAAGAGCCCAGGAGGTATCCGTGCGCGGCGGTGGGTCGGGCTCCGTCCAATGCGCGGCCAAGCGCTGCAGCAAGATGCTGCGGGCTCCGCCGCACGGAACGCCATTGGCGCTGCAAGTGGACGAAAGAGTTGCCCACGACGCCGCAAAAATTGCATCGTCGATCGTGGTCAAAGGCGGCGCGCCACCTGTGGAACATCGATGCTTGCGTTTGGCGGGCGGGTTTGCTGCCATGGGGAGCGCAAACACAGCAGAGCGCGAAGGGAAAGAAGTTCGAGCCGAGTGGCCACTGGGATTGGGCGAGCAGCAAATGTGCGGAAGAAGGATTTGCAGAGAAGCACACGAGGGAGGTAGAGAAGGCAGAGCGAGGGGGAGAAGGGGAGCGAAGTAAAGTACGAGGACGCTGCAGAGGCGCATGGATTCGAGCAGGGATGTGGCCTGACCGGACGGGCTTGGCAGTGCTCTTTCGCCATGTCCTGCCTCCACTTCAGCGTGCGGTTTGTAGGGCTCGTCAGCCCGAGAACTTCCGGAGGATGGTGCAGGGCTCGTAGGGCTCATGGGGGTCATGTAGCAGCATAGGGGAGCATGTGGCTCATGTAGCTCACAGAGGGCACATGCAGAAAGGGAGCAGTGGTACCGCAGGATTAGAGCTGACTTGCGGCCCTGTTGGAACTCTCTTTGGCTGTCTTGGGCGTGTCTTCGGCTGTCTTGGGGCTGTCTTGGGGCCGTGTTGGGCTCATAGGGCGCATAGGGCTCATAGGGCTCGTAGGGCTCAAAGGGCTCGTAGAGCTCACTCGGCTCATAGGTCTCGTAGGGCTCACAGGGCTCATGGGGCTCATAGGGCTCGTACGGCTCATAGGGCTCATAGGGCTCATGGGGCTCGTAGGGCTCGTAGGGCGCATAGGGCTCATAGGGCCCGTAGGGCTCATAGGGGCCATCAGGCTCATAGGGCTCTTGGGGCCCATAGGGCTCACAGTGCTTGCAGGGCTCATGGGGCTAATAGGGCTCGCAGGACTCGTAGGGCTCATAGGGCTCATATGGCTCAGTGGGTCCATAGGGCTCACAGGGCTCATAGGGCTCGTAGGGCTCATGGGGCTCATGGGGCTCATAGGGCTCATAGGGCTCATAGGGCTCACCGGGGTCACGGGGCTCATAGGGCTCATAGGGCTCATCGGGCTGACACGGCTCATACGGCTCATACGGCTCATGGGGCTCACACGGATCGTAAGGATCATAGGGCGCACAGGGCTCATGGGGCTCGTAGGGCTCCTCATAGGGCTCATAGGGCTCATAGGGCTCGTAGGGGTCATAGGGCTCATAGAGCGCATAGGGCTCGTAGGGCTCATCGGGCTCATAGGGCTCGTAGGGCTCAAAGGGCTCATGGGGCTCATAAGGCCCGTAGGGTTCATAGGGATCGTAGGGGTCGTAGGGCGCATAGGGCTCATAGGGTCCATAGGGCTCATAGGGGGGCTCGCGGAGCTTGCACGTCTTGTCGACTCATTGTTGCCGTCGTGGAAGCCCAGGGCACAAATGAGGTGGAAGCGTATCTATTTCCGAAGGATGTTAATGACTGTAGCTTCCTGGGGCCGCATTGGGAGACCCTTGGGTGCGTTATTGAGCCGTCTTGGGGGCTGTTTTGGGGATCCCTGGGGGCATTTTTTGGGCCTCTCGGGGGCTTGAGACCTGATTGGGGCGTCTGGGGAGAGTCTGGGGCCTCTCGGGGGCCTCTTGGTGCGTCATGTTCCTCCTTTTCGGCTTCTGTTGGGGGAGTCTTGGGGCCTCCTGGGCTCGTCCCGGGCGCTCGTTGGAGAGTCTTGAGGCCGTCTTGGGCCGTCCTGGGGCTGTCGTGGGGACCTCTTGTGCCTCCTTTGGGCGGTTTTGGGGGCCTATGGGGCCGTCGTGAAGTGCAGAAAGCGGAGAAAGCGGAAACGGCCAAATACTCGGAAAAACTATACGAAATTGACGAAATTAGTCTCTCGAGGCCTTCTTGGGGAGCCTCTCTGAGCTCTCTTGGGACCTCTTGGGAGCCTTTTGGGCCGTGTGTGGTCCCTCTGTGAGCGCTCATGGGCCGTCCCGGAGCGATCTTGGGCCGTCTCGGGTCTCCCCGGGACCGTCCGGGAAGCGTTCGTGGGCCCGGCCGAGCGGCGCAGGGTGGCCTGGAGGGGGTCCGAATCCGAACTTTCGACTTTCACGTCCGAGGGGCCGAATTTATGTACGGGGGGGGGGGGGGGTTCCTTATAAGAATATTCGAGAAGGAGTAGGGGGGGGGGTCCTTATAAGAATATTCGAGAAGGAATATATATATATATATATATATATATATATGTGTGTGTGTGCACATGAAAGGACATACTGCAAATCCCTCGCTTGCTCTCATTGTATACACTCATATGCGACATACGCGTAACGCCTTGCGTGTACGCGCGCGTGTAGGCTCATGCGTTCGTGCAGATGTGTAAACCTATATAATGTATACGCGTTGCATCGAGATGCACACATGTCTGAACGTGTTATCCGCATGCTCGTTTGTGACATGTGATGCTTGTAGCATTCGCATTCAGTTGTCATCATTCTCATGATGTCACTCTCCTTCCCTCTTTTTCTTCCTGTTATTCTCTCTCTCTCTCTCCTTTTTTGGCGGCCGCTCAGAAATGCACGCGTATCTCTGCTCCACTCACTCTGGCTAGGAGTGGCGGAGAACCACACAAGTGGAACAACTCAAAGTGACTGTGAAACCAGAAGCGGACGAGTTGGGCCCTTCACGGCAGACTGTAACAAAGCAGTGTAGCCAACGATGGCATACCGCACCAATCAAAGGCGTCGACTGTAAGACCTCTCCACCCTTATGTGATTCACGATGCGCTTGGTACTCCCTTTTCCTCTGGATTCGTCACGTATCAAAACTCCGACGCTGACCAGAACACTTAAGAACGTCACAGACCTGGCCTTGAAACAATGAAAGCATGAACCACATGCCTTACCCCAGACATTGGGCGCTCAACAAAAACGTAGCCAGCCAAGCTGCCTTCGTCCGAACAAGGAGAAAAACATCTCAAATCCATTACTACAGGCGCAATAGCAAACAAAAACACGGCAGCGCGCGTCCATGGATACCAGAAGATACGAGGCCATGAGAAAATTACTGAGAGGCCTGGAGACCTGGACCCCATTTTGGAGCGTAGCTTTTCGAACCGAACTGGTCCGTGAAGGCCCTGGGGCCCAAAGCGGGGTAAAACACACGTCGAGATGTTTCACGACCCCTAGGAATTCGAGGGAGTGTCGATGGATCGATCCTCCAGGTCGTTGTCGTCCTCCGCGAGGAGCACGTTCAGCTCGCCGAGTCGCATCATCTCCTCCTCGATCTGAGCGGTCAGGGTGTTCACCTGGCCGCACGGTCACCACGCTCCCCTCAATGCCACAGGCGTCAAGAAATCATCGTTGTCCATCGAAGATTTGGATGCTATCCAGAAGGACGAGACGAGGAGGGGCAAACACCAGGAGGGACTTCGGAGGATGAACATCGCAAACTGGGAAACACATAAAGGAACAGACGGGAATGAGGAAGCGGGTGCCAAAGCACCAAAACTGTACATGTAAACGCGCAAAACAAAAAGTTCAAAGATAATAGCTTCATGGAAAACGAATATCCCACGCTCCTATCGTCGACGCATTGATTAACTCCATGTTGATGATGATGGGCGACGGGCTTGAAGGAATTATATCTTGAGCAGCAGAAGCAAACGAATAGTTTCCAACCCCTGGGGATGGCTAAAACTATGTACTGGTATTATGACAATAATGTGACGATGCAGTATCGGCGCACCCGGCGATGTCCTTAATATGGCCCCACCTCTATGACCGCTGTAACGAGATGCTCGGGATGCGGATGGGCCATTTCAAGTGCACAAAAATTCAAAACAATGGTCTGCACATCTCGTAAACCACGGAATCAAATCGCCACCCTCTCTGCCCTCCACCTCCCGTCAGATCTGCAACACAATGTGCTCAAATGCGGCACGCCCAAAGACATTTAACAAATAGTCTAAATACGCGTCATAGGTGTCAAAACAAAACACGCGCAAACTAAACCAAGACCATAGACACATCGAACAAAAGGACGCCACGGGATGATATCACATCTTCTTTCCGGCACGCTTGACCTTCCTTCCATCGATCATCCGTACGTTTTACACGGGCCGCATGCCAAGGCCACTCTAAATAAAGCACGCATCTACACGCCAGCGGAGCAAATGCCGCTCGGAGCTATGCGCGGGTAAGTGCCCATAGTTCTTGTACAGAGTGCTCGACAAATTTCGGACGTAGCGTGAATTCGTTGATCGCAAAGTGTACTGACTGACTGAATGGTCAAGCCTGCTAGCAGGCAATTTAGTTCTGGACCAGCGAATGTGCAACCTGTGGCGTGAACAACAGCAAGCCCTTTGAATTCACACCTACCGAATGCGCAACCCGTGGCACAACTAGTAGCAGCCCAAGCATCTTGGCCGCCGAGTGCACACACTGTGGCGACCAGTAGCAGGCCGCTGTATTCTCGGCCGCCGAGTGCGCAACTCATGGCGCAACCAACAGAGGGCAGCGTTACCATCGACCGCCGATTGCCAGGCCTAAGGCGCAACCAACAGCAGGCCGTTGTATTGTGGGCCGCTGGTCGCGCAACCTATGGCGCCACCAGTAGCAGGTCCTTGTTACCATGAAGAGCTGAGTGCGCCACTTATGGCGCAACAAGTGGCAGGATTCTGTAGTCTCGGCGGCCGAGCGCCCAACCTATGGCGCAACGACGCGCAGGCCATTTTTTGATCGGCCGCCGCGTGCGCCAACCATTGCGCAACCAATAGCAGGCCTGTTTACTCTCGGCCGCCAACAGCAACCTGTGGTGCAACCAGTAACAAGCCGCTTCATCTTGGACGCCGAGTGCCCAACGTATGGCGCAACCAATCGCAAGCCATTATATATGATACCGGAGAAAAACCACAATCAGATTTTTGTTAGGGCTATAGGGCTATAGGGCTATTGGGCTATAGGGCTATACGGCTATCGGGCTATCGGGCTATAGGACTGTGACCTATAGGGCCATAGGGCTATAGGGCAATGGGGCTATAGAGTTATATGGGCTATAGGGCTATAGGGCTATAGGGATATAAGGCTATTAGGGCTATAGGGATATAAGGCTATAGGGCTACAGGGCTATAGGGCTATACGGCTATAGGGCTATAAGGCTATAGGGCTACTGGGCGATTGGGCTATTGGGCACTCCCGGGCACCCCCGGGCACCCGGGCACCCCCGGGCCCCCGGGCCCGGCCACCGAAATCGGCCACCAGGGCACCCCCGGGCACCCGGGCACCCGGCCCCGGCCACCGAAATCGGCCGCCGACCTCACCTCAGCTTTATATCCGCTAGGACCCCTACAGAAGCAAGCTCTGATTGGGGAATGATCGGCCGCCGGATGCGTAGGAAATGGCGCAAGCGAAGCCGTTTTTGTCTCGGGCGCCGATTGCGCAACCTAACGGCGCGACCAAAAGCTGGGCTGTTCATGACCAGCAGCTGGGTGCGCTGCCTAAGGCGCAATCCATAGCGCACCCTGATGATGGCGCAACTTACGGCACAACCAATACTTGTCGCAACCCATGGCGCAAACGGCGGATCGCGCAACCCATGGAACAACGGCGGGGCGCAACGGCGCAAGCAAGTGATCGCGCAACCAATGGCGCACTTAGTGCAACCCAATGCAACACGCGGCACAACCGATCCAATGAATGAAGCATGGGGCAACATGCCACGAACCATGGATAGCGCAGCCTATGGCGCAACTCATGACGTGCTCCGCGGATCCTGCAACCCATGGCGCGCCACATGGATGACACACACACACACACACCTGACAATTTGCACGAGGCTACGCCACAGTTATGCTCGCTGTCTGGACTGGCGGGGCCCCAGAGGCGAGCTATCTTGTGACTCCTGTTAGCGCACATAAACGTGAACGTGGTACGCCCTGAGGAGAAATCGTGATAAGGCTGGTTCAAGATATATTCTGGGACTTCGTCAATGGCTGCGCGGGACTGCAGGAAAACCTGGAAGTCTTGGAACGCATCGTTATCATGGCTTCTTGCTTCGCTGGATCAAGCTGGCTACATAGAAAAACCGCAACTGCATAAGCATACACTTTCGGAGGCCTGCGCGGATTCCTTGAAGCGCGCCAGGGGGGGCCCAGCACACGGGGAATGAACCGCCAGTGACAACTCCTGAGGACTGAGGGCGCGAAAGCGGCCACGCTGCCACGCCACATCGGGGCGGCCTGCCGCCTCCCGGGAGGCTCGCGAGCAGGGCCGCCCACGGCGACAGCAACGCCGAAAACCGACCGAGCCAAGAGCGAAAACGAAACCGACCGAAATCGATCGGCGCCAGCGACGCAATCATCGACCGAACCGATCCGAACGAACGCAACAAGCTGCGACGCGGTCGAACCGACCGAACCGCGAACACTCCTGGCGAGACCTGGTGGAACGTCCCGACAACAGCACGTGCCCGTGGTACAAGTCACCGCAGAAGATGCTCAATGACAGCTTGAACGCTGCGAGGCCCGGGACCAGGACCAGCCAGCCCCGAGGCGGGAGATCGGATCGAATCGAAATGTGCGTCGGATCGGGTTGCATCGGAACGGAACCGAGATCGACTGGGATCGGCCGCACCAAGATGCGCAGCGACGCCGTGCGAACATTCAGCCGCACCACATCGTCCCGAATACCGGGATCGAGTCCTGCCCGGGCTGGCCGAACTCCATGTCGGCATCGGACCGATCGGATCGGAATGGAGCCTCAAGCACAGCCAGAGCCAGCGGCGGCGACCAACCAGAGGAGTCAAAGCACCACGTGACAGCAAAAAGGGTCTGGGGGGGGGGCACAATGCACCGATCCCGCTACTCCCTGGACCTCCCCCGGGGTGCATTCTGAGAAAGATTTCGAGAACAAATATCGCCGTGGTGGCGAGGAGTCCCCAAGACGAACAACGAAATCGGTATCTTTTACCCCTCTGCTCCTCCCAGACATGGAGGACCAGAGATGAGGGAGGATCGAGAAGGCCTGGGGTATTTTTATCAGCGTCTTTCTGAGTCTGCCATCCCGACAAAGCTGTCCGCCTCGGCGGCGGTGGCGCGCCGCGCGCAGCTGGCGCGGAGCTGGGCGGCGATTCTTTTCCGAGAATTGCAAGGGTGACGGGGGGCAGGGGAAGCACGAGGGAGGGAGGAGGGGATGAGGGAGGGGAGGAAGGAGGGAGGGAGGGAGGGAAGGAGGGCAGGGAGGAGGGGGCGGGGAGGATGGGAGGGAGGATGGAGGGAGGGGAGGAAGGAGGGAGGGAGTGAGGAGGGGAGGAGGGGAGGGAGGATGGAGGGAGGGAGGAAGGAGGGAGGGAGTGAGGAGGGAGGGAGGAGGGGGGGCCAGGAGAAAACACGGCGGGAGTAGTGGGAGGCTCCAGGGGGAGAAAGAGGAGGAGAAGGAAGAGGAGGAGGAGGAGGGGAGGGAGGAGAAGGAGGAGGAGGAGGGGGAGGAGGAGGAGGAGGAGAAGGAGGAGAGGAGGAGGAGGGGGGAGGAGGAGGAGGAGGAGGAGGAGGAGGGGGAGGAGGAGGAGGAGGAGGAGGAGGAGGAGGAGGAGGAGGGGAGTTTGAGAGGAGGAGGAGGAGGAGGAGGAGGAGGAGGAGGAGGAGGGGGGCGCCAGGCACGATGAAGGCCTGGGAGGTTATGTTGTTTTTGGGCACCTCGCCCCCGTTCCTCCTCCTCCTCCTCCTCCTCCTCCTCCTCCTCCTCCTCTCTTCTCCCCGATCGATCGTGGGACGAGTTGGACCAAGAGCTGCGACGATCGGCACACTTTCCCAACGCTCGGGCACTCGCGGCGTCGGGCAGCTCGTCAAGAGCTGGTGGGAAAAAGGCTGCGGTCGCACGATGCATAACGCTACAGAGAAACTGGACAGAAGTAGAATTCGGAAATCCTATGAAGGTGGAAGAAGTGGCCAAGGCTGGGAAAACCTGGCAGGGGGCGAAGCGAACCCGACAGAGGAGGGGTGACTCTGAGGCCGCCAGCGCCAGGAACACTTGAGGGAGCCTGGGCAAGGCTCGGGGATCTACTGACCCGGGTCAATCCAAACCTGGGCCAGTCAAGGTTTGCAGGATCCTGCAAGATTCTGCAGGATCCTGAAGGATCCTGCACCCGATCCCAGGTCAATGCAACCCTGGCTCTGCAGGATCCTGCAAGATCCGGCGCTCTGACTGATCCCCGTTTGCAGTGACCCCCGTCTCTTGAGCCCCGAAGGGCTGGAGAGAGTGGAGGGGCTGGCCCGGGCCACCTTCTCCTGCCTCCTTGCACCTGCAGGCCGTTGCCGACGACGACGGCAACGACGACGATAACGACGACGACGACGACGACGCTGACGACGACGACGACAACAAGGACGACGACGACGACGACGACGACGACGACGACGACATCGACGACATCGATGACGATCACGAAGTCGTCGACGACGACGGCGTCGACGACGGCGACGACGGACGACGGCGACGACGACGACGACGACAACGATCACGACGTCGACGTCGACGTCGACGTCGCCGACGACTGGGACGACGACGACCCGCGGGCCCCTCCTCCGCGGGCCCCCTCCGCCGCGGGCCTCCTTGGTCTTCGCCGCCATCATCTCCTCGAACGTCGCCTAAAGCGCAGCAGAGCGCGCCGGCAGCCCGCGCAGGAGGGCCAGGACAGAGGGACTCGGGGAGACAGAAATACAGAAGCACAAATTCCAGGATTTCGGATACTTTCCGTATTCCCTGGGTTTTCATCTTCCCCCTCCATTGCGAATCTTTGAACGAGAACCACGCGCGCGCTTCGCGCGCTTACGTTCTAGCGGAACACAGGCCAACGTATCGACACAATGGATGCTTATCGCCATGCCTGGCTTGAAAATGGTTCGAAACACGTGAGATATTCTTCGCACTCCTGTTACTCGCCCTCCCCAATCTCTGTTCCGTCTCCTCGCTTCTCTACTTCCTCCTCCTCCTCCTCCTCCTCCTCCTCCTCCTCCTCCTCCTCCTCCTCCTCCTCCTCCTCCCCTGCGAGGAGCGGGCCCCCAGTGGTCGAAAAACGCCTCCGCACCGCCCGCCGTGCCTCGCAGGCCCTCGGGGACGGCCCCTCCGAGGCGCCGTGCGCGCGGGCCTCGACGGCGGCGGCCACTTCGGCGGCGCCGGCTCATCCCTTCCACCCGCTGTCCCTCCCTTCTCGCTCCTCTCTCTCGTCTCCTGCGTCCTTCCTGCTCTCGGGCCGTCCTGAAGCCCGAGGGGCACATCGGAAGAGAAAGAGGCGAGGTCTTCAGGAACCCATGGCCTTCCGCAGGTGTCTGAAGAAGTGGGCTCCTTGGGGGCCTCCAGGAGGCCTCCAGGGAGCCTCTCGGGGGCCTCCTGGGGCCGTTTGCAGCCCATCTTGAGCTGCCTTGGCCATTTCGGGGCCACGTTGGGCCGTCCTGGTGGCCTCAACGGCCGTCTTGAAACCGTCGTGGGCCATCTCAGGGCCATCTTGAAGAAGCCTGGGGACCCCGGTCGACCGTCAGGCGCGCTCCTCTGGCGCGCGTGGCCCCTCTGGCGCTGTCGGAAGGTGTCTGTGGGTGGGACTCTGGGAGGTCTCTGGGGCCGTTTTACGCTGGAGCGCTCTCGGGGCCGTCTTGTGGCCGTGTGGGGCTCCCCTTGAGGCACGCTTGGACATTCGACGACCAGCCTGAAGCCTCAGAAGCCCATCGGAAGCGGAAAAAAACGATATCTTCAAAAACTAATGCGGTTCTATGGTCTTTCACTGACTTGGGCATCTCAGGGCCCTCTTGGAAGCCTCTTGGGTCCAGAATCATAAAACAAACAAGAGGAAGATCACCAGAGTTTGCCTCTCGAGGCCCTTGGGCGGGCCCTGTTGGATCCGCCCGCACGGTCCTAGTAGCCTCGTCTGGCCAGCTTCCTGCCATCTTGGAGCCTCCTTGGCCGAATCCCACGAGCCCTCTGAGCGTAGGTGGTTTAACGAGTTTGTCTTCTCTCTGCCAAAATCCCTCCTTCCCCTGCTGCGGGGAAGGGTTTATCAGTGTTTCCCGGGAATAAAGACTCCCTCCCAGGCGACGGCAAGCCAACCAGCACCAATGAGGAGTCGAAAAAAAATGTGAAGTCCACTGTGGGACAACCTTCTTGGGTCATGATCGGGGGGGGCGCGAGCATGTTGCACTGCTTTGTGACAGGTATGGCGGAGGTGCCCACACACTGCCTGCTGTCGCCGGGCCAGCATCCCAGTCAAGAAGCAATACCACATGCACGTCGGGACAACACCTGGATCATGCGCGGGCACCCCGCGATCACTGTGCCTTGGTTTTGACTGGGACGGCGGGGGTGCTGCCATATTGCTTACTTTGTGCAGGCCCACTAGACTCTATGATGGCCAACCCGCCGCGACTGCGCACTGGCACTCGACAAGGGTAGTGGGCCGACACGTTTGCCGATGTGTACTGCCAACTGCGCAGGCGCACCTGGCACACTCGGCGCGCGCCCCGAACGTGGCGCACCTGGGGCGGCTGGAGCATGCGGCACACATGGCGCATGTAGACAACGTGCCGCATCTGGCGCACCAGGCGTGCACAGCACGCTTCGGTCATAGGGGTGCTGGGCGCGTTGGCGCGCCTGGCACGCCTGGCGCACCTGGCCCCAGCGTTTCGCACATGGGGTCTGTTTTGGTTCCCAGTAGCTGTCCATCTCAAGACTACCGCTGAACACGCTGCGACTCGGGTGCTCATTATGTGTTGGGAGGGCGGGTGGGGATGAGCGAGACGGCTTGCGGGCGGGGAGGGTGTCTTGACCCCCCCCCTACCCCCATCCCCTGAGCCTTGGAAGGGGGGGGGGGGCGCGACCGACTGGAGCGCACAAGATAGCCGAAGATGGCTCCAAGGAGCCAAGTTGGCCTCCAAGATGGCCCAAGATACTTCAAGATGGTTCATTATAACCTTCGACGCACATCCAAGCGGCATCAGGACGGCCCTAAGACGGCTTCAAGTGAGGACCTTGCAGAGAGGAAAACATGGCTCCCAAACCTAGGGAACATCAATGTGTTTTGCGTTTTCGCCTTTTCGCTTCCGATGGGCCTCGGAGGCCTCAACATAGTCCCAAGACGGCCTCAGAGAGCCCAAAGAAGGGCCCACGAGGGCCACAAGAGGGCCACAAGTACGCCCACGAGCGCTCCAAGAAAGGCTTAAGAGGGCCCGAGACGGCATGTTTGATCCTCCGAGGGGGGGGCCTAAATTGATACCGCCCCACTTTTTGAGCCACCGGGGCTAAGACTACCCCGAGTGGCCTTCCAAGGCGGCTGTTGCACTGCATGCTTCTGCACTTCCCTGGTCAAGACAACTCGTCTGGATGGGCTGGTGGGGATATGCGAAGCGTCAAGAATTTATCCATCTTGGCGGCTTCTTGGCACCCACTGGGGCAGTCTGTGGGTCTCTGGGGGTCACGATCAGCCTCCGGAGCCTTGAAAAGGATCCACCTGCACCAGGGACTAAACTCTGGTGCGGGAGCGAGAATTTTAGAATAGTTAGGGGGATAACAAACCTACCTCGCTTTTGACCACCCTCGCTTCCAAGAGATACCAAACGATGCCAAATTGCGGCCTGTACTGGTCAGGCCGCTTGACGAGGAGGCGCGTGGTATGGCTTGGTTTTGCCTGGAAGCGAAAGCGGGGTAGGTAATTCACGCTCTGAATAGTGGGGCGCTCCTTGCCGGGGGATCCGGTCGCGGGTGCTATTATATTGTATTGTCCGCCGATCCGGCGTGTGAGTTTATAAAAGGTCGCGAACTCGAGCTTTGCTTGAGCTCCGCTCTGCAGGGGGAGGGGGGGGCGTCAGCGCTTTCGCCCTTCCCGCCTCCGCTCTGCACTGGGAGCGGGTCAACGGTTTCGCCCCCGCCTCCGCTCTGCACTGGGGGGGTGAGAGGCGATCCCGAACACTCTCCGCGCCCAAACCCGAAAACCAAGAGGCAAACCCGAAAATGCCGGACAGCGCAAACCCGAAAAAACCGCCCGAAACCCCAAACCCGAACATCGCCCGAAAAAGCTCCCCCGCAAAAAAAAAACAGGAAAGTCCTCGCCCCAGAGAGCAAGCCTCGCCTCCGCCTCGTCCTCCTCCTCCCCTCGTCCTCCTCGTCCGCTCCTTCCCCTCGTCCTCCTCCTTCCCCTCGTCCTCCTCGTCCGCTCCTTCCCCTCGTCCTCCTCCCCTCGTCCTCCTCCTCCCCTCGTCCTCCTCGTCCTCCTTCCCCTGCCGCTCCTCGTCCTCCTCGCCCGCCTCCTTCCTCCCAGGAGACCCTGCGGGGCCGCCGCTTCCACGGGGCCGGCGCCCGCTCGCGCGGCCGGCGCCCATCCGCCCGCCGCGGGGCTCGCCCCCCGCCGCCTCCACCTCCTCCTCCTCCCTTTCGCCTTCCTCGTCCTCCCGCCGCCTGCTCATCACCGTTCGCATCTTCCTCCTCCTCCTCATCATGCTCCTGCTCCTGTCCTCCCCCCTTCCTCGATCAATGCCGCTCTCCAAGGGGGGAATACAAATGCGGAATAGGAAAAAATCGACGCGGAATCCAAAAACCAGGAGGGTGAAGTTCGAGGTTCGAGCATCGAGTTCGTTGAACGTTTCCGCCTTTTTTCGAGCCACCAGAAGCCCCTCGGGGCCCCCTAGAACCTTGGAGGAACCTCCGGGGCCCAGGCCCTCCAGGGAAACTCCGGGATTCTTTCCCTACCTAGGCTCTGCCTGGAGGGTTCTTACCCTGTGGGCTTAAAGGGGCCAGGCAGTGGACCCCGCCCAGGGCGGTTCCCCCAGGATCCGCCCCGGGGTTCCCCCAGTGACGTCCCTTTAGCGTTGCTTATATCATCTTAGCTTAGCTTATTTCGTCTTAGCTTCGCTTAGCTTCATCTTAGCTCAGGTTTATCTTAGCTTAGCTTACCTTCATCTTAGCTTCGCCGAGCTTTAGCAACGCAGAGCACAGCATAGCAGAGCAGAGCGTAGCACAGCATAGCGCAGCACAGTATATCATAGCAAAGCCTAGCATAGCATAACATAGCGCAGCATAGCATTAGCATAGCGCAGCGCAGTACAGCATAGCACCGCGCAGCATAGCATAGCATAGCATAGCAGAGCAGAACATAGCACAGCAGCAAAGGCAAAACAACAGCAGCGACAGCAACGCAAAGCACAAGCAACGCAAAGCAAAGCAAAGCAGAAGCAACAGCAACGCAAAGGAAAGGCAAAGCAAAAGCAGTGTGCGACAGATGCCGAGCTAGCCTAGCATAGCATGGGTGTAATTCCCTACCTAGGCTCTGCCTAGAGGGTTAGCTTAGCTTAGCTTAGCTTAGCTTTAGCTTAGTTTTAGCTTAGCATTGTGCAGCGCTGCATCAGCATAGCATCGCATAGCAGAGCATCGCGTAACATAACCAATCAGATCATAGCATAGCATATCATAGTATAACGCAGCATAGCATAGCATATATAGCATAGCATAGCATAACGCAGTTTAGCATATCATATCATAGCATCGCTTATCATATCACAGCGCGGTATGACACAGCATGACATAGCATGGCTTAGCATAACATAGCGCAGCATAGCATGGCATGGCATACCAACGAATACTGCTTTCCTAGAGGCTCCAACTGCTAGCTAAGGTCGCACTGGGGTAATTCAAAATATTAACGAAACATTGCAGACGACGCGGCCCGGCGACAAGGCGGGCGCACTCATGCTCAGGGGCAGCCCGCTGGGGGCCCCCGAAAACTCGCACCGACCAGGGAGGCAGGATGGGCCTGAAACCCCGGCCGCGGAAGGTGCATGAAGCCCCCGGCCGCGCCCGCAATATATATATATATATATATATATATATTCATAATCAGAATCATGTTCATAATCATATTCATATTCGTTTTCACATGCATATGCATATTCATATTCGTATCCATGTTCATATTCATATGTATGTATATAACTGTATGCACGCATACATACATACATTTATGCACGTATGTATGTATGTCAGTATATATACACACATATATATCCTAGAACCACGCGCGCGCTACTCGAGCGCTTCGGTTCTAGTCGCAGATAAGCCAATGGTGCCGCTGTAAGCCCCGCCGTGGCCACAACGACGATTTCCAGCGTTCTCGGACATATGCCATCGACACAAAGAAACGCGTAGCCACAACGCGGGGCACCACGTTCCCGAGCATCTCACGATCTCGCTGCCGCCTTTGTTTGGTTTATCGAACTGCGTTTTCTTGTGGTTTGGTTCTCCATTTTCGCCTCCGCTCTGCCCCGTCGTGACACTCAATATTTTTGCGCACCTGTTCGGTCTCCGCATGCCCGATCATGCAGGCATCCGCCGGCTCCTGATGTTGGGGTTGTTTCGGGGCCTCGTTGCGCACGCGTGGGAGCGCGTTGCTTCGTGTTCCTCTTCCTTGTGCTCCAGGCTGCTCGTTGTCAGCGGTCGTTCAGCGGTCGGGTATCTGCGGAGGGCGCGCGCGTATGTCTCGGTCATCGGCGCCCTTTTCTGTAATCAGTTGTTGTCGAGTCCGTCCCCGGGAGTGGGGAAGTTTTTGTTGTGCCGGGCGCCAAACCTCATGCCGGCGATAATCGCACCCGTGGGAGCACAAGGTTCGGGCCCACGGGGGGATGCTCAACGATTTGCCTGGCAAGTCCCATGTATGGTGACGCCTGGAGCTCTGACGGGGCCTCTGGCGGTACCTTCTTGGCGCTCCAGCGATGCCTTTTTCAGGAGGTGCGGGGCGCGAAACCTGAGAAATTGTAGCGTGTCCGCCCGGCAAGGGTGGGAGAAGCAAGAATCGCGTGAAAGCGTCTGGTGTAAGGGTGCCCTGCTCTCTTTGCGGGAGGAAAGAACACGAAACCAGAGAAAAAATAAAGTATAGCCAAAACCCCGTGCGCTCAGACGGGGTTACCTCGGGTGCGGTGGGAGGAGCAAAACAGAACATGGACTGGATATGGTACAGCAACACCCCTCTCGCTCTGCTGGGGCCGCCCTTGAGGGATGGGATGGGCAAAGCAAATTGTGAACTGATAGGGTATAGCGATGCCCCGCTCGCTCTGGCGGGGCCTGTCTGGCGCTCTGGCGGGGCCGTCCCAGGAGAGGAGGGAGGAGGGGTGAGGAGAGGAAGAGGAGAGAGAAGAGAATGGAGGCAAGGGGAGGGGGCGGGAGTGAAGGCGGGACGGAGGGGGAGGCCCGGGCCATCTGGGCCGTCTTGGAGCGCCTTGGGGCCTCCCGCTCTATGGCCCAGCTTGGGCCTGTCCTGGGGCTCTCTTGGGTCTGGGGCTCCTCCTGGGCAATTGTCGGGCTCCCTGGGGCCATCTTGGGGCTCTTTTGGGTGCCTCTTCGGCGGTCTTGGGGCTTGGGGTTGTCTTCTGCCGTCTTCGAGCATTGGAAGCTGGAGAGCGTGAGAAAGCGAGCCACAACAAACAAACTATTGCAAATCAATGAAGTGGGCCTCTTTGGGCTCTCTCGGGACGTCTCTCGGAGCTCTCTTGGGCCCTCTTGGATGCCACTTGGGCTATGTGTTTTCCATCTTGAGCTCCTCTTGGGCCAAGTCGGGATCATCTGGGCCGTCCTGGAGCTCCTTGGGGCCTCCCGCTCCCGCTCTGGGGCCCTTCTTGTGCCTCTCCTGAGATTATCGTGGGCAATCTTGGGCTGCTTTTGGGCAATCTTCAGGCTCTCCTGGGCCGTCTTGAGGCTCTTTTTGGGGCCTCTTCAACGGTCTTGGGAGCGATCTTCGGGGCGGCTTCGGCCGTCTTGGAGCGTTGAAAGCTCGACAGCGCGGGACAACGAAGAACTTAGGAAGAAACCAACCGGAACTCAAGGATATGGGCCTCTTCGGGCTCTCTCGAGACGCCTCTCGGAGCTCTCTTGGGCCCTTTTGGAGGGCTCTTGAGCTGTGTATTGGCCGTGTTGGGCCCATCTGGGGCCACGTTGGGGCCATCTGGGCCGTAGGGCCTCTGACGCCGTCCGGGACCCTAGGCGTTCCTTTGCTATGAACCGGTATGTTTTGGAGGTCTTTTGGGGACCGTTTGGGGTGCCCTTGGGGCCTCCTTTGGGGACTCTTTGGGGCCTCTTTGGGGCCTCGTGGGGCATCTAGGGAGCCTCTGGGGGGCCTCTTGGGCTCTGTTGGGGGCCTATTGGGGCCTCCTGGAGGCCTTTTTGGGGCGGAAGGCTCGAATTGTCGGTTCGTGTTCCACCTCTTGAGCCCCTCTTGGGCCGTCTTGGGCGATCTTGGGCGCCTCGTGGGCCGTCTTGGGACGCTCTTGGGCCGTCGTGGGGCTCTCTTGCGAGGAGGCGGGGTGGGGAGGAGGGAGGGCCTGAGAGAGAGGAGGGAGCATGAGGGGGAGGCAGGGGGGGGGAGGAGGAGGAGGAGGAGGGAGGAGGAGGAGGAGGAGGAGGAGGGAGGAGGAGGAGGAGAGGAGGAGGAGGAGGAGAGGAGGAGGAGGAGGAGGAGGAGGAAGAGGAGGAGGAAGAGGAGGAGGAGGAGGAGGAGCAGGAGGAAGAGGAGGAGGACGAGGAGGAGGAGGAGGAGGGAGGAGAGGAGGAAGAGGAGGAGGAAGAGAGGAGGAGGAGGAAGACGAGGAGGAGAAGGAGGTGGAGGACGAGGAGGAGGAAAAGAGCAAGGATGAGGAGGACGAGGGCGAAGAGGAGGCGAGAGCATGGGGGGGAGGAGGAAGAGGAGGAAGAGGATGGGGAGGGGGAGGAAGCCAGCATCTCAACCTCAATTTGTCCAACGCGCGGGGAAGAAATGGCGGAGCGACAACCCCCAGCAAGCCCGACGCTGGCGCCCGGTCAGCCAGGCTTTGCAAGATCCTGCGGGATCCTTCAGGATCCCGCGCGCTACTTAGCCCGGGTCAATGCACCCCTGGCTCTGCAGAGCCCTGCAGGATCAGGCGCCCTGGCTGACCCTCGTTTGCATTGACCCCGGTCCCTTGAGCCCCGACAACTTCCCGCCCTGCTCTGGCGCCTGGCCTTGGCCGCGCCCTCCTCCTTCTGCGAGTCGGCAAGCGCCGCGGCCATCTGGGGCGGGGCGCGCTTTCGCGCGCGGCGGCGGCGCCCTCCGATCAATGCGCGCGCTCCCGCGGCGCAGCTAGGTGTCGACATCCCGAACCCCACCCCCACAAACCAGCCTCGTCGTCCTCCTCCCCCTCCTCCTGTTCCTCTTCCTCCTCTTCCTCCTCCTCCTCCTGTTCCTCCTCCTCCCCTCTCCTCCCATCCTCCTCCTCCCATCCTCCTCCTCCCATCCTCCTACTCCCATCCTCCTCCTCCCATCCTCCTACTCCCCTCCTCCTCCTCCTCCTCCTCCTCCTCCTCCTCCTCCTCCTCCTCCTCCTCCTCTTGCGCCCTTGCGCTCCGCAGCGAGCATCCCGACAACGCGAGATGCCCGCCCTGGCCAGGGGCTCAAGCACCACCCTCGGGTTGGCCTGCCGCCAAGCACGCTGGGAGTGCCACAGGACAGGCACGGTTCGAAGGGTCCTTACCCTGCTTCGAACTCTTCAACGTTCTACGCTTCCATGCAGTGTTAGGACCTCTTGGGCACTCCTGCGCAAGCTCTTTCACCTGTTGGCTCGCATAGGCTCCGCAAGAGATGCACTAAGACACATTTTCATTGTGCCAAAGACGGTGGCTGAGGTGAACCTGGGAGACCACCCTTGGGACCCCTGGGCACTGGTGCTGGATGAGTCGAGCCCGAGACGCCCGCCCAAGACCACGCGCCCTACGCCCCCAAGCACCCTTGGGAACCCGAGAAAACGCGTGACCTCTACTGTCTAGGACCAACGCCAAACACGCGGCCTCCGAATCCGCGTTCCTACTCAGTCCCTCTTTCTTTACCCTTTACCTTGTATTGTGACAAATCAGGCTACCCCAGATTGTGAACATACTTCAGAACATCCGACATGTACCTGGCCAGGAAGGCAACCTGGTCATGGCGATGGCGCAACCGACCTCGGATATGAACAATTGACGGGCGCGCCTTGGCACCTTGCTTCGCCCGCGAGTCTGCCTCTCTGTTGCCGAAAAAGCATTGGAGCTCGCAGCCCCTGCTCGCGGCCGCCGCCTTCGACGCGCGAAGGCATCCAAACAACGCTGCTAGCTTCTCGCCCGACGTCGTCGACCCTCCTCCAGAGTGACAGAGCTCAGCGTGACATGGATTCGCCGTCGTCGTTGACCCCCCCCTGCGCGCCGCCCAACGCGCGCCATCTTGCATCGCGTGGCAACTTGAATCCGCGGCCCCATCAAACACTGGGCCACGCACGTGGCGTAGAGCTCGGAGGGCGGGGCGTCCTGCGCTGGCAGCGGCGAAGGGCGAAGGGCCGCGCGCCGCGGCCTCCACCTGCAAAAACGGAGCGATCGAGACCAAGGCCCACCCAGCACGCAGGAGCCACTTGACGCCCCCACCGTGCGCCGAGCCATCAACGCACACAATGTATTCCAGGACTCCCTGGCGCGTTTTCGCAACCCATATTCTCGGCCCCTCAGGGGATCTCCGGGGATGTGCCCCCATGGGAATTAGCGAGACCACGGCTCTACATAACGTCGGGCTCGGCAGCGCGGGCAGCCCTCGACGCGCATCCGCGGCCCAAGTCTCGTCTGATTAGAGTGGACCCGTCGCACCCCCAGGGGCGTTGAAACGTGGCCCCCACCTGCTGCGCGCACCACTGGCACCTATTGTCGGTCACACACCTCATGCGATAAACCGTCGTCTGCGCCCAGGGCCCACCAGAGGCCTTCGCCATCAACCGACTGGCTCCCAATTGGTCCCCGAGGCCCCTGAGTCAAGCAAGTTCAGCACGCATGGGGCTCTATGTAGGGCCCCAGCTGAACTCCAATAAATATTCACCTGCTCGCAGTCGCAGCAGACGCCTAGCCGCGTCATCAGCTTGAGCTTGGACAGTCCCAGGCACTACCTCCTGGGCGCGGACGTCGCTGCCGCCCGCCGTGACCTGCGCGCCCCAGCACGAATCTCCCACTGGAGTCTGCGGAAGGGCCTGCGCGACCGCCCCCGCTGGGCCGGGGCCGTCCTCTGCCCGGCCTGTAGAACGGTCGCTGCGCAGTCGAACGCCACGTGCATCTGGCTCCGCGGCGCCCAGCAAACGACGCGAGCTCTGACCCGCATCTCCAGCGGCGGCGAACTAGCCTGGAACATCGGGTCGACCCTCTCGACCTCAGCCAGAAGGAACTGCAGGCTCCTGCTCCTGCCCCTGGCAAGGCCAGCATGCGCCGCCGCCGCAGAAGCACGCTGCGACTCCAACTGGGCATGTGAAGTTCCCGCCGCAGCGACGCCGCGCGTAGCTGCGGGCGACGGGCCTCCACGGTATACTCTCTTCAAGAGGCCCTTTCGAAAATCGGAGCGCGCGAAGCCGACGTACTCCACGACGAACAATCGGTGGCTTTGCGGCCCTTGCCCGCGGGCGCCCTGCAATCCACCCCTGAGCTCTCGGCAGCGCCAGCGCGCTTGAAGCCGAAAGACAAAGCTCCGAA